>CM055066.1:49156866-49235096 GCA_029204045.2 Tillandsia leiboldiana | reverse complement strand
GGAACTGAGCCCTCGGTATATTGGACTTTTGAGGTATTGGAGCGCAATAGGCCAGTTGCCTGCAGGCTTTGCACTTCCTCCGAGGCTTGCTGGTGTTTCACGATGTATTTCCATGTATCGACTCTGAGGAGGTATGTTCATGACCCGTCACACATCATCGTGTTTCTCCCCACTGGAGATTGCTGAGGCCTGAGCTATGTTGAGCTGCCATTGAGAATCTGTGGACCGCGAGGTTAGGGAGTTACGCAGTCGGGGCCATCCCTTATGTGAAGATCCTGCTGGAGCAGTCATGATGAGCGCGAGGCTACCTGGAGCTGGAGTCCAGCAATGATGGAGGCTTACCCCCACTTGTTCGAGGCCCCCGGCTTGAGGTATGCTTTTTGTTTCGAGGACGAAACCTTTTTTAGTGGGGCGGATGTAGTGTTCTGGTTTTTTTTCCCCATGCAGCTTTTTCGTTGAATACATTGTGTAAACACCTAGTGTTGGTGTGTCTGGCCCATGTGCGTCAAAGGTGTGCCACAGATAGACCCTGTGTGACATTTTCAGCTGATTTGGCCTTCGGCTGTGTTTGCCGGATTTTAGAAAAGAATTGGGCCAAACCGAGGTTCGATTTGGATTCAGCGCGGAAAAACGCTTGAAATCGACTGTTTATTATTTGTCAAATTTGAGTCCGGATGACCAAAAAACGGACTTCCGGAAGTTTTGGGGAGATTGTTGGTGCATGGGGATGGACCGTGGACCGGCCAGAGCCCACGTGGCGGCCCATCATTGGCCGGCTCACGTTTGCTCTTCCCACGGGAGAGGCGCGCGGTGCATGACCCCCGCGGGTTTAGCCACGTGGCGCTTCCGGATTGGAGGGAGCACGCGGCGCGGTCCAGGGATGAGGCGCGGCACTGGTGGACCGGGCGCACGACACGTGTCGCCCGGGGATTTGCCGGCTCACCTGGGCGCGGTCCACGGTGGGCATGGCGGTGCCTCGGGGCGCGCGCCAGCGCAGGGCCACAGTGCTGCCGGTCGGCCGCACATGGCCCGCACTCAAGTGCGGCCACGTGTCGGCCGACCAGGGGCGGGCGCATGCACCGCCCCCAGCGGGTCCTTCCACGCGGCAGGCGACCGGTCGCCACGCCCGCACAGCTGTTTGCTGTGGCGGGGGACACGTGGCCGCACTGTAGGTTTCGGGCGGTCGGACGGCCCCCCGTCCGACCTGCTTGAGGATTCGGCGCCCGAAGTGGCGCCCGAATCCAATAAAAAGGGGGGGTGGTAGGCAGCCCTATAAATAGGCCTTTTGGGGGGTCCTTTTTTTTACACTTTTCTGTGCGGATTTTCCACAGGGCACCCTTAAGGAAATTTTCTTCTACCTGAGACCTTTCTTGCTGATCATTCCTGGGATTTTTAGGAGCGCGTTTTCGAGGTGGCCATTTTTTGGCGCAGTGCGACGCTCGTTCACCGACACCCGTTTCGTCCTTTCGCAGTGTTCAGGCTCCCCCGCTCACCCCGACCTCCGATTTGGGTGATTCTTGCGCCGTTGGACGCTCTTGACAGGTAGGGGCATCATTTTTTGATATTTTGAGTTGCCCCTGGTTTTCATGTGGATTTTGATTTTCCCGACTTCTTTGTGACCCATTTTCCTCGCGGAGTTTTGGACAGCACCTGGTTGATTTTGGCTATAACTTCGCGCTCAGCGATGGATCGAGGCGATTCAAAAGGCGTTTTTCATCTACATCTCGCAAGGAATCTCCTAGAATTTTCTCTAGATTTTTTTGAATATTTTTCGAAGGTGGAAATCTCCTTTTCTGTAGTCTTTTGGTACAATTTCTGCAGAGTCTTGTTGGGTGTCCCCCTTGCCAAATTTGTATCTCGGCGAGGGAAGCTCAGTTTTGAGCGTGCAGGTACTCGTTTCGACGGTTTCGTCGCAAGGAACGCGACGGTATTTTTCTTGGAATTTCTTTTAGCACCCTCCGCAGGTGAAAATATGAGAACTTTGGACCGATTAATTTTGGGACCGATTTTGTGTTGTTAGAAGGACTAAAGTTATGTATGTCCTTCTTGGAGATTTGGTACAGTGTTGCGGCGAACTTTGGTGCGAGCGCGGGTTTTCGCATTTGGGACAAGGATTTTAGCGCTCGAGGTGGTCCCGTTATTAAACCTCTTACTTGGGATACCCACTAGGCATATTGAGCTAGTCCTTTGTAATGTTGCTATTATACTAGTTGAATGACATAGCATGCTTAAAAAAAGAAAAGGACTTGTAAGTGGTACTTGCATCTTTAGAGGACTAGATACTAATAAATGGTAATTTCTTACAATGTTTTTGATTAGAATCCCAGGAATTATTGCTTAAACCTTTTGGTAATAATCGGCTAAATCCATATCATACTTATGTATACTAGGGAGACTTATGCATGTGTATAATTGGCTTGTGCAGGTTAGTACTTCATATCCCAATAAAGGCATATTGTAAATCTTGTAAGAATTAGAACACTGAAACTTATTCTGTTAGGAAAGGACTTTTGCATGCTTGAATGGTCACCTAGTTAGGTCACTTTTCTGCTACACTATCATGCTGGAATTGACTTAGGAGAAACCATGTTTTATTCCTTCTCCAGTTACCTAGACATAGGGGATATTATGCTCGGGTAGAGCAGTGGCTGGGATAGTGTAGTCAGCCGTTGGGGTTTGGGACAGGCAGGCTGAGGGCAGGGTAATTGCGGCAACCGCGGATTTTGGGGCGTTGACCGGATAGTTGTTATTGCATCAGATCGGGGAGAGGATTTGGGCTTCTTTTACGGGATGGTTTTTCCACTTAGATCAGTGTCATGATCCAGCCATGATGACTTATTCTACTATGATACTTGTTACTACGACTTTGAGTCCTTGAGACTCCTATCCCCTATCGGTGTTATGCATTGGCCGGCATACCCGATTTTGCAAGCATAGTGTGCACGTTATACAGACCTTGAGTCCTTGAGACTCCTATTCCCTATCGGTGTTATGCATAGGCTGGCATACCCGATTTGGCAGGCACCGCAGGCAGTACCAGTGTTTACTGGAGTATAGATTGGGTTTATTCAGGCAGGCTTTGATATTCTGATGCATACATTTAGCTAGCTTTTTAGCTGGGCATGTAGAGGCATATTAGTGGTAGCTTTTATCAGTAGTCATACTTTAGTTTACCACATTTATTCTTTTTCGCCTCTGGTAGTCCTAGTGGGCATGTTCGAGTTGAGGTTTACCCACTAGGGGAGGCTACTGTCTTTTATAGTAGTTCTCACCCCCACTCTTTTCTCTTCTTTCTTTTCCCCCTTTGTTTTGCAGAGTCTTCTGCGGGAGTTGCGGGACCCTCTTCCCAGGACCGAGGTAAGAGGATCGTTGATTAGCTAGCTACTTCCCTAATCCAGAGTTCTGTAGATTTTGATGTATCCCCGGTACTCTCAGACGGTTGTACTTTCCTTTTATTTTGGGTCTGGCTTCAGCCAGCTGGATGTATTTTATTTGGTGAGCTGGGAGAGACATTTGTATATTTATGAGAGCTATGTTGTACTTTCCTTTTCAGCATTTGTCTGAGTTGTACTAGTTGTAGTTTAGCTCTGTTTTATGCTCTTTTATTATATCTTCTATCTGAGCAGGTTACCAGCGCTTCGTGTACACGGAAAATTCCGTGTGCACGGCGGATCTGTAGACGAGCCCGGGTTCTGGTTACACCCGGGGCGTGACAACGTGACGGTGTAGTTCTCACACCCTCTGTTGGTGACAGATTTTCATGAGGCATCTACCCTTGTTCCTACTCCTGTTGCTGCACCTGCTGATCGGGGTAAGGGAGTCGCGAGATAGTTCCATACTCGTCCTTGGAGTGTAGTGGTACCCCTTTTGAGCTTTGTAGTACAGTCTGCTGGATCTTTTTGTAGATAGTTACTTTTGTGAGTTTTATTTTGAGAGACTTATGTATTGTGAGGTTCAGATATGTACTATTTGGAGTTGTTGTGATGATCCGGACTCCCGCAGGAACTGTGCAACATTAAACAGTGACTGTAGGGAGCTTATCCGGTGAAGCAGAGCTTGTAGAATCGAAATTGGATATTTAATATAGACTCTGCGCGAAAATCGGAGCAAATAGAATTTTCCGGGAGCTTTCGGCAAAATTTCGGATGAGAATTTGGCAAAATGGACGTCGTATTTGGACTCAGCGCGCGAAAACGATCGAAACGGTATATTTACTTTAATTTTTCGGCACCTCGGTACTGTTCACGCCGGAACAGTAACTCCGGCCGCCGGAATTACTGTTCCGGCGACCGGCGAGCGGCGGCGGGCGGCGGCGCACGGCGGCGGGCGGCGGCGCAGCGGCGGCACAGCGGCAGAGGGCGGCGGCGCAGGCGCGGGCGGGGGCTCGGGTGCGCGGTCCATGGGCCTGGCGTGCACCGGGAGCACCGAATACCCCCCCCGTGCCACGTGGCGGCTCCCGATTGGCTGGCCGGCTTCTAGAAGCCCACGGGGACTGTGACACGTGGCACACCCGGATTGGCCGACATCTTCCGGAAGACCCGGCGCGGGGACCGGGCCCGTGCTCCACGTGGACACGTGGCGTCTTCTGAGTGGCCCTTGCACAGGCTGTTCCCTGTTTTGTGGACACGTGGCGCGTTTTGGTTGGCCCGTTTCGGTGTTTCCTGTTCGGATCCGATCCTGTGTGGAGCCTCAGCCCATTATAAATAGGGCCCCCCACCCCCCTCTCTTTGCACCTCGGTTTTCGAGCCCTTAGAGAGAGAACCAGAGAAAGTGCCCTCTACGAAATTTCTTCCTCTCTCTCTCTTCTCTCTCTCCTCCAAATCTCAGAATTTTTGAAGGTACCGTTAGTGAGTTATCTGCGACGCGGCGCACTGCGACGGTTTTCTTTTTCGGCCCATTTCCCGTCGCAGTTCCGTCGAAAATTCCCTGTGTGCTAACCAGGAGGAATTTTTAGACGATTTTTGCGACAGCGCGTTCCTAAGAGGTAAGGCTTCGATTTCCGTGTTGATCACTTTGCTCCATTTCGTACTTTTGGCACGTTTCCCGAGGTCTCTTTGACCCCCCTTTTTGCTGTGGAAATTTCTGGACAGTGTCAACTTCTCCGATTTTTATCTTGGCGTAGGAGCATCAGATCGAGGTGTTTTAGGAGTCGATTTTGATCTACTCTTCGCGAGGAACGCAACCGTAATTTTTCTGGATTTTTCTGAGCACTTTATAGAGTTGAAAAACTCCTCTTTTCTCGTGCTGTTTGAAAAAACAGCAAATATTGTACTTTTGGGACTTATATTGAACAGCTGTGCGCTGATTTGCAGGATTTGAGGACTGTGGACAACCAGGAGACTACCTGGGGTGTAGTTTGAGCTGCTCGAGGTGGGCGGTTGTTGCTTACCTCATTTTTGACAAGCTCACTGGGATTACTGGAACTCCCCTAAAATTTAATTGATGAGAACAATTGGGACAAACTAATATGACAATTGATGAGAACAATTGGGACAAACTAATATGACAATTGATGAGAACAATTGGGACAAACTAAATTGATGAGAACTATTGGGACTACTAACAGGACAATTGATGAGAACCGCTGAGACGAACTCTCCTAAAAATTAATATAACCCCACAGATGATATGATGACTTATATTGGGACACTGTGATTGAGACAAAGGCTATAATCTCGCATGCAAATGACTTTTATTCAGTAAATCAATCTTTTCAAATCTTTGACACTATTTTACAACTTTTAAAATAAAGACAGTTGCATGCATGCCCGGACATCAGGTAGGGCCACTATTTATTGCTACACTATCATATTAAGACTTGACATGTTTTATTGCTCTCTTTTGCTTTCAGTTGCTTGTCGCTCGAGTATGAGCAGGGGTTTGGGATAGTATAGCCAAGGTTATGTTAGATTATAAACTTGTGGGGTAGTTGCGGTGACCGCGGACTGTAGGCGGTCGGCCGGATGTTTATCCTTGCATCAGACTGGGGTTGAGTCTGGTCTATTTTAGGCATCAGCTGGGGATCGGGTTTTTCTCTAGTGGATGGTTTTTCCCACTTATTAAGTACTATGGCATCAGATCAGGGTTTCTTAGTGGATGGCTTTTCCCACTTTGATCATAGTCATGATCCAGTCCTGCTGTTTACGACACTTATGATACTTATTACTGAGGTACTTTTACTCGTGTGGGTCGCTCCCCTCGAGTGCCACTCCGGAGTGTGTTACAGGCAGGCTTGAGTCCTTGAGACTCTCATTCCCTATCGGTGTTATGCATTGGCCAGCATACCCGATTTGGGCAGGCAAGGCGCAGCAGGCAGTACCAGTTTTACTGGTGACATAAGATTGGGTTTATTCAGGCAGGCATGTTAGATACTGAGGCATACATACAGTCATTCCTTTTGGCACTGCATTTAGAGGCATGCTAGTGGTGGTTTCCCCTTTATTCAGCAGTTCTGCTTACAGCCTTACCACTTTTTCCTTTCTGGCCTCTAGTAGTCCTAGTGGGTGCGTCAGAGTTGAGGTTTTGCCCACTAGGGGAGGCTACTGGTTTATCTGGTAGTTCTCACCCCCATTATTGTTTTTCTCTTTCTTCTTCTTTATTTTGCAGAGTCGTCTGCGGGAGCTGCTAGGCTATCAGCGGCTGATAAAGGTAAGGGGATCGCTGAGTAGATAGATCTCCTGGGAGACTGAGAGCTGTAGATAGACGTTGTACCCTTCACTCAGACGGTGATATTCTCCTTTTATTTTGAGCCTGGTTTTCGCCAGCTGGATGTACTATTTTGGTGAGCTGGGAGATTATTGTACTTATTACAGCTTTATTTGTAGTTCCAGTCTGAGATACTATGTGGTTCTTCCACTTCAGCTCTGTATTATGCTCTTTTATTGTTTATATTATATCGGAGCAGGTTACCAGCGCTTCGTGTACTCGGGAAATCCCATGTGCACGGCGGATCTGTTGGCGAGCCCGGGTTCCGGGGCGTGACAGATTAAGTTGGTATCAGAGCTTAGGGATAGGTCAGTTGGGACTTAGGAAACCCTAGGCTTTTGGTAGACCCTAGGATAATAGGGCGCGAGAGACGTGACATTTTGCGAAAGTCATTGATTTATTTGTTTGACTCTTCCAAGTAAGTGAAGAGAGACCGACATACCCCATTTCTGGTGAACAGTTATGTTGGCTGCAGACAACATAAAGTCACAGAAATAGGGGAATGTCTTTGACTTTCGCTAGATTGGGTCGTGTGGAATTTTATTTTGCTGATTTGTGGCTTTTGGTGACAGTATGTCACCCCGTCGTCATTTTTTCCGTCGGGGAATATTTCTACCCCTTCTGAGAAGCCCGAGCAGGCGGTATCTGCTGAGCTGGGAGAACTACGGGCCTTGGTGACCCATTTGGTGGCAAGAAGCTTTCGACAGGACCAACGCCTGGAGCAGTTGCTGGCGCAGAGAGGTGACTTGGCGGTTGACGAAGGGGCCAGGACTTTCGAGCAGCGTCCAGACAAGAAACGCCCCGCCCCAGATAATGATGGACAGGCCAGTTCAGGGAGACCACCACGACCCCTGCGGCCCCAGTCTACGGGCCGTGGGCGTCTTGATCGACGAGGACCTGGTAGATCGCAGAGGCCTCCGCAGCAGCAGTCTCGACAGTCTCGGGCGTCGGTCCGATGCATTTTCTGTAGGGGGCAGCATTCATCAAATACCTGTGGCTTGAGGGAGGGTCGATGCTTCCGATGTGGGCAGCCAGGCCACATCCGACCTACGTGCCCCTTTCGGGTTTTAGTAGCACCTTTTTCAGCATTGGCCCCTACCGCATCCCAGCAGAGGTCACAGAGGCCTCAGCGGCATAGGCAGCAGCAACAGCAGGTAAGGCAGCCTCAGTCTATAGTTAGGTGCATTTTCTGCGAAGGTCAGCACACTTCAGGTGCTTGTGACTTGAGGTTCGGCCGCTGTTTCAAGTGCGGACAGCCCGGGCACGTGCGAGTTACGTGTCCTTCGGGGATAACGGTGGCACCTACTTCGGCATCTGTCCCTACCACTTCCCAGCTACGACCGGGAGCTTCACCGACAGATCTTCAAGGAGATCAAGTTTCATTCCCCCGCCCTTCTGGAGAGAGACAGCCGTTGTTGAGCAGTCAAGATGGCTTAGCGCAGGCAAGGGATTCTGCTATGGCTGATCGAGTGGAGGCAGGTATGATTTACTTTCTGGCATAAGGACTCGTACCTCGTTTTATAGGGACATCTCTTTTATTTGTAGAGAATGTACATCATTGCATAGGGTTAGGAATAGGACTCTCACCTTGTGCACAGAAGGTGTAGATTCCCGATTGAACTCTGCACATGGAGGAGTGCTGTTAGCCCCGCCCGATTTAGATCGAGTCCTGGATTATGCCAATAGACCTATTGGACCTGAGTCAACTGAAGGACTTCGATGTGGTCCTCGGGATGGACTGGTTGGCTCGGTATTTTGCGACTATTGATTGTGCCGCAAGGACCGTCACTTTTAGAAAGCCAGACCAGAAAATGTTGGTATATCGGAAATGTCAGAGCGCTTTCTTTGCCTCTATGATTTCGACTTCCCGAGCGAGGCTGATGATCCGTCGAGGATGTGTAGCCTTTTTAGCTAGTGTTGTTGAGGGGCCTACGGCGGCGCCGGAACTCGGGGATATCCCTATTGCCCGCGAGTTCCCGGATGTTTTCCCACCTGAGCTGTCTAGCATGCCGCCAGATAGGGAGATTGAGTTCGTGATTAACGTAGTTCCAGGAACTGCGCCAATCTCTAAGGCTCCTTACCGGATGACACCGGCTGAGCTGCGAGAGCTTAAGGCGCAACTCCAGGATTTAATGGATAAGGATTTTATTAGGCCGAGTGTATCACCTTGGGGTGCGCCGGTGCTATTCGTATAGAAGATGGGTCACTCCGACTATGTGTGGATTATAGAGAATTAAATAAAGTGACCATCAAGAACAAGTACCCTTTGCCGCGCATCGATGATCTCTTTGATCAGCTGCAAGGGTCTTGCGTCTTCTCTAAGATAGATTTGCAGTCCGGTTACCACCAGTTGAAGGTGAAGGCCGTAGATATTCCGAAACGGCATTTTGATCACGGTATGGGCATTATGAATTTACAGTTATGCCTTTTGGGCTAACTAATGCCCCTGCCGCATTCATGGATTTAATGAACCGGATCTTCCGACTATACTTGGATCGATTCGTAGTAGTATTCATTGATGATATCTTGATTTACTCCCGAAGTGATATTGAGCATGAGGAGCACTTAAAGGTTGTGCTGCAACTTCTGCGAGAAAAAAAGTTGTATGCCAAGCTGGCAAAGTGCGAGTTTTGGCTTCGGGAGGTAGTCTTCTTGGGCCATGTGATTTCTGCCGCAGGTATGGCAGTGGACCCAGCGAAGATTGAGGCGGTTCGGGATTGGCCCCGACCAACGACGGTTTCTGAGGTACGTAGCTTTATGGGTTTAGCTGGGTATTACCGTCGGTTTGTGGAAGGCTCTGCGAAGCTCTCCACACCCCTCACTCGCTTGACGCGTAAGGGAGTGAAGTTTATCTGGAGTGAGGACTGTCAAAAGAGCTTTGAGGAGCTGAAGAATAAACTGATGACCGCTCCTATCCTTTCCCTTCCTGTTATGGGAAAAAGGATATGTGATCTATAGTGATGCATCACACCGCGGACTTGGTTGTGTGCTGATGCAGGAAGGGAGGGTAATTGCTTACGCATCAAGGCAACTCAAGGATTATGAGAAGAATTACCCTACCCATGACTTGGAGCTTGCTGCTGTAGTGTTTGCACTGAAGCTTTGGCGTCATTATCTATATGGGGAGCATTGTGAAATCTACACCGACCACAAGAGCCTAAAATACCTGTTCACACAGAAGGAGTTGAATTTGAGGCAACGTAGGTGGTTAGAGCTATTAAAGGATTATGATATTCTCTACCACCCAGGCAAGGCTAATGTGGTCGCTGATGCCTTGAGTAGGAGGGCGGTGCAAAGTTTGTCTATGTTGATCACAGACCAGGCACCGCTATTAGAGGAAATGAGACGACTCGAGATAGAGGTTGTGTCCCCTGGGGTCACTGCTAGACTGACATCTTTAGTCTTGCAGCCCACTCTGCTGGACAGGATCAAAGAGAAACAGAGTGAGGACCCCCACTTGGCCAGGATTAGAGATCATATTCCGAGTGATCAGTCAGGGGACTTTACGGTAGATGCCTCGGGAGTACTGAGGTACAGGAACCGAGCATGTGTGCCAATACATGTGGAGATTAGAGAACAGATATTGCGAGAGGCCCATTATACACCTTATACCCTACATCCTGGTGGGACTAAGATGTATAAGGACCTCAAGGCACACTTCTGGTGGAAAGGCATGAAAAGGGATATTGGGAGATTTGTGGCCCAGTGTTTAACTTGTCAGCAAGTGAAAGCTGAGCATCTAGTGCCAGCTGGCAAGTTACAAAGTCTCCCAATCCCCGAGTGGAAATGGGACCACATTACAATGGACTTTGTGGTCGGACTACCGAGGGCCCAGGGAGGAGCAGACGCTATCTGGGTAGTTGTAGATAGACTTATCAAGTCGGCGCACTTCTGCCCATGCAGGCTACGTGGCCACTTGAGCGACTAGCCCAGCTATATCTAGATGAGATAGTTAGATTACATGGAGTACCAGCCTCCATTGTATCAGATTGAGACCCGAGGTTTGTTTCACGTTTCTGGATGAGTTTGCAGACAACCTTGGGAACTCAGCTTAGGTTCAGTACTGCTTTTCATCCGCAGACGGATGGACAGTCAGAACGGACGATACAAATCCTGGAGGACATGCTGAGGGCTTGTGTCTTGGATTTCGGCGGAGGGTGGATTCGGCATTTATCTTTGGCTGAATTCGCGTACAACAATAGCTTTCAAGCGAGCATTCAGATGGCTCCGTTTGAAGCATTGTATGGACGCAAGTGTCGATCACCACTTTATTGGAGTGACGTAGATGAGAGGCGGACCTTGGGACCAGATGTCTTGATAGAGGCAGAAGAGAAGGTCCGGGTGATTCGAAAGCATCTTCAGACCGCCCAAAACCGACAGAGGAGCTATGCCGACGTTCGGCGACGAGACTTAGAATTTCAGGTTGGAGATCATGTATTCCTGAAAGTCTCGCCGTCCAAAGGAATCAGGAGGTTCGGCATTCGTGGGAAACTTAGCCCCCGATATATTGGACCCTTTGAGGTATTGGGGCGTATCGGGCCAGTTGCCTACCGACTCGCACTTCCTCCAAGGCTTGCTGGTGTCCATGATGTATTTCATGTTTCTACTTTGAGGAAGTATATCTTCGACCCATCGCACGTCATCGACTTCACACCGCTTGAGATCGGCGAGGATTTGAGGTATGAAGAACGCCCACTGCTGAGTTCTGGATCGAGAGGTGAAAGAATTACGCAGTCGGGCCATTCCCTATGTGAAGATCCAATGGAGCAATCATGACGAGCGCGAGGCTACATGGGAGCTCGAGTCGGAGATGAGGGATGCTCACCCCTACTTATTCGAGACATCGGACTGAGGATTATTGTTTAGTCTCGTTTCGAGGACGAAACTCTTTTTAGTGGGGGAGGATGTGATGATCCGGACTCCCGCAGGAACTGTGCAACATTAAACAGTGACTGTAGGGAGCTTATCCGGTGAAGCAGAGCTTGTAGAATCGAAATTGGATATTTAATATAGACTCTGCGCGAAAATCGGAGCAAATAGAATTTTCCGGGAGCTTTCGGCAAAATTTCGGATGAGAATTTGGCAAAATGGACGTCGTATTTGGACTCAGCGCGCGAAAACGATCGAAACGGTATATTTACTTTAATTTTTCGGCACCTCGGTACTGTTCACGCCGGAACAGTAACTCCGGCCGCCGGAATTACTGTTCCGGCGACCGGCGAGCGGCGGCGGGCGGCGGCGCACGGCGGCGGGCGGCGGCGCAGCGGCGGCACAGCGGCAGAGGGCGGCGGCGCAGGCGCGGGCGGGGGCTCGGGTGCGCGGTCCATGGGCCTGGCGTGCACCGGGAGCACCGAATACCCCCCCGTGCCACGTGGCGGCTCCCGATTGGCTGGCCGGCTTCTAGAAGCCCACGGGGACTGTGACACGTGGCACACCCGGATTGGCCGACATCTTCCGGAAGACCCGGCGCGGGGACCGGGCCCGTGCTCCACGTGGACACGTGGCGTCTTCTGAGTGGCCCTTGCACAGGCTGTTCCCTGTTTTGTGGACACGTGGCGCGTTTTGGTTGGCCCGTTTCGGTGTTTCCTGTTCGGATCCGATCCTGTGTGGAGCCTCAGCCCATTATAAATAGGGCCCCCCACCCCCCCTCTCTTTGCACCTCGGTTTTCGAGCCCTTAGAGAGAGAACCAGAGAAAGTGCCCTCTACGAAATTTCTTCCTCTCTCTCTCTTCTCTCTCTCCTCCAAATCTCAGAATTTTTGAAGGTACCGTTAGTGAGTTATCTGCGACACGGCGCACTGCGACGGTTTTCTTTTTCGGCCCATTTCCCGTCGCAGTTCCGTCGAAAATTCCCTGTGTGCTAACCAGGAGGAATTTTTAGACGATTTTTGCGACAGCGCGTTCCTAAGAGGTAAGGCTTCGATTTCTGTGTTGATCACTTTGCTCCATTTCGTACTTTTGGCACGTTTCCCGAGGTCTCTTTGACCCCCCTTTTTGCTGTGGAAATTTCTGGACAGTGTCAACTTCTCCGATTTTTATCTTGGCGTAGGAGCATCAGATCGAGGTGTTTTAGGAGTCGATTTTGATCTACTCTTCGCGAGGAACGCAACCGTAATTTTTCTGGATTTTTCTGAGCACTTTATAGAGTTGAAAAACTCCTCTTTTCTCGTGCTGTTTGAAAAAAACAGCAAATATTGTACTTTTGGGACTTATATTGAACAGCTGTGCGCTGATTTGCAGGATTTGAGGACTGTGGACAACCAGGAGACTACCTGGGGTGTAGTTTGAGCTGCTCGAGGTGGGCGGTTGTTGCTTACCTCATTTTTGACAAGCTCACTGGGATTACTGGAACTCCCCTAAAATTTAATTGATGAGAACGATTGGGACAAACTAATATGACAATTGATGAGAACAATTGGGACAAACTAATATGACAATTGATGAGAACAATTGGGACAAACTAAATTGATGAGAACTATTGGGACTACTAACAGGATAATTGATGAGAACCGCTGAGACGAACTCTCCTAAAAATTAATATAACCCCACAGATGATATGATGACTTATATTGGGACACTGTGATTGAGACAAAGGCTATAATCTCGCATGCAAATGACTTTTATTCAGTAAATCAATCTTTTCAAATCTTTGACACTATTTTACAACTTTTAAAATAAAGACAGTTGCATGCATGCCCGGACATCAGGTAGGGCCACTATTTATTGCTACACTATCATATTAAGACTTGACATGTTTTATTGCTCTCTTTTGCTTTCAGTTGCTTGTCGCTCGAGTATGAGCAGGGGTTTGGGATAGTATAGCCAAGGTTATGTTAGATTATAAACTTGTGGGGTGTTGCGGTGACCGCGGACTGTAGGCGGTCGGCCGGATGTTTATCCTTGCATCAGACTGGGGTTGAGTCTGGTCTATTTTAGGCATCAGCTGGGGATCGGGTTTTTCTCTAGTGGATGGTTTTTCCCACTTATTAAGTACTATGGCATCAGATCAGGGTTTCTTAGTGGATGGCTTTTCCCACTTTGATCATAGTCATGATCCAGTCCTGCTGTTTACGACACTTATGATACTTATTACTGAGGTACTTTTACTCGTGTGGGTCGCTCCCCTCGAGTGCCACTCCGGAGTGTGTTACAGGCAGGCTTGAGTCCTTGAGACTCTCATTCCCTATCGGTGTTATGCATTGGCCAGCATACCCGATTTGGGCAGGCAAGGCGCAGCAGGCAGTACCAGTTTTACTGGTGACATAAGATTGGGTTTATTCAGGCAGGCATGTTAGATACTGAGGCATACATACAGTCATTCCTTTTGGCACTGCATTTAGAGGCATGCTAGTGGTGGTTTCCCCTTTATTCAGCAGTTCTGCTTACAGCCTTACCACTTTTTCCTTTCTGGCCTCTAGTAGTCCTAGTGGGTGCGTCAGAGTTGAGGTTTTGCCCACTAGGGGAGGCTACTGGTTTATCTGGTAGTTCTCACCCCCATTATTGTTTTTCTTTTCTTCTTCTTTATTTTGCAGAGTCGTCTGCGGGAGCTGCTAGGCTATCAGCGGCTGATAAAGGTAAGGGGATCGCTGAGTAGATAGATCTCCTGGGAGACTGAGAGCTGTAGATAGACGTTGTACCCTTCACTCAGACGGTGATATTCTCCTTTTATTTTGAGCCTGGTTTTCGCCAGCTGGATGTACTATTTTGGTGAGCTGGGAGATTATTGTACTTATTACAGCTTTATTTGTAGTTCCAGTCTGAGATACTATGTGGTTCTTCCACTTCAGCTCTGTATTATGCTCTTTTATTGTTTATATTATATCGGAGCAGGTTACCAGCGCTTCGTGTACTCAGGAAATCCCATGTGCACGGCGGATCTGTTGGCGAGCCCGGGTTCCGGGGCGTGACAGTTGTACTTTTGTATTTCATTAATTTATTTTACAGCTCTGATATTGTGTAGTAGTAGTAGTAGTATCTTTTGCAGGTTAGACGCTTCGTCTATACGGGGTTTCCTGTATGGGCGGTGGATCTGTGGGCGAGGCCGGGTCGCAGTTTCGACTCCAGAGCGTGACAACAATTTTTCCAGCCAACCAGGGTCCTGGGGGACACGCACCGAATGGCACGAGGACGGTAAGGCAGTGTTTGGTTCAGAAATAACACCTGAAATAAGGCTTTGTTCTAACATTATTTTTTAAATACATTTGGTTTGGATGGAAACATTAGTTTTCGTCTCTCTGGAATAAGCTGGTATAAGCTTAATTAAAGTAAATATAATTTTAATTACTATATGAACTCTTTAATTAATTTAATATTTTGATTAATCTAATTATTTTATTAACTAATTATTTAACTATTAGATAATTAACTAATTAATTTATTAATTTATTAAATTATTTGTAGTTAATTAAATTATTTATTAACAATACTCATTATTGTTAATTTTGTTAATTTTTTTATCAGTTAATATTTAGAATTATCTAGCAATAGTTAATTAAATAAATTAAATTATTATTTAATTAATATTTTTATATTAATTAATTAGATAAAATATTATTATTTTAAAATTATAATTATTCTTATTCTCACTATTCCAATCTAACTATCCAAATACTATTTTTCTTATTCTCAGAAACAACCCAATTTTATCCAAACACAAAATTGGTCTTATATCTGCTTGTTTCTGAACTTATATCTATTTTTGAAATAAGCAGTTCTATCTTATACTTGAACCAAATGCAACCTTAAGGGTATTGTGAAATCCCTGATCTCCGCCATACAAAATTTTAAATATATATTGCATAAAAGTATATATAGAGAGGAGGGGGGGGGGGGGGGGGGGGGGGGGGGGGGGGGGGGAACTAGGCTACTATGCTATGGATAGCACCAAGTCCTTAGTGTTATTAGATTTTTTATTCTTGGATGAAGAGATGTATAGTTAGAATTATAGTGGATTCCTTAAATTTAGTGGGTGTTTAAAAAAATAATATAATTTAAGGGGTGAAAATGATCAAAGGGGTTGATTTAACAGCAGAAAACTTAATAGCACCAAGTGCTTAGTGCTACTGATAGCATAGTAGCCGAACTTTATAGAGAAAGTTAGGCTGATATGCTTTTATAAATAAGAAGACTTCGTACTTATAAGTCATTTTTGATATTAGGAATTCCGAATCGACGGTCAGTTTCATTATATTTGATTAAGAGTATTTGAAGTATCTAAAAAATAAATTTAACGATTTTTCGATATCACTTGCCTAGTGATTGAAGGAGCTCAAAATCAACAATTTTAATGGTCGTAGTGAGCCGTTTGCAAATTTAACGATATAAAATAATTCAAATCACATAAAATTTTGATAAAAAATTCTTTATACTATATAAAACAAGATCAATATATTTGATCTAAAATTTTAGTGTTATATCATCACATTTTATGATATTTTTATTTTCGGTCGTTGATTTTGAATCTTTTCGATCACTAGACAAATAATATCGAAAAATTACAAAATTTATTTTCTAAGTATTTTAAATATTCTAAATCAAGTCTAATAGAGCCGATCGTCGATTCGGAAGCCCCAACATCGAAAATAACTTATAAACACCGAAGGCTCCATCCTTATAAAAGCATATGTTGGCTTTAATGTTCTTAATAAGTTCTTCATTTTGAGTAGGGCTACTATACTCTTATCAGTATAGATCTCTTCGTACTCATAAATTTTTTGCCCTTAAATAAAGCGATATGCGGTTAGAATGATAGTGGTCTCCTAGGTACCGTTTGGATTGGGGATAAGCCAGAATGAGTTATACCAGGGATAAGTATAAAGTTAGATATAAGCTAGGTATAATGTAAAATTGTGTTTGGTTGGAAATGAGGCTTAAACCAGGTATAAGTAAAAAAGTGTTTGGTAGTGATTAAAGAATAAGGAGGAATAAAGAGTTGACTTTTATGTTAAAAGATTAAAATATTCTTTTCTTTTTAATATTTTTTTCAAAATTAAAATTTCAAAATTTATTCAAATTTTAATATTTATTAATTTTAATTTTAATATTTATTTTAAGTGGGAGCAAAAAAAATAAAAAGTTAATTTTAAAATTTTAAGTAGGAGTAAAAATTTAAATTTTTAAATTTATATAAATTTTTAAAAAATTATAAAAAAAATTGTATAAATTTTAAAATTTTAAAATTAATATTTTTTAAAACAAAAAAATAAAATTTTTAGATTTATTAAAATATAAAATTAAAAAAATTAAAATTTATAAAATTAAAAATTTAAAATTTAAAATTTAAATATCTTTTTAAATTTAAAAATTGTAATTAAAAAAAAATCAAAAGAAACATAAAAAAAAAAAAAAAAAAAAAAAAAAAAAAAAAAAAAAAAAAAAAAAAAAAACCAAATTGCCCCTTCCCAAGGCTCTGACAGAGCTCTGACAGAGCCTTGGGAAGGGGTTTCTTAAACCGGGAGGTGTGGAAGGGGGAATGGGATATTCCTCTCCCAAACCGGAGTTATTCCCGTTTGGGGAGGATATCCCATCCCGGGGATATCCCAAAACCGTTTGGCATCGTTTGGTATGGGTACAAAGGGGGATATCCCCCCTTTGTACCCAAACACTTTTGAACAGGGGGGAATTGGAATCCCCCTTTTGCCTTTTGTCCCGGTACAAGCAAGAATCTGACCCACCCCCCCCCCCCCCCCCCCCCCCCCCCCGAATTACCCCAATTTTCTCTCTCCTCTATTATTACCCTTGCACACTTTTCCCCACTCCTCTTCTCCCCTCTCGGGGATATCCCATCCCGGGGATATCCCAAAACCGTTTGGCATCGTTTGGTATGGGTACAAAAGGGGATATCCCCCCTTTGTACCCAAACACTTTTGAACAGGGGGGAATTGGAATCCCCCCCTTTTGCCTTTTGTCCCGGTACAAGCAAGAATCTGACCCACCCCCCCCCCCCCCCCCCACCCCCCGAATTACCTCAATTTTCTCTCTCCTCTATTATTACCCTTGCACACTTTTCCCCACTCCTCTTCTCCCCTCTCATCTCTCCTCTTCTCCCATCACCTCCCTCCTCTTCTCCCATCTCCTTCCCCAAACGAGGTGATGCGCTTCCACTGCGACGTCGGCGGCGGCGCGGCCGAGGGGATCTACGACGCGAGGGTGGCGACGTGCGCGGTGGCGGCGGGGAAGGGGGCGGAGCGGTTCCGGACCTTCGCGGGGAGCGGCCGCGCCCACGAGAGCGTCGTCGGCTGTGGCGGCGCGGGGCGGAGGTCGATGCTCTCCCTTGCTTCCTAATTATCTACAAGCTTAATAATTAGTCACCAAAAAGAAAAAAAAAAAAAATTATATTATAACCCACAAAATTAACACTTCTAATTAATATCCCCTTCGTTTTTCTTTTTTTTCCATTTTCTAACTCGTTTATGTGACTAAATCCTAATTTTTGTGTGGTGTGTGGTGTGGTGTGTTCTTAATTTTGGTGTGTTGTGGTGTGGTGTATGTGCAGTAGACCCAAAAGAATAGATTTTTTTTTGTGGTTGGTAGGGTAAAATGTGATGTAAAAGATGCTCTCTTTTTTATGGTATCGTTTGTTTGGTAAACACTAATTAACACTAATTATTATTTTTTTAAAATTTTATATCTTACCAGGAATAATTATTATAATTCTTAGATAATATTAATTAATTTTTAAATATAAATAAGTAACACTAATTTTATATACCATTTAATTTATTAATTAATAGATATTATAATAATTATTTAAAAAAAACAAATTAAATAATAAATAATAATTATTATCGTCGCCGCCGCTGCCTCTCGGCCTTCCCTATAGCTCTTCGTCGCCGCCGGCTAAAAAACCTCTCCCCCGTACCGCATCCTCGTTCCCAACGCAAAATAAATAATTAATAAAAATTTTAGACGAAAAAATAATTAACACTAATTTTAACACTAATTAACACTAATAATTGATTTTTAAAAATTATATATCTTACTAGAAAATTTTATTTAAATTTTTATATAATATTAATCATTTTTTACATATAAATAATTAACACTAATTTTATATATTATATAATTAATTACATAATATATATTATAATTATTATATTTAAAAAGTTATAATACAATATTTATTTATCAAATTTTAATACATATAAAAAGATAAGGGTATTTTCGTCTTTTTACTCAAAAGTCAACTATTTATCCTCTTATTCTTCAATCCCAACCAAACACTATTTTTCTTATATCGGTACTAACCTATATCCCAACCAAACACTATTTTTATTTATCCTACCTTATACTCAACTTTATACTTATACCTGATACTACTAATTCACACTAATTCCCGAACCAAACGATACCTTTGGGTACAAAGGGGATACCCTTTCCAAACGGTAGCCTAGGGATTAGTGGGTTATTAGTGAAATAGTATAAATTTGATGAGACCACTATAATTACAACCGCATATTTCTTCATCCAAATGTCAAAAATTTATGAGTACGAAACGGTCTTATACTCATAAAAGTATAGTAACTAGACTCCATTTTAATCAAATATATGATCAAAATATTTAGTCAATCATATAGTCATTTAGTCACATAGGTTTTAATATCTTTGCAGCCCCTGCCTTACCGCTTGGCCATGCGGCCAAATCCGATCCAAAATTCATGAAAATATTATTCATCCACATTTTATTACTAATTATTTGATTTTTCAGAGGGGGGATTAGTGAACCCCCTTTTTTTTTCCTTTTTTTTATTTGTTTTTTGATCTTGAGTCTCATTGTGCTTATCCCTTTTCAATCGGTTTCCAAAAATAAATTCTTATTTCTTATATGGGATCTAGTTTAGATTATCCTCTTCCATTGATTGTATCTCAAAACACACACCGCTTAAAAATTTTTCTTCTCTTTCTATTGAAAAGGTATTTCAAATTGAAAAAAGAAAAAAAAATGCAAATTTTAATAAACTTGATATGCTATAATAAGTTGGTGAAGAATTAGAAATAAATAACATTATAAGATAAAAACTAAATGATTCATACTAAGTTCAAACTTAATCTAGGTAAATTGAAAAACCAAAGTTTAATTAACCATATTTTAAAAAATCACAAAATGGATCCGAGACCCGCCCCTACCTGTCATTAGGGGTGGCAATCCAACTCGCTGTTCGCGAGCCAGCTCGTGTTCGGCTCGAAATGAGCTCGAGATCGAATCGTTTAGTAAACGAGCCGAACACGAGCCGGATTTTTCAGCTCGTTTAATAAACGAGCCGAACACGAGCTGGAGTCGGCTCGCTCGTGTTCGCCTCGATAACCGCTCGAATTTTTTTCTTTTTTACTATTTAAATTTTAGATCATCAATTTTTTATGAATTTTAATTATTAGATTAAAATTTTAATTTTTTAATTTTCTTTCAATTTTACACCTAATAATAAAAATGAAAATCAAACTTATTGTTCGCGAGCCAGTGTTCGGCTCGTTAATAAACGAGCCGAACACGAGCCGAATTTTTCAGGTCGATATTTAAACGAGCCAGCACGAGTCAACCCCAACTCGCTCGTATTCGGCTCGTTGACACCCCTACCTGCCATCCTGTTTTTTTAGCGGATCGGATCAGATTAACTTTTATTCTAAGTTTTACCTCCATTTATCGCCTATTCGGAACGGGACGGTAGATATAGATTTTTAACATATTTCTAACAAATAATGACAGATAAAAATAAAAAAACAAAATGACAAATTTCTACCTAAATTTTCTTTTGCGAATCTGCTACGAAATGATCGGCCAAACACAGAAAGACTAAAACATCCTTAACACTGACGCTCATGTATAAAGCTCTTAACAAGCTGGCTCATTAAACTTTCGTGCGAAATCGTATTCGACTCGTTCAAATTTAATCTCAAACTTATTTCAAGCCGAAGGCGATCTCAGCTCGCCAATCCTACTAACGTACACATAGAGATCAGATGAACCATAACATTCACGGCGTCGCACAGGAAATGAAAGAGCTAATAATGGATGGGGATTCATGTGTAATTTAAATTAGGGTTAATTACATACGGCTCCCTGTAAACATATCGAATAGCAAATATATCGCTACAAAGTTTAACTTTTTCATATTTATCTCTTCAAAAGTCCAACGTTATTTATATATATTCCTCCGATTTATTATCGTTAGTTCACGATTTATTTTTTAACAGATTATATATGAAATGACAATTTACCCTTTCAAAAATATCCCTCATGCAAAAATATCTTAAAGAATAAAAAGATAAATTTACCTCACTAATTAATCAAGATTAAGTATTTAATCTATGATTACTTAGATTTTTCTAACCGAGATAGACGGCAGGGATATATATGAATAACGTTGAACTTTTGAAGAGATAAATATGAAAGTTGAACTTTGTAGGAATATATCTGCTATTCGATATGTTTACAGAAAGCCATATGCAATTAACCAATTAAATGGCATTATGGAAGTAAACCAACCACATCTCGATTATTACCCAGATGATTAATCACACAAGCACCAACACAAAAATAGTCTCAACAACCCATCATCAAGATAAATAAAGCTAATTAGAGTACTACTTGCTGGAAAAAAAAAAAAAAAAAAAAAAAAAAAAGTCCAATGATGTTAATAAATTACAGCGTCGAATCTGTAGCACTTTGTCCTCTCAATGAGACAAAACTCAAAATATCTTGTTTTTTTTTTCGAAAAAAAAACAAAAAAAAAAACCCTTACAACCAATGGATGTAACTAGCACTTTCATTTGAGTCGACCGCAGGTTCGCAAGTTTCTCGACCTGTACCGATGCGCCATCTCGACTACAAGTGAATGAAATTGATTTGTACATTATAGTGCGGGAGGAATGGGGAACATTCAATTACGCTAGACTATATAATTGAAAATTGAAGATAGAAATATACAGCAAAATATCCCTTTCATTAGAGCAAGCATCGTATCGAGGGCTAAATCACCGGAACACTTCCGTTCGCCTGCTGCATTGCTCCCAAAGAACCTAAGAAATAGAACTTGCTAGTTAAAGGTGCCATATAAATTAACGGAATTCTCACGAGTTTTAATGGCATGAATATTTGGAAAGGGCATAGTTGGAACAAAATCAATCATATGCAATGCTCATACAAAGAAGTCTAAATATCAGAAAAATATCAACTCAACCCATTCGAAAGATTTCACAGAAAAAACGATAATAGGAGCATAGTTTGATCGAGTATTGCAACCAAAGAACATACCCAAATTTACCTATTACATCTATTTATAAAAGATTTCACCTATAAATGATAAGAGGAGCATAGTTTGATCAAATATCGCAACCAAAGATCGCAGATAATCTTTCTACTAACACACATACCAACCTCAGGTGGCAACCAGCCAGACACTGAGGGCATATTCGGTGAATGGTGGGGGGGGGGAAGATGGGAAGTGGTAGTTTGCCACACAATCCCACCTCTATCCTGCCAAATAATACTAAATGAGAGGCAGAGGGAACAGGGCAGGATAAAAAAATCCTGACCAGTTGCTGTTACACGTGGATAGCAGTTCCAGGGATAAGGTTGGGAAAGCCATCCTGAGAATTCTCTACCTACCCCCCAAGTGGGCATAATTCCAAATATCCCCAGGATAACTGTTCTGTTTCGAAGACCAAAGCTATTCTTTCACACCATCGAACACTACCAGAAAGTTCTTAATCCTAAAGCATATATCAATATCTGTAAACATTGGACTGTCTGTTAAAGAAATAATAGCAACAGTACTCTAATACCCTAGGCATGTCTGCATTGGATATCCTAGTAAATAAAATACTTCTTACATTTTGAATGCTTCAATACATCATAGATTCTTCCTTAAGTATGCAATTTTTCTGAAGTTAAACGAAAATGCTATAGCGATGCAACACTAAGGTTTTAGAACACATATTGGTTATTTTTAGACGAGGAGGGTGTGATATTCAATATTTATTAAGTACCGAGCAGATAAACCAGAAACCCTTCGCATTATTATCTACATGCATTATTAAATTGATACTATACCATCATACAAAAAGCTGCATAGATGTTTATATATTTGTATCCTCATAAGCAACTAGAAAGCAGATGTGTATATCAAGCTTTGATTTCTTTTAAAGATTTGTTGTATCATTATTTCCGACTCATATTGTGTTCATATCCAATTACCATGCAACCCCTGAGATCTCATAAAAGCTTTAATAATGCCATCGTGCTCAATAAAAGTTTACATACATATATACATCTAAAGAAGGTGCAACACATTTATACTACACATAATCACTAGTTCTGAAATGCAAGTTCGCACAAGAGTAGTGAAAAGTCCAATCACACATTCCATCAAATGCAAGGATCTGCTTGTGAAAGTAAATGGCATACCTGAGCTTCCAGAGTATGAATATGCCGTTCCATGGTATTTTACTTTTGTCATATTCTTTGGAGCTGCAGCTACAGGCTGTTCAAGTCTAGAGAAATTAGTCTGTTGTACTTGGTTTGGCAAGCTTACGGCTGATGTTAATTCTCCTGAGAGATCAGAATGTAGTTCTGAACTTTGTCTCATCATCTGGCCAGAGTCGCACACGACACCCAAGGAGTATGCATCTTTCTGCTTCCCAAGGGTAAAATTGGAATGCGTAAAATTGCTTGAAATAAAACCATGGTTTCATCTATCCGGAAAATTTTATTGCCATTCCGCCATTTACTTACGTCATGAAAGATAGGTGATGAGAAATCAATTACAACTGAATCAATAAAACAGGGAACAATACTAAAAACCAGAGAAAAGTTTCAATGCTGGGTCATTAAGTAAACATTTAAACAGCAGATCAAGATTTCAGTTGTCTAATATATCTGAAGAAGAGAACTGCATGTACCAAATAGAGGATCAAAGTTAGAAAATTTTTATAGGAGAGCATACTAGATTGCAATTTATGTAAAGTTTCGATGCACCCAAACTCCAAACCCTTGTGGAAGTTTGGATGGTGTGCTGCTTCAGTGCACTCATCATGACTAATTGCATAAACTATATTATAAACATATGCCTCACCAAGCATATATATACCTATTAGCAAGGGCTTTGCCAACCTTGCCGTACTTCCTAACAGTAACAGCACGATGGCAATCTCATGCTGACAACACAAAAACACACCAAAATTTTTATCCTCAATCCAATAAAATTGTATGTTCTTTCAGAAGTTCTTTAAAATTAGCAAATAACAAGTCATTAAATATCAAAGTACTACATAGAAGCACATAAAAGGAACTGTTAGAATACATTGTTGCAAAAAATAAAATACAATGTGACAAAGTGTGCCTGCACGGGGCATTCTGCTAGCAGCACAGCGCTACGTGCCGCATGGCAGCAGTGCACCATCTCATACCATACTATGCCCACCACTGGTCGGCATAAGTATGTGCCACAGCTCTTAAAACCTTGTGCCTTGCCATATAGAGTAAACATATAGAGCATATAGAGTTACCATACAGATTTTTTTAAGAAAGCCAACAATGTTAGGCCACATTTAGTACTGCTTCCATTTCTTTTCTTTTTCTTAAAACACACAAACCATATGCACTTGAATCAACGATTTAAGTGCCGTGGCACGGGATCGTGCCGAAAACTTGCCGGCACGGTACGGTACGGTGCGTGTCGAGCCGTGCCGATGAATGTCGGTCACAAAAAATACATGTGTGCCGACACATAATAACATGAAATATTTATTTTCTTTAGCAACCAAATTTTCTAATTGCTTATTATATATCTTTATCAAATATTTTGAACTTTATTGAGAAAATTACTTAGTAATTTAAAGAAAAAAGGGTTTTGAGCTGTGCCATCGGCACGGGGCTATATCGTGCCGATATTTTATTGGCACGATACGGCACGATGGATACGGCCCGTGCCGATGGATACTTAAATCCTTGACTTGAATGCACTCACAGACATTGCTATAGTTGCTATCGTTTGTTAGCTTATGAGGCATCCCGATTAGATGCTAAACACCATCTTCTATAGAAAGAGAAGCAGGGGAAAGAAAAAAAGAAAAAATATTGTTGCTACTTAAATTTTGGGTTTTGTTGCCAAACAAAACCATTGGATTGTATAGATTGTGAACTATCCAACATTTGGTCAGACCAAAAATGCAGCAGTACCAAAAAGGGCCCAATTTTCAATTAATAAGCACCGGATTAGTTATTCATTTCGTGCATAAAGACCAGAATCTACATCACTGCCCCCAACCCCCGACTTCTAATGACTCGCAAGACAATGAATATATGACTGGGAGAGAGAAGAGGAACAAATACAAAAATAATAGCAATTGCCATTGCTTGGTTTGGTAAGATCTAAGGACTAATAGGTGAACATTAACCTAAATACTCATGTATTACTTAAAATGGTTAGTTTAGCAATGGATCACACAGAAAAATCAGCCCATGAAATCTTGCCAAATTGGCTCAGATAATGCAAAATCATTCGCACAAACTGCCACATCAAGTAATCACTACCATCATCGATTAGGTGTTAAAGGAAAGATTCAACAGGACATTCAAGGGTACAACAAACAATTAATTTATGAAGTTTAATACGAGAAGTACGGATTAAGTAAATAGAAAAAGGATTTTAAAGACAATAACAATCATAGTGTGAAAAATGGTATTCCTATAAAGGTGTTCCGAAAGTATATACATTGCAGTCAAACTATCTATTCATATTATGAAGTAGAATAAATATTTAGTCATTTTAAGTCAAATGGCCAAAGGCTGAAAAAACAAGATAAATCAAGTTTGTCAGCAAATGGAACCGCTTTGATACAGACAGCTTCTAGGGTGACGAATATGCTTTTCTCTTCTCAGAACCCATGGTCCTTTACCCCTAATTTGGAGTTTTCCATGTAAATTCGGGTGTCTCCTTATTGCTCTTGCTTCTGCTATTTATTACTACTGTATCATCTGATAACAGTTGGGAGCACATCGAGAGATGGAGTAATTGGAACTATTTAAAAGAAATTAGCAGTAAGATCAAGTTTGGTACATAGCAAACTAGCATACTAGAATCTAGATGAATACAGTGTAGTAGAGCATTCAGCACAAAAGGAAGAAAATTTATAGTAGGATCTTCATGGTCCGGCACATTCAAGAGAAGGCGCATACACTTAAAGAGGCAGAAATCTACTGTAGTGTAGAAGGTAATAATTGTTTTCTGCTACAAAGTTGTCAAAGGGGTCAAAACTTATGGTGCCCTATTTTGATAAAATGGTCTTGTAAAGGATGTGGACCAAATTTCCACAAATGCACAAATAAGCATGTGACTAAAAGTTATTCTTTCAAACACATTGCAGAAATGTGTTGCTTTGGATACAAAATTTGTATAGAAGTCGAATGTGAAAAGAAAGGGAACAAAAAACTTAGAAGGCTTTCAGGTTTAAAATGAAAAGTTCAATACAAAAAGCATTTAAAAGGCCTTTCACACCTTCATTTGAGGAAAATCATCCTTTTGTGCTTCATGCGGCAACTTACTAAAGACTGGTGGAGCTAACATTCCATCCACCACCGCATTTGAAGTTTCATAATTGCCGCTATTTTCTATTCCACTCGTCGCACGATACAGATGGCCAAGTTTCAACCTTAGACGATAGTTGCCTTGTGAGTGGTAAATTTTCGTAGCAAGAGGAACTGGAGCATCTGATATACATGGACAATAGAATCAGCTAGCTCCTTATCAGCACATAATACAAAGTCATAAGAGATTAAATACATGAGTTAGAATGAAAAACATAGTAAAGAATTAAATAAGGATCAACAAACACTAAACTACAAATACAAAGAAACAGGCTCGGCTTGCTTTGTTCAGGTTTGATTTACTAAAACCTATAATTTTACTGTTATACTAGCTCTTTTACAAATAGGTCAGCTTGTTTAGCAGTCAGTAATTGCTGCAACTATGAATGCATTAGGATCTCGTCACTTGCTCAGTATGATTTTCCGTAACAAAAGTCATGCAATCAATGGGATTCATCTTTATGTCGCCCGTCTGCTTAACTTCGTATGGGAGACAAATATAAATGCATAGAACAAAATGAATCATCTTTCTCTCCCATCATGACTACTATCTCACTCTAGAGGTTCTGAGGGATGTTCTCTGGATAGCATTAAACTAAACTATAACCAAGAAGGTATTCTATTCAAGATTGCCTTATAGCTTTGATTCCAAGCTTCTGTTATCAATTTTTGGTTTATGATAATTTAGCATCAATGTTGGGATTTGGGAGGACTCATTTCAGATTGATAACCAAATCTAGAAAACCACCAATTTCTTTGAAATCTCTTCAAGTTTGATTTAAGGTTTTTCATATTTATTAGCAAATAAGAAGATTTAATTAAACAGTCCACAACTACCCAAATGGTTTCACGACCTTGTCTTGTTATGAGCACTAGGTGATCTCATTGCACATGACCAATAAATCTCAATCAGTTTCACACAAATTATTCTCTAGGTCAGATACAATCTTTTCTTATTCTATCTATAGAATACCCGTACATCCTCCACTAAATTCTTATCATCAAAAAATACGCAGATATATATTTTAAAAGTATCCTTGATGAGAATGTGCAACCTCTAGGTCAAATGCAATCTCAATCAGATTCAAACAAATTTTCTAAAAGTACCCTTGATTCATCCTCAACAACAGAGAAAAATCATCTCTGAATACAAATTCTAAAGAATGTCCCTTAAAAGCAAGGATTTAAGTGCCCATCGGCACAGGTCGTATCCACCGTGCCGTATCGTGCCAACAAAATATCAGCACAACAGTCCCTGAGCCGATGGCACAACTCAAAACTCTCTATTCTTTAAATTAGTAAATAATTTTCTCAATAAAGTTAAAAAGATTTAATAAAGATACATAATTAACAATTACAATATTTTGTTGCTAAATAAAATAAATATTTCATGCCATTATGTGTCGGTACATATGTATTTTTTGTGATTGACACACATCGGCATGACCCGGCACGCATCGTGCCATACCGTGCCAACAAATTTTCGGTACGATCCAGTGCCACGGCACTTAAATCTTTGCTTAAAAGAAAAAAAGAAAAAAAAAAAAACTCCTTTTAAAAGGTTGTTTGCAATGTTCTCTAAATATGTTTTCTAAGGTACTATTGTCTACTAGCTTTGACGTTGGAATATATGCTTGAAATAATTTTTATCGGGTTAACTTCCTAGTACATTTTCCTAGAATAACATGGATAAAGGGACGATCACTTTGCAAGATAAATTCAAGATAATTTAAAGACGTTTTTGATAAGGTAAACGAAGGAAGCTTCCTAGAAATTAAACAACTATAGATAATTCAAAGTTCAAATATACAATAAAGGAGAACTGTTATTCAACTTAAAATGGTCATTCAAGGAGATACTATATGTTCTCAACAGTTTATACCTCCATGGCCAATTTCAGAAGCATTGACGGTTGTTATGTGATCCACTGAAGGCGTTGTTCCTGCAGATCACAGAAGCATACCGAGTCCTATATCAAGAATATTAAAGAACTACAATAGTATGTATAAATTTTGAAGAGGAAATATCGAGTATTGATATACATGTTAGTCAGCAAAGTAAAAGTAGTCCTTATCAATAAGGGAGGTAGAGGCGAGGTGTCAAACCCCAATAGTGCCTTATCAGCTAGCGAAGAGACTATGCATGGGTATAAAAGGACTAGCAGTCCAGTAACTTGAGTTGAAGTAGTTTTGGCCAGTGGTTTAGACTCAAAAAGCCACCAGTGATGAGAGTAACACTTTAAAGAAATATGAATTTCTTTCAGAGGAACTTAAAGATATGAAACTGTTCCAATTTGTTTTATTTCTAAATACATTTGATTGAGGTTCAAAAACGTGTGCAAAATAAATTACAGTTAGATCTTATCACAATACCCCAAAAGCTTATGTAGCTTAACTACTTAATCATACATAACTGAACTATCTTTAGAAGCAACAAATTTGAAATAAATAAAACAAGCAAATTCTTAATATTCGATAGGCAAGACAGAAAATTGAGAAAGTAAAAAGTGGAAATGTTACAACTATGCATAAGCATCATGTTAGAAGGAAATTTTTATAGAAATTTTAAGACCAGTCACGGTTAAAGGTCAAACTTATCGGCAGTAAAAACTCTCTTAAATTGTATACATTCTAAAACATCAATCAGTGCTCTTCCTTTCCTCGCAAGCATTATTTCATTGCTATTCACATTAACATTGATACAAGTACGTAACTCCTGAATTCGAAAATGATAATACAATATATTTCCAAATATTTCAGCTTTTACTCATTACTGATTCATGAACTCAAAACAGCCAGAACAGTGACCACGAAGTTTGTAGAAGTATTATATAGAAAAAGAATTTAAAACATAAAATCAGAAAAATTTCTATAGTATTTTGGTGATTGAAACCTACAAGGGTAAATAATGAATTAATAGAAAAAAATATAAGACTTACTTGGGGCCTCCCCTGAATGTGTAGAATGCAGGGTGCTCTGATTTTCGAAATTCGATTGTGAACCACCACCGCCGTTCCTATTCAATGACTCAGATTTTTGTTTCTCATCTACATGTAATCTTTGGTCTAAATGAAGTTAATGAAACTAAAAACAGAGCTAGCTGAAATTTTAGAAGAATGAAACAAAAAATTTTAAATTTTGCTAATCACAGCACAACCAAACCAGCCTATCACCAGTTTTAGGACAAGATAGCATGTAAGAAACAAAGAATATTGAGAAATAACACTCATTCATCTGTCCTTTGCACTTATGTGAAAGTATCAACCATGTTTAACAACCAAAAGAACAATCAATATAACCTTCGTAGAGAAAAAAGATGATTAAAAGTAAAGAAAAGAATCCACACATTTAGTTAAAGGCCAATTATGTTAACCTATTCAAGCTATGGTGATTAAAATATTGTTCAAGACTTAATTGAGAGGTTCAATATGTGTGATTTGGCTGGCGTAATACTTCACACAACCTTCGTTACCATCACTTCTACAAAAATATCAAAAACATGATGAGTTATGAGGATTTTAAAGCACAAACAATATAGTATATCCGGGTTCAGTTCACCTTTTTAGCTCATAATAAAGAAGTTATAAATTTCAAACAAAGATTGAGAAAGAGTAGAGCACATATCAATAGCCTTTAGTGTCATACAAAGTAATGCCTACGATACAAAACAATATCAAAAAATCCCTTCCATTTTTATTTTTGATACTCAATAATCAATAAGAATACATCAAAATAATGCATAAATATCATCATAATTAAGTTTTCTTTCATCTGATTAACTTAATTAGTTGTTTTATTTTAATTTTCTGATATTTAGGATTTTATAAACTTCTATGTAATTCTCCCTATCATCCAAGTTCTTGGGGATCAGTTGTTCTTGCATAAACAAGTCAAAAATAACCTATCAAAACAGAAGACAAAAGATCGATGAGATAGTCCACAAGCATGTTACTATGACAACTTTCATGCACTACTTTTTAGAAGAGGTATTGTCCTTATAATGAATGGCAAAGTTTCAAAAGTGAGCTTTTGACCCAAAAAAATTAAGACCTCATCAACATAACCAATATTAAGAGATTTGATAATTACCAGCTGCTAGTAGCAATAATACTGTGTATAACCACATTACTGCACAAACACCTATTGGGACTGGTAAAGCGTTAGTTCTTTTGGACACTCAGACACGACAAGACATGACATCACGTTCCTCTTTTACGTCGCATGCTTATGTGAGCATCTCACACTTGGAGTGTTATGTACTGAGGCTTTTAAGAATTAAAGTTTTAAAAGGTTTGCAGTGAAAATAAAGTTTAATGTTGAGTTCACAAATTTTAGGTTCTATAACATTTCAATGTATGAAACCAAGAATTCATGTCTATTGGACCGCTCACTTGCTCAGCAACTGAACAGCATGATAAACAAGGGATGCAACCACTAACTTGCAAGTACCGCATGTTCTCAATGAAGTGTCAACGTGAATTCACTCTATCCTTTTTGTTCAATAACAATGAGGAAGTGGTCAACAAAAAGCATTCTTCTCCTACTTTTTTCATTAAACCTCTCTGCTCCAATATATCAATAGATTAAAGATATTGTATTTGGCCATCTCAATCAAAAATATGCATAACACCTTATGCAATACGAAAACTACAAATTGTTGTCATAACATGTGGAGTTGCACAAACTCATTTTCAATAGTAAGATATTCACATGAAATTCAATTGACAGCACTCCATTTTAAGCAATGCAGGCAGCAAGTCAAACAAAACCTCTTTTCAAGATTAAATCACAACTATAATGCCAACACATTATAGTAAAGGTGATTGTAGTTTTTAAAAGAAATAAATGTGATTAAAGCACTTGCTTAGGCATTGAAAATCAACATAATAGATGAAAGGATACTGCCGTTAGATGACTGTGATATTTTTCTTCCCTTCCTCGGAGGCTTCTTATGACCAGAATCACCATCAAGTTCCACAACAGTATCTCTATTTGAGCTAAATGACCTACATCGCTCTGCAGAAATCATCTGCAAACTAGGTGAAGCTTTACAAATAATGGTGCAAGAGGTTGTCAAAAGAGAAATTAAGTTGGCATTACAAGGAGTGCAATAACAAAAGCAGATTGTTTATCACATTTTTGTACAAGGAAATTTCTAACAACTAAATAACATAATAGAGGATTTCTTGTTGCCTGTGGTCATGAGATGAGCGACAAAAGGAACTTTTTTACCAGGTAAAAGATGCCCACAATCTCTAGAAATACATAGAGGATGAACTTATTCTATTTAGAGTAGAATTACTTTGCCCTGAAGGAAGGCTGGGCAACCTCAAAGAAAGAAAAATATACAATGTGTAAACAAACTTCATCTCAAAAGATTGAAACAGCAGGTCATCCAAAGAAAATTGGAGCTCAAAGGAAGCAGGACCAAAAAAAAAAAAGTATATATTCAGCTTCCGCGTTCACAAGGGAAGAACCAAAACAAAACTTAAAAAGTTTCAAGACACAAAATATAAACAATCTCTTATAAGTTATTAACAAAGTCAAAAACCTAGAATAGTTTTCGCATAAAAATATCATTGTACCAGCATGAGCTGCATATTGACTTTCTTTGATTGGCTTCTTACAAGCATTACAGCATACCTTCAGGAAACATATCAATGTTAGCAATATCAATGTTAAAAAGGCCAAAATTGAAAAAGAAATCAAAATTGAAAAGAAATTCAGATAGATATGAATAACCAGTTGACAAAAAATTATCAAGTCAAAACTATCATTTCCAATGAAACTTGAAAATTAAACAACTGGAAAGGCATCTTGATAAAGTAACAAGATCACAGGTCGTCTTCGCATTTTTGAAAAAGAGCAACAGGGAATAAATACACAGATATATAGCCATGACATCAGTTTTACATGCTCCTGACTACTCTCTGCTCTAAACCCAACCCACCTCTTCGCCAAAAAAAACAACCCTTCCATTTGAAACTTTCTCAAGATTGTGGGTGATTTATTTTCAAAAGAATTACACAAATAATTCCTCACTATAAACTAAATAGGGACTTACACTCAATCTTGACTAAGAGCAAGAATGAGGATTTTAGGTTTGAGGCAGGGTTTCAAGTGCCGCCCGTGCCGCTGCGGCACGGGCGGCACGTACCGTGCCCCCAATATAGGGGCACGGTACAGGGGGGGTGCCACAGCACCCCCCGTGCCGCGATACCCACGAGGGTATCGCGCGAGACAGAGCGATACCCTCGTGCGTATCGCGCGGCACGGGCGGCACGTTCCGCCCGTGCCGGTGTCTTCTTTTTTTTTTTCTTTTTTTTTTCTTTTTTTTTTTTCTTTTTTTTTTTATGCTGCTCCTCTCTCTCTCTTTCACTCACTCAAAATAGTTTTGATTGTTTTTTTTTTTTTTTGAGTTTTTTTTTTTTTGAAGATTTATTTATTTATTTATTTGGTGGGTTTTGTGTCTCTCATCTTTTTCTTTTTTTTTTTTGGTAGATTTTTTTTTATAGGTCTTTATGTTCTTTATTCGATTTTTTTTTTTTTTTGTGATTTTTTTTTTTTGGGGATTGGTCTTTGTATCTCCACGTAGCTTTTTTTTTATTTGAATATTTTTAATTTGTAAAATTTTTTTAAAAATATATATATAAAATTAGATAATTTTTTATCTGTTGTTTATAAAAAATTGAAATAGATATACTTGATTTAATTATTATATAATTAAATTTTTAATTATTTTGGATAGATCTAGTATTTTATATAAGATTTGCAATAAAAATAATTTTTACTTTAAAGATTTTGTTTTTTAATTTAAAAAATTAAAAATACAAATAAAATTAAAAGTTAAATTAAATCAATTGATATTTAAATTTGTTTAATTTATTTGTCTTTTAATTTATTGCTCATGTTGTTTTTTTTCAGTATGTTGTTCTTTTTCTAACTTTCTTAAATAAATTTTACTAGTAAATTTTATTATTATATTTTAATTTCTATTCTCTATGAGGTATAATTTTTTTTTACATTTAAAAAAACTTACCACTATATTAATTGATTAGTATAGTAAGTTATATATAGTCAATATTCATAATTATTTGACTAAATTTTTCAAAATAACATTATAAAAGTTTATTAGGAACAAAAAAACTGTAAAAAAAACGTGCCGGAACGTGCCACTGAGAGGTCATGCGTATCTATCGGCACGCAAGCGTGCCACGTGTCGGCACGGAAGCGTGCCGGTACCGTACCGTGCCAGGTGGACAACGGCACGTCCCCGTGCCACGGCACTTTATTCCTTGGTTTGAGGCATGCGAAAAAGAAAGTAAAGGTATGGGTAAAAGAAAGCCATTAGCATGTAGACAAAGTAGAGCACATTAAAATAAGTGAGTCTTCCAATGCAACAGGAATTCAACTAGGATAATGAGACTACAGAATTATAAAACCATTAAAAAAAGGTACACTTCATGAAATCATAAAAAAGGTATGCTTGGCTGAAGTATGTATCCGCATATACTTCCAACTACTATTCCGATCACATAGGCATTGTTTGCTTGTAAATTACCAGGTGCAGCGGATCTGTCAATGGCCTACAATCAAATACATGCATATCTGAAAAGAGCGAAAGAAAAGTGTGGATAAAGATCAGATCCCAGCCTTACCAGGATAAACATTTATTAAGTGAAATATAGCATTAATTGCAGACTAACTAGTATCACAATTACTCAACATATATTTGCAGGAAACACGAGCATAACAACTGTCAAGGTTCTTCTCTTCAGAAAATATTCAACTTCAAAGCTGATATTTAGCAGCTCAACTATCTTCATTTGATATCTTAGTTGTATGAGTAATATCATTTATCATTCCTATAACTGCAAAAGTTTCAAACATAATTTACAGTTAAATAGGAGTTCCGTTTCAATTTGATATCAAATGAATGAGAATCCAGGATTAGCTATTATAGTATTACTACATTTCCCAGCTTATAAAAAGAGTTAAGATGCAAGAAAGTTGACAGTGCAAAATTCAGCGCTACAAGATTACACCTCAAAGACATCAACAAAAAAAGTACATTAAAATATATAAGAATTTCCAGCAATTTTAATTTCCATCCAAGTCTCTTTAAGACTCCAAAGTGTGCCTCTGCAATTTTGTGTTTAATTCAGAAATTTCTAAAGTTGATTTACAATCAACAAAAGCTGTAAAACAATTACAGATGTTTTGCGTAGAATTCCCTTAAGTAGAGTTACACTCCCACAAACCCAAATTATAGAAGCTTGAGTGTAAGTGTGAATGGTGATGATGATACAATTACTGTGGGAATTCTTTAACTGTCCTCTCAGCTTTGTGTCTGCCCTAGCAAACCCATACTACTGAAGATAGAGAAAAGCCATGACTTACTGAACCAATTTTAAATAATCATACACATCCGGAAGCAAAAGTACTTGTTTTTTGCGAAACTAACAGTGTAAAACAACAGTTAGATGAGGTATTGGAAAAAGTTATCTCAAGTATGGTGCTAAATCAAAACAAGATTAGAAATTTTACTTGCATAGCTCAGACAAATAAAACAAAACAAAGATAATAAAACAGTTTACAACTTGAATACGCAGTTTGAATATCAGTCTGAAATACAGCAATTTACTTACTAAGTCACAGAAACTATGCCTGTGAAAAAAGATGATGCCACTAGATAACAGAGCATAACGCAAAAAAAGAGAGAATGTTAATAAAACATCAGAGTTACGGAGGAGGTACCTTAACAGGGAAAAATGAAAAGATCATTGAAAGATTTAGATCAAACTAGATCATTGAAAGATTTAGATCAAACTAGTATGAATTCTAGTAAATATTTATTTCAAAAAAGGAGCAACTTACCTTCTTCCTCAAGTAAATTTGCATCATCTGCTTCAAGGAATTCCTTATAGATGATCTGGGCAGCAATCTTTTCACGGGTCATTTCTTCTGCAAAAGTTTAGGTAAACATGGATAAAAAGTGTTATACTCATTGTTCTACATGCCATGGAACACTCCTATGCCGATTGGCCTTTGACACTGTATGTGTTGCGGTACAAATAATGCCAAATACACAATCCCCACGGACCCTGTAAGGAGCCTTTGTCTGCATGTACCAGCATGTTCCCACCATGGTATGTGCTTGCTTTAGGTATGAATATTGCAATGTTATGCTCTCTTCCATAGCAATTTATGCAGCAAGCATCCAATTACATACATTAGATCAAGCTAATGATTATTGCAGGCAAATGAAACAAATAATGGAAAAGTATGACCTCTTCAAATTTTGAATATTCTTGTAATGTATTGGATGGTTACAAATAATATAACGACCCGACCCACTAGCAATAATAACTCGTTGGGCCCAAACGATCGACCCAAAATGCTTAACCCCAGTTATTATTACTATAGTTCATGGTCACTTATATTCCTAATTACAACCCCGTTCCCATCCGATGTAGGACTATTAGGATGTCATCAAACTCCCCCCGTTTAGGCCCTAACGTCCTCGTCAACCCAATCACACACATAACCCAATATCACCGGGCGATGTGAGGTCCAACTCACACTTTCGACCGATGAACGGGCTCCAATACCAAATGTAACAACCCGACCCGCTAGCAATAATTCGGCCCAAACCACCAGCCCATAATGCTTAAGACCAGTTATTATTAATAGAGTTCATGGTCCTTTATATTTCCAAACACAATTCCGTTTCCATCCGATGTGGGACTTTTGGAGTGTCACATATATTTTTCATACCAGAAGAAAGATACAAAGCATAATAGCATCATTATTAAATTGATTTACAAAGTCAGGGAGGAATAGTAGACATCTAATTTATTTATACACAATAAACAGAAGAACAAGAAGAAAGGTACATAGATTTCTTCAAGAAGAATTTCACATAAGTTAGAGAAAAGGTAAATGGAACAGATTTGACATCAAAGTCAGCTATTGATTAAACTATCAATGAAAATTTTCACAATAGAATAGCCCACAAACTAGCAATGAGGGTCAACTATTGTTTAGATTGTAACTTCAAAAATAATGGAAGATAAATAACTACATTTTCAAAGCAAAAAAATGGAAAACACATAGAACTGTCAAAGTCATAAATCTTGAATTTTTTTTCTTTTGAGATTAAACCTGTAGGTTAATCTTGACAAATTCTTTAGTTTAAACAAAAGAGATAAAACTTTTGGTTTCCTCCTCTTTCTCTTCTCCTTTATACTATGTTTAGCTCAGTTTGCCTTTTCTCAGTTTCTATAATGTACACAAAGCAAAACAACAAGATGCAAAATGTTTAGTTAGTTTGACATGGATACTACAGTGCCAGCTCCAGAAGTCTGCCCAGTGCTATTTAGATTTAGGTTTGATCAGAGAGGAGAATATTAAGTCCCCAAAAGAAGTGATGCTTAACTTATTGTATGTTGTTATATTGTACAAAGAAAGATAATTAGTAGGTTGTGTTCTTCATTTCCATACAATCTGCGGATGGATCATATCTACTAATTTCTAGATAGAATTATATTCTCAACTCCTAGTACAAATAGACCTTTGGTGAAAATGATAGCAGATAGGTTTGGAAGATAACACTTTCTAACATTTTCTCATGTTTATTGGCAATTTTGTATTTTGACAACTCTATGAGAAGTCGGCCTTTGGAGTGGTATAAACTACCAGCACAACTGGAGAAGTTGAATATTTTTTTAATGTTTATCAAAGATTAAAATAGTGCACAAGAATCAAAAACCAAATTATATACCATAAACTCATGGTACCTGGTGTGATATCTGAACAATTTTCAATTGTAAGCAGCCTCACCATGGTTGCCATTCTCCCATGTCCAAGCATGCATACCATTTGGAAAAAGGAGCCTACAAGTTAGAGCAAACTAAAAAAATATTAACAATGGCACACAATCAAATTTGTACTTGGAATGCAAGTTTCATGAAATTCATACATGGTGATAACAGGATGTGCCATGCTTTCAATTTCAAGAAAAAATCTATCAAGATTAAACTTTAATTAGTAAATTTACAATTGATGTATCTTGTTGTGCTAGGAGAAGATTTGACAAGGAAAGTAACAACAGCAACAACAACAATGAAGTATTATAGCCGACTTAAACCCAGCTCATTATCCTTTTTTCCGGCTCAACTATGGCTTAGACGTTTCTTCTATTAGTAATAAAATCTGATTTCATCCACTATAGTCAACTAAATGAATATGGGTCTCTCTTCCCCTAAAGCGCCTAACGTCAAAGTCAGATCACTTCTCTTTTAACTACACTATACAAGCAATGACCCAACTGGCTCACGAGTACTAGCCACTTGTTGGGCAAAAAAACTAGTAGGCCAAAATGCTTAAGCCCAAATTACTTGTACTATTGTGCTTATTATTATATACCCAAGTAAACTCATCATTTTCTGATGTGGGACTTCATAGTGTGACAAACTCCCACGCTTTGGGGATTTCCATTCTTGTCAGGCCCATACATGTCCCAGCTTCCTCATAATACATATTCACATGAGTTTTGGAGGGGGTAATGAAATCCACCATACTACCACCATACTATCACCACCGCTCTAGTTGTCTTGCACACCCCTCCCCGCCTTCTCCCACAATTAGCACCTTTGATGCACAATCACTAGCCCCACAAGATATTTTGCATAGGAGTGACTTTGATATCATATGTAAAGACTCAACAACTAACCACTAGTATAAGCAACTTGTTAGGCCTTCGCCATTGACCTAAATTGCTCTACCTAAATTATCCAAGTAATTCATACTAATGATCAATATTCCAAAAGGCGGAATGCAATATTCATGCAGTTATCCACCGTATAGAGGAAATAGGTATGCGGGCGCATACGCAGTCCAGCTAATAAAATATTAAAAAATATTTATGTATTTAAAAACATATAAATACTTACTAACTATAATACCCCATATTTTTATTTTATTTAATTATTTGCACTAATTTGCATACTTATAAACTTCAGGGGTTTATGTGCAAATTGGCCTTTAACCTAATTAATATAGGAAATCTCTTCTTTTCTATTATTAGTACACCCCCGCCCCCACCAGCCGCTTCTCTCTCTCCCACCCGCACACCTCTCTCTCTCACTCTCTCTCTCTCTCGCACACACGCACTTGCCTTCTTGCTTCTCCCCGTCCTCCAACGCCACCGCCGTCATTCTTGGTTGCCACCACACTTGATCGTCACCGACACTTTTTGGATTGCAGTCGACGACAACTCGTTCACTATTGTTTCCTTCATCATCTTTGAAAAATGTTCGTTGATTAAAATTGATATTTAGCATTTGATCAAACAATACTCGAATTATTTAGAGGTAAACAACCTAACACCCGTTAGTTTATTTTTGATAAAATTATAGAAATATGATACGACAAGAAATTTTCTTTTGCATGATTTTTCAAAATAAGGGTTAAGCGCAAGTATTTAAGTATCCATCGGCACGGGCCGTATCTACCGTGCCGTACCGTGCCAACAAGATACCGGCACGATACAGCTCCCGTGCCTATGGCACAGTTCAAAACTTTTTTTTCTTAAAATTACTAAGTAATTTTCTTAATAAAGTTCAAAATATTTGATAAAGATACATAATAAGCAATTAAAAAAATTTGTTGCTAAAGAAATTAAATATTTCATGCCATTATGTGTCGGTACGCATGTATTTTTTGTGACCGGCACTCATCGGCATGGCTCGGCACGCACCGTGCCGGCAAGTTTTCGGCACAACCCCGTGCCACGGCACTTAAATCCTTGGTTAAGCGTGCTTTATATAAATTAGAAATGGTTGAAAAAAAGAAAAAAATTCTAAAAAGCTTTGATTTGACTTCTGTGCAATTTTAGAAAATAAATTGTGCTTATTTGATAAAAATTCAGTATTCAATAATTTGTTTTCTTTTAAAATGTTAACTGAGTAAATAACCTTAAAGCTATGATGCCTCTTGGCATTTTGCTATAATTATGTTGAGCATATCGACATAAATTTTGTGATAGAAGCTAGCTTCGATTTTGTATAGCACCTTCGAGTGCAATTTTGTGACATGATTTTGCATGCAATTTTGTGATGCGCCTCTCGATACTATTTACGTACACCTTCGGGGGCTTTCGCTTTGTAATCGCACCTTCGGGTGCCTCCACTGTGTGCTTAAGACCTTAGCCAACAGATCGCTAGTTATCGGAGACTTTTATTTTGAATTATAATTTTTCTGGAATAGAATGTTTTTGTTGAAGTTCTATTTTTCTTAGTTCTTCTGTAAAATATGCTTGTTAAAGACACAAAATTCTGAAATAAGATTTGTAAAATTTTATGAAACTCAGTCATTGTTATTATATTTTCAGTATGAAAATTTATACTTGATTATTTAGAAAATTTTCTATTTTGCATGCTTAATCCAACTAACGTGGTGTATGGTTGCTTACCCAGGACCTGAGTCTGATCAGCATGTCAGGGATTCGGACGAGTGAAAGTCAGAAATAAAATACACTCTTAGCCTATATATAAATATAGTTAGACTGTTGAATTTACAGTGAACATTTAGCTATTGTATTTTAAAATTTTAAAAGTTTTGAGCAGAACATGATTAGTGGAATAAGTAAAAAATTATGAATTTTGGATTTTTGTGAATAGTTTTGTAGCCTTGCATATTTGTAATTACTAAATTGCATACACACAGCGTCTGTTATGCCCTTGGGTTCAGGGCATGACACTAACAAAGCTAAGTAACTAAAGTAACAATTCATAATTCACAAATCAAAATAATTAATTTCAACTAACAAACCTCATATGCACACATTTGCGACTAAGCTAATAATTAGCAATTAACTCTTAATTATTAAATAGACAAATAAATAGAATTTCGATGCAAAATCATAAAAAATGTCAAACAAAAATCAATGTTCTAAAAAGCAATATTCTAAATTTTGATTAGTAATTTTTTCAATAAATTGTCATTCACGTCATTTGATAGGTTGACACATAAAAAAAAATAAAAATTTTCTGTATGCCCTTGAAAAAGCATATAATTACATAGATTCCCCTTAAAGTAATGAAATATCATAAATAAAACTCTATACATAAGAAACTTTCAAAAATAACCCTACTGGCTACTTTTTGTCAATATTTTCATTAATAGCAATTAAATTACTATTTTTCCCCTATCACCATTCCTTTATAAAAATATTCCAATAGTCACATATCAAATAAAGTTTCATAAATACCCTTCAAGTTTAAGAATGTCCTATAAATTAGAAAATGAGTTTTTGTAAAATGAACTAAAACAAATTGAGATTTAAATTACTATGTAAAAAATCAAAATAAAGATTTTATAAAAATGAAGAAACTAAAATATAATGACCAAAGGCTTACCAGCTTAAAACTAATCCAAATAAACTGTCATATTACAAGCTGAACTATCTAAACTTCATTTAGTACATGTCATAAAAAAAATTTTAGGTAAAAAATTTTATAGCAAATATTTATATAGTATCTAAAGTAATTATTAGTATTTTTATCTAAACTAATTGGTGAAAAACAAAATTAAGCGGGATAAATCAGAACACTCCACAGCTGAGGGTTTCTTCATATATTTTCACCGAGGATATATTTGTAAGAAATTATATATTTGAAAGGATAATTGTCATATAACAAAATTTACAAGGCATCTATGATGCTTTTTAATTTTAGAAGAGTGCAAAGGAAACTCATCCTAATATTTTCACCTAGTTAAGCTAATCTAATGAAAAGAGCTGAAAAAGAGGTTAAAAAGGTAATATCCAATTTTAAAATGTATAAACATCGTTGTTAAATTGACGGATGTCTAGGAACATTAACAAGGAGGACATTCTTAAATATACTTAACATTTGGAGGGTAATTTATGAAATTTTGAAATTGAAAGGGCATCTGCGATACTTCCTATTTTTAAAAGGGCACGAATGAAATTGCCCCTTAAAAAAAATCTAGTATAATAACATCTAATAACATATAGCAAAAATTATTCACTAATATTTATAAACGTAATTATTAAATATATTACGAATAATACCTACTAAAATAAGAAGAGAGATAGATAGGTTATATTTATATAATGATAATTATATTTATTACATTCTTATTAACTAAACTAAAATGAAATAGTCATGTGTATATATATATATATATATATAATCAATAATCAAACAATCTAATTCAAAACTACATTGCAATCGCACCTTAAAAGAATTTTAAAAAAAAAACTACTACCACATATGCAGTCTGACTGCATATTGCACCACATATTACATATGTGGTGCGGTTGATGGTTTGAACTGCATATGCTGCTTTTTAGAACAGTATAACGATCATATCATTATATTACCAAGTAGTCTCCCAACATCTGTCATTGTGGGACTTTTCCTACTAAACATTCCAAAGTATCTTAGCTATTTTGTCAGATATTATAATGAATACTGCTTTTCTGAGTTATGAAAAACCTAACAATTTCTTATCAACACTAAGCACATACATCAATTTTCTCATTTCAACTATTAGTTCATCAAGAATGCGTTCAAAAGCACTAGAGAGCTGGTGCTTCCACTTTTTCGCGCATCGAATATGCATCACAATTTATGCACATGCTCGATGAGAAAGAATTTTAATAAGCATCATGAGGGCGCATATCTTGAATTAGGCAAATTTCAATAATGATATGCATTCGATTTGCAAAAAAGTGGTAGCACCAACACACTAATGCTTCTAAAAGCATTCTGGCTTGATTCCTCAGCAAGACCAATTTTCTCAATAAGTTGCTCTATAGCTCAAGAAGTACCAAATGATGTCAATAAGAACTTAGCATCAACTTTCAGCATCCTCCTTCACTAATGTGAATAATATTGACTTCTATATGTTCTTTCAATTGAACAATCCCTACAATAACAACAATTTCTTTTAGCAACTCTTGACCCTCAATTGAAGGCATCATCAACAAAAATAGATATAAGTTCATCCTACAAATGCCCAACACGTTCATCCATGATCAACACCAAAATTAAGGATTTACATTGAAATTCCCTCAAGACAGGAAATTTACTAACCACTCCTTGTATTGTCGTTACTTGTCACCTCCCATGTATGCCCATGACCTCATCTATGATTCTACATGTATCATTATTGTGCTTCCAACTTTTATTACCTTTTCCAAAAGATGTGTTGCCTTTCAAGCAAGGATTTAAGTATCCTTCGGCACGGGCCGTATCTACCGTGCCGTACCGTGCCAACAAGATACCGGCACGATACAGCTCCCGTGCCAATGGCACAATTCAAAATCATTTTTTCTTAAAATTACTAAGTAATTTTCTTAATAAAGTTCAAAATATTTAATAAAGATACATAATAAGCAATTAAAAAAATTTATTGCTAAAGAAATTAAATATTTCATGCCATTATGTGTCGGCACGCATGTATTTTTTGTGACCGGCACTCATCGGCACGGCTCGGCACGCACCATGCCGTACCGTGCCGGCAAGTTTTCGGCACGACTCCGTGCCACGGCACTTAAATCCTTGCTTTCAAGCAAATATATTCCACCATAATGTTAATATCTAAAGCAACTTCATTGCAAAAGGAGAATGGAATTAGTTTTCACTTTTTATACTAATCCAACGACAACAAAATTAAGAACACATTTTCTTAACTTGGATTATGTAATATTATTGGTAGATATCATACGAGCTTCCCTTAAGAGTTCTTCAACTAATAATTAAAAAAGTTGCTTAATTTAAAATAGAGGAGAGAGGATGAGAGAGAGAGAGAGAGAGAGAGAGAGAGAGAGAGAGAGAGAGAGAGGCAATTTTTGTTTATGAATCATCGATGCCCTCGATAACGTCTAACCCTAGTGTAACTATTGCTGCATAGAAAGATAAAACTTAAAAATGACAAAACCAAACTAGGAAAGGTATATCATGACAACTTGAAATATAAAAATTTCACTAGTCACCATCCCGTAGTCATAGCTAAAAGGTGATCGTATCAACTAGCCACCAAGCACATATCTCTATAGTTTGCCGCTACGGATGGCATGCACCATTACAACATTGTAAAAATCAGCATTGGTGTACATCTTAGAGTTCAATAATTTGCACATTGGGTCAAAATCCAGTTTTTCCATAACTACATTATAACTCTAGTTATTGACACTCTCACCAGTGTCACAATGAGCTTTCATATTTCAAGCTATGGATTATTAAAGAATTTCCAGTTGCCTAATTCGATGTACAGCAGAAAGTTAAGGTTCGTATGAAAGATATCCTATTCAGTTTTTTTTTTAGAGAAAGGTAGCATGCTACCCGCTTCGTTTATTTTTGAAATAAACTTAGCTGGAAATATGAAGCAACTAGGCTTCGAACTCGGGTCACGGGTATCAACCACCAAGCCCTTTGCCACTTGCACTAGGGATCGTATGAAAGATATCCTATTCAGTTTTGATAAAGTTTTTTTAAAATTGTCAAACCATTCATATATGGCACAAGGTTTCATCAAAGTCTTAGATTGAAGTGACAACTATCACAGTCTATTTCGCCTCTGACATCTCCATAAAGACTTTTAATTCAAGCATTGATCAAAGTCTATTCTAACCACTCAGGCAACATATTGCTTTGCTTCAAACTAGATATGGTGATTGTAAAAGTTAAAAACGCCTAAGACAAAGCATGAAGAGCATTATAAAAAATTAACCAAAGCATGAAGAGCATTATAAAAATTAACCAAACTATAAGTCACCACTAATTGAGCTGAGCAATTTAAGTCTTATGCTACATAAACCACCGAATAACATCACCTTACATGTTAGAAGATACTAATATCACCTTATTTTCATTCAATATGCCTTGATAGTCAAAAAATTATTCCTTATACCATATCCCACCAAATAGATTTTGTAAAAATGTTGGACAGGACGAATTGTGTGACTTTCCACAAGATGCCCTTGTTATACAAAGACCAAGCATGGTAGAAACCTTTCATGTTCAAAGGTTAAAGAGCCTCAAAACTAGAAGGAAAATCATTTTTATAGGTTAAAATTATGATCTCTCATCAACAAACATAACTTGATGTTTACTACATGAAAAATAATAGTCACACAACCCTTCAATTTATATTACATTGGACCATCAAAAGAGAAGGATAAATGATGTCATAGAAGTGGCGAACAATAACCATCCAGCGCATGCAATCGACTGAAAGATGTCTCATGTTGTCTTGGGTCTCCTAAAGGTTCCACAAGTTTCCATGCTGACACTTCCATGCTGACACATTCAATTGGAAATTGATGCGAAGGTAATCAATTTGAGTTCAAAATCACTTTACTGATGTTGTCATTTGCTTGTACCTACCAAATGATCATCTCGATTTGTCAACTACAATGAAGATGCTTAGCAACGTCCTAAAGTCAAAACGTACAAAGTCGAATTCCTTGTGCAAGAAATCCATCTATCAACTTCATTGTCCTTAATGGCAAGTATTACAATTTTCCCGATGTTTTCACACGGTGGCATGACTCTTTAAAACAAGAACCAAAAGGGTTGGTGCCCGAAAACCTAAAGAAAGAGAACTTCATGGCACAAATTTTGGCAATGGTAGATCAATCAAACGACGCAACTGATCAACCATTTTCAAGCTGATACTGCCAGGCCATGGCTGCTTCTTCTTCTTAAAATGAATCAAACATACATTCGGTAGTACCATTTCTTAGTGTTGAATCTTCTTTTAAAGAGCATCTCAAAAATTCTTAAAAGATGAGATACTACTAAAACTTTATCTAATATGCTTTAACCAATATTTCGTATCTCTTATTAATTTTCAAAGCAATGACACAATTAAACTAGCGAAGAGGCCGATCTTGCAACTATCTAGATATTAAATCACGTCATAAACTCTCTCTCCATTACTAGCTAATAAGTATGATATCAAATTGAGACTACAACAACACAACATTACAAGCTTCCACAAGGAACCACCAAATTAACCAATCCAAAAGGAAGTATTACCTTCATCTGCATTACAAACCCTGCATTACTTATTCAGCACACAATTTGCATAAACGATCACACTTTAATAATCCATGATCCAGATCAGATCACGCGAAACAATAGACTCACCCGAAATCGAGAAGAGATCTCGTGACCCTTCCGCTTCGCTCTCCCTCCGATCTCGCTCGATCGCCGCCGACGAAGACGAAGAAGAAGAAAAAGAAGAACAAGCCCCCTTTCTCAGACGAGGCCCCTCGCCGCCGACGACCCCCTCGCCGCCGACGAGGCCCTCGCCGGCGCCGACGAGCCCTTCGCCGACGACAACGACACCGTCGCCGTGGACGAGAGAGAGAGAGAGCGTTGCCCTAGCGATACCCGAGCTGCGATACCCGCGCCGGTGAGCGCCTCGCCCGTTTCGCCCTCACCGTCAAGGCCAATTAAAAAACAAAAAATAACACAAAAATAAAAAAAATAAAAACAAAGAAACAGAGAACTTATGCGTGCCTGTTTGTAGGGGTCAATGAGCCGAACATCAGCAAGCTGGTCGGCTCGTGTTCGGCTTGTTTAAAAAATAAGTCCAACACGAATTAGGTCGTTTAAATATGGAGTTAAAAAATTAAAATTCAGCTCGTTTATTAATGAGCCGAACACGAATTAGTTTGCGAACAATAAATTTAATTTTTATTTTTACTATTATATGTAAAGTTAAAAAATAATTAAAAAATTAAAATTTTAATCTAATAATTAAAATTTATAAAAAATTAATCGCCTAAAATCTAAATAGTAAAATATATATATATACACAAGCTGTTATCGAGCCGGACACGAACGAGCTGACCCCAGCTCGTGTTCGGCTCGTTTATTAAACAAGCTGAAAAATTCGACTCGTATTCGGCTCGTTTACTAAACGAGCGATTCGATCTCGAGCTCATTTCGAGCCGACCACGAGCTGACTCGCGAACAGCGAGCTGGATTGTCACCTATAGCTGTTTGGTAATACAGAATAATTGGTTAAATTATTTTATTTTTTAAAATTTTTTATTTTTTTAATTCGTTGGATTGGAATAATTAATTAACTAAAAAATTATTTTATTAATATTAATATTACAAGTAAATTTAGAATAAAAAAAATTAATTATATCTCTTTCAAAAAAATACTATAATCTCATCGCGTCGCATTCCCACCCCTCCCTCCTTGTTCCTTTTAGTCCTCTCGCCTGTCACTCTTTAAAAATTTAAAATTAAAATTTGAAACTAAAGCTTAAATTTTAAAATTTAAAATTTGAAAGCAAAATTTAAAATTTGAAACTAAAAAATTGAAAAATAAAATCTAAATTTAAAATTTTTAATTGTAAAATTAAAATTTATTATTTTAAAATAATAAAATTTTATGTTTAAAATTTAAAATTAATATTATAAAATTTTAAATTTTAAATTTTTAAATTTGAAAATTAAAATTTAAAATTTAAAAGTTCACATTCAAATTTTAAAATTTTAAAATTTAAAATCAAATTTTAAATTTTTAAATTTGAAATTTAAATCCTAATTTTAAATTTTAAAAATTAAAAATTAAAAATTTATATTTTAAAATTTAATTTTTTGTGTTGAAAGTTTAAATTTAAAATAAAGTATTTTTTTAAAAGCCGCAATCCAAACAGTAAAATATAGAATAAATTTTTTTATAGAGTATAGAATTTTTCAAGATATCAAATATATTATTAAATAAAATTTTATTTTATTTTTTAATGATCGCAAAACAGACCCTAAGCCTTTTATCTATGCCGTTTTTCTTAGAAATATTTAAAATTTTATTAACTTGTTAATCTATTTTAGGCTTTTACATAAGATTAGACACAAATTACATTATGTTAGGTGTAATTAAAAAGTATAATAAACATATTTTATACTTATTTCTGTATGTAATATCATGAGCCGATTATGATATGATATATTATTTACTGTCTATATTCGGACTCAAATTTTGCTTTATACCTATTTGGTTTCTAAAAAAATAATTTTAAATTATTTTTTTGGATTTTGTGGAGATATAGTAATTTCGTTTTCTAGATTTTTTATCCAGAAAATAAAAAGTGAAGAAAAATATTTTTTATGAATTTTTTTTCAAAAAATAGTTTGTCACGGGATATACTTTTAAAATAACCATATAAAATTTTCAAATTGGCTAAATAATTTTTTAAAATTTAATTTGACCAACTAAGTCTCTTCTAGCCAACTCAATGACACGTACAAGAGACCATTATAAAAGATGATGAATCGTTCACCATCTTCATAAAAGCGATGAATGATTCACCGTTTTTTAAAATTTCATAAAAATATACACTACAAAAAAAAGTGGCTTTTATCGACACTTTTCGGATCATATAACTACGCAGGAAAGCGTCGGCAATATTGTGACCGACGCTTCAAAAAGCGTCGGAATGTGTGTTAGTAAGTGCATGATGAGAGAAAAATGCCGACCTGATGCATGAAAGCGTCGTCCTTTTGGTCGTTGTAATATTCCTGACGGTCCACAACCCGTCGGTGACGATAATACGTATTGGGAAAAGATAAGGGATGGATTGGCTCGGATCGGAGTTTTGTAGAGGATTGAGACAATTTGGGATAAGTTGGTAGAGAAAGTACCTAATGTAGAATGAGAGAGAGATATGAAGGAAAAGTGAGGTAGGGGATTGGGAAGAGAAGAGAGAAAATTGGGAAAAGATAAGGGAGGTAGAAGAAGATTAGAGAGGGGAGAGATAGAGAGGAAAGAGAAGGATAATTAGAGGAGAAAGAAAGAGTTAATTCATTTCATTTATTGATATCTATTTCACTGTTTACATCTATTTTTATTTATACGTCTCTTTATATGTACTGAAATATAAAATAGTATAAAGTTTAGACTAAGATGTAAAAGATAATAAAATGGTAAACATGCTATCTGGGCCTATTTTGGTAGAGATGGTAGCCTTCATCTGGGCCTGAGCACATGTATCCATTGTGACGCCCCACTTCCCAGGGGGTCACCCATCCTAGAACTACTCTAGCTCTAGCACGCTTAACTCTCATGTTCCTCTTGGATTTTGCTACCATCCAAAATGCTATAGCCGGGTTAGAGATTTAGTCCTATTATATCATTTATATAGAGGACTAATCCAAATTCCGGGGGTGTCACATTCTTCCCCCCTTTAAGCCCTGACGTTCACGTCAGGCTCAAGCACACTCACAAGCACCAGGCGATGTGAGACTCATCTCGCTAGCCTTAGCCAACCTTGTGAGGAGCTGCACTCCACTCACAACGGTCATTAGCCGGGGAGCCTCGCTCTACCCGCTATATAACCCTGGCTCAGCCGAGACTCATCTCACATTTCCGGCTGGTGAATGGCTCTGATACCAACTGTGACGCCCCACTTCCCAGGGGGTCACCCATCCTAGAACTACTCTAGCTCTAGCACGCTTAACTCTCATGTTCCTCTTGGATTTTGCTACCATCCAAAATGCTATAGCCGGGTTAGAGATTTAGTCCTATTATATCATTTATATAGAGGACTAATCCAAATTCCGGGGGTGTCACATCCATAGTTAGTTAATTCGGATTCGGCAAAAAATTCGGTTTGAATATAATACGGATTAAATTCGTTGAAAAATTCGGTAAAAAAACGGACTCGATAATTATTCGGTTACGTGATTTATACGGGAATTATACGTTCACCAATTAAAAATTTAGGATCAAAAATTCGACTATTAAATTAAAATTTTTTTCTAGATTTATACTATGAGCATAATCAGTTATAATTTTTAAAAATATAAAAATAAATAGATACAAAATAAAATAAATAGGCTAACAAGATTTCAGGTTTGAAGTCTGAAGGTTGAAAAAACATCAAATTTTTTATTATAAATAGGCTATTCAATCAAAAGATTCAAAACTGATTCTTCTAATAGTCATTCGACTTTCTATATGAGTCCAGATAATATTACACTTAACTCTTTTATCTCATTCAATATTCTAGTTCCTCCTAAAAGTACTGGTATTGCAACTCAAAGAGCAATGCTACATGTACACCCCGAAGGGGTGTATATCATACACCTCCACCATTTTAATGGTGGCGATATTTTTTACGGGTCACATCGATTGACCCATCATCACACCCCACCCATTGGATGGGTGGGGTGTGTGATATACACCCCGAATGGGGTGTACGGGTAGCATTTTCCCAACTCAAATGATAAGTAAGAATAGATACCGATATTAAAAAAAATATAATAGCAAACTATATTACACAATACACACCACGATATGTATATAATCAAGTAAATAATTAAGATTGTCCATACATAAACATAAATCATATAAAGTCCATATACTAATATAGTTGAAAATTAAATATAAGATAAAGTCCGCACTCTACATAGTGTCTAGTGCCTACTAACATATTCAAACAGTAAACAATAAAAGATATATTAGGCTCACAATAACATATACAAGCATACACAAAAATTTAAATAAATATAAAACACACAAGCACAAAAAGTTCTACATAAAAGTTTAAATAAACATAAAACACACAAACACAAAAAGTTCTAAGACATAAAGTTCACAATACCATATACAAGCATACAGAAAATTTAAATAAATATAAAACACACAAGTACAAAAAGTTCTAATAATTATAATCAACGAAATCCGGCTCCTGATTTAACCACAAAAGGTCGAGATTAGTTAATGAATTTTTTTCAATTTCTTCATTATCGTCTTCATCTCCATCTTTTCCATGATCCACATATTCTGAAAGTTCATGAAGCTTTTCTAAATTAATAGGCTCCAAATCTTGTGATTCCAAAGTTGACTACTTTTTCATTGCCAATGTATTCATTCTAGTATAAACAAGCTTCTCTAACATTTTCGGAGATAATTTGTTTCTTTTCTTTGTTTGTGCTCCAATTTCTTTCACAAGATGAAGAACTACATGGTTGGCTTAAAATACGAACTGCATATTTTCTTACCACTGGAAGGAGATCACCATAATAATCCCACCAAACTCCTGTAATGAAGAATAAAAATTAGCTAATAATATTTTAAAAAAAATACACCAAAGTTCAAAAAAACATAACTTACGAGGATGTGAGGTTTTTAACATCATCAAAGCCGCAGAATTGAAAATTGAATTTGCTTTAGAACGATAAACTTGTATTTGTTTTAAGAAATCTTCTTTTTCCTCTGGAAGAATTAAATTCTCAAACATGAAAACTATATCATCTTTCATTTCCCGACTTTCTCTAAACCCTTCATGAAACATATAAGCAGGATTCAAAAGAGCAGCAGCTGCATGTATAGGATGCATAATATTTCCATTTCTTCTTTCATCAAATTACTCCAATATGCGCATGAATTTATTTTGATTATTACCCAAGCAACATTTGATTGTTTTTTTGGCTTTTTCCATAGCTTCATATAAGTACCCCGAAGTAGATCCCTCACTATCAACTAAAGTAGAACTCAAACAATAGGTTCTAAAGATTGTAGGACCTCCTTCGCTCTATTCCAAAATTCATTACTTTGGACGAGTTCAATAACTTTCTTTGCTTGTCGACTCTTGTTTAAATTGCTTCCTCCACATTCAGCAGAAGCAACAAAAAGTCTTAATTCATTCTCAACATCTACAAGTGATTGCAACACAAGAAAATTTGAAGCAAATCTTGTAACACAAGGATGCTTTAATTCTTTTTTAGTAGCTTCTCGCATCAATGCCAAAAGAACGGTGTGCTTGTAGATATGATTTTCAATCAACCTTGCCTCGTCAATTACAATTCGCACCCATTCAACATCCTTATATATATCTTTTAAGAGCAATTGTAAGCCATGTGCTGCACATCGAGTCTTGTACATTCTTGCATACTTTCCCACAAGCATGTCACCTGCTGCTAGAAAATTGCTACCATTGTCGGTGATGAGTTGGACAACATTATCTGGCCCAATATCTTCAATTACAGATGATAAAATATCTTTAAGATACAAAGCAGTTTTCATCTCCCTTGACGATTCAAAAGAATTTATGAAAATCGCACCTCCGGGTGAATAGGCAACTATATTAGTGAATGCTCTTCCTTTCAAGTCAGTCCAACCATCCGACATAATGGTGCAACCACTCAAATACCATGAGGATTTCACCTTTTCAACATAAATCTCGGCTTCATTTTTTCATTTGGAATCAATTTTGTTCGGAGTGTTGAATAGGATGGTACTTTGTAACCAGTACCATAGTTCGCAACCTCTCTTATAAGATCGATGAATGACTCTAATTGAACAACATTAAAAGAAATGTTATTCATTATAAAAAACTTAGCATGAAACTGATCAACTTCATCTTTGTTCTTCTTCTTATAAACGTCCTGCATTGTCATTTGATTAATTCCTCCAAATGATTTAGAACCAGAAACTCCAAAACTCTCACCATACTCATCGACATTTGTACTTTCTATACTCTTAGCTCTTTTGTTAGAATCTCCACCAATAGATGTGAATGCTTCTATTTGCACATCTGGTGGTACTTTATCACAAATTTCAATATCACGTCCTGAAATTTAAGATAGGTGGAATTTGAGTCTTGCTACACCACCCGAGTACACTTTACAACAATATTTGCACTTAAATTTTTCACTCAATTCTTCCACGTGAACCCAAAATTTATGTTTTTTTCGAACCATTTTTCTGCACAAGACAAGTTAGAATTACAATTGTCTTCCCACGATGAGTGTAATGAAAAATAATTACGAAATACCGTTAATATAGTGTATCAATTTATCAAATCAAAACAATGCATGCACTTAACTTGCTAGATGCTCCAAATTAGACATTCAAATTTATCTTAGGCATTCATAGTCTAACATATACTAAGTACTAACAAATAAGAAATAACAATAGGAGACGCAACGAATAAAATAAGTAATGCTTTATCAGTAGATGGTTGGCTCTATATGTTTTCATAGATTCTTATTTTATTTGATAATAACAAAAAAAATTTTAGTGAGAAACCATAAAGTATTATGTAGAGGGAGGATAATTTACTCAACCTACTTTAGAAATAAAACAAAATACTTTAAAAAAAAGAAAAATTTTTTATGAAAACTATATATATTAAAAAGAAACTAGTTAGTAGATAAAAAAAAAATTATATTAATTGAGAGCAAATATTAATTTTACTCACAAGACATCAAAACTATGAATTAATAGTTTCTTGTGTTGCAAATCTTGTAACAATGCATCACAGTGAACATCTACGAGTTATTACAAAATACAAATTTACAAAATCATAATTCAAAAATCACATACTCACAACTGGTGGTGGTGACCGGCAAGGAAGAAGACGAGCGGCACGCGGCCCGGAGGGTTCCGATGGCGAGCGTCTTCGGCGCGCAACCCAGAGGGTTCCGATGGGGAGCAGCGCGCAGGCCGGGACGGGAGGGGTTCCGATGGCGAGCGGTGCGCGGGCCGAGAGGGTTCCGATGGTGAGTGGCAACGCCGGCCGACGAAGTGGAAAAGAGAAGCAGGGAACCAAGGGTGCGTGCTGTGCGGCATGTGCTGTGAAGTGTGAACAGTGAAGGAATTTTTTTTTTTTTTTTCTTGGAAAGTGAAGTGTTGTATGCTGTAAAGCACTATTGAACTTGGACCCTTGGTTAATGCAGTGTGCACCACATTGATGAGAGTCTTGGACTCTTGGTTAAAAAGGATTGGGTTTAATTTTTGAAATTCAAAAAAAAAAACAATGTCGAATTTTTGGGGGAAAAATTCGGAATTTGCGAATTATTCGCGAATAATAATTTTTGGAATTTTTTTTTTCTAAATTAATCTGAATTTTTGAAAAAAATCGAAAATGGTCCGTTTAATTCGGATTCTCAATAATTCGCGAATAATCCGCGAATTAACTAACTATGCATGTATCTAATTGCTTAAGAAGTGGAGCAGGTCCTTAGTTCCGACCGCCCAATCCGCTAAGGATCTCTAGATCCTTTCTTCTTCCTTTCGTAGATCCTGTCAGATTCCCTCTTTCCTCACGAAGAACCCCAACTCGCCATGAATGAAACTTGCTTCAAATTCTTAATACTTTATTCCCTCTAACCTGCTATTAATCTAGTATACTAAGCCTCATCTAATCGCCTTCTTGTTCTTAGCTTTTTACAGTCGTTAATAAAAATTTATTGTCAACGCATTATAACATCGGCAAATGATCATCAATAAAAATGTCATATTAGGACGCTATGAAGCATGGCCTACTTTCCTTTTTAACGATACTTTAAAGTGTCGGAAAAGTAGTTATAGACTTAGAGACTACTAAGGGACGCTTTAGAGCGTCACCGATGTCCCTTAGTCTTAGAGGCTACTTAGGAACGCTTGAAAGCATCGGCAGATTAGTTGTGTGTTCTATTTCTTTTTGTTGCAACGCTTTGAAGCGTCGACAAAATAGTTAATATGTTTTGTTATTTGTAAATAGTGACGCTTTAATGCATCGGCAATATATTATAGTATATATATATATATATATATATATAATTTGCAGTATAAACGAAATTTTAAGCAAGAACTATATATATATATATATATATATATATATATATATATATATATATATATATATATATATATATATATATATATATATATATATATATATATATATATATAATTTGCAGTATAAACGAAATTTTAAGCAAGAACTAAAATCTACTGCTCATACATATTTATAATAAAAAAACTAATCACAATGACAACAATATAAATAAATAGTCAAAATATAAACTTCATACCAATGTATTTTGTTAATAAGTCAAAATAGTAACAATGTTTGCATATAATATTAACTCCAAAAGTATGATATTTTGAAGTTTTACAAAATTAAAACTAACAAAAAGTTAAAGTCATCTCAATCATCTATAGACTATAGTGATGGTGAATCTCTTGTCTCGATACCTAAGTTCACGGATTAGCCGATAAGCCTATGCAATAGAGATTTTATTTTATTCATTTCCGATTTATGTTTCTTTTGCATATCTTGCATTTTGAGCTTGCAACCTTTGAACTTCCTCTTTCATTGGATCATGCATTTCAATTTCTACATTTCTTAGTTGAGCTTGAATTTCAAAAACTTGTGTTGGTGTAGGACTAATCTCATAACCCCTCACACAACCATATCGATCTTTTTCTTTTGTTTTCCTTAAAAATACTATCTTCAATTTGTTAGGTGGCATTTGAGAACTCCGATGCCGTCACTTGTTTAGTTAGATCTCCCAATAAGTCCTCCTACCTTAAAACAAGAAACATAACAATATTAATTGCTTGCCAAATAAGTTTATTGATGTATAAAAAAGATAAAACAAAATGCATTTTGAATACTACAAAATCATTTGACGCTTTATTAATATATTCTTCATCTTTAGTTTTGTGAGTTATTACAAAAAACTCAATACATCCTGGATCTCTATCATTTTGCTCCACCTGATATTAATCATATTAACAAGCTTAGCACAAAAACATAATTCAACTAAATCAACCTGAAACTAGAAACATAAAAATATATATAAGTAAATTTATAGAATAAAGAAAGATTTTAATACAAATTCATGTCTCTTTCTTGCAAAACTTTTGGAACCAGTTATTTGAGAAGTTGGATGATTTGCACAAGATGCCTATCCAATTCTTAAGAGATTCTACAGAAATAAAATATGTAAGTTCAAAAGTGTAGTACAAAATTATGAGTAAACTGCAAAAAGTATCATTATAAAATACTTATAATGTACTACCTCACTTCTCTCCGAAAATCAATTGCGGACAAGATCTATCCATTGTTATGACACAATTTCAAGAGGAACATTACTAGCAATCTCTGCTTGTGTACTTTTAGCCTTTTATATTTTGCTTTAAGCTCGTGCTTGTAGTATTTTCATTTTCAATTCACTGATTTCAACACCCATGCTTTAACATTATCATCGCGAGGAAGAAAAAACTTACTCTACAAGAAAGAAAATTAATACATGATATTAAGAATTTAGAGCTTAAAAAATTATGACATACCTGTCACGCCCCAAGACCGGCTATTTGGTCGGTTCGACACACGCACATACTCGCCAAATGGACAGAATCTCCCATGTACGTCTAAGGCGTCGACAATGTCTGTGAAGACCCGAATCCCCGCGGAAGAATTATTGTTTGATCAGCGGCTTTTGGAGCCCTATGTTGTGTGTTGGAGGCGTATGTGCACGAATCGGACCGAAGAAATGAACTCAGTGCGTAAATTGGATCAAGAGTGCCTATTCGGATGTCCTCATCAAAAATTAGAAGTAGTTTCACGCGAAATGGATATCGGATTTGGATTCAGCGCGAAAAAACGATGAAAATTGACTATTTAGATGTATTTTTCTGAGTCCGGACTCCCGAAAACGGACACCCGGAAGTTTTTAGTGTTCTCGGGTGCACGGGAGGAGCCGTGGACCGCGGGGGGGGACATGTGGCTGCTCCCGATTGGTCGGCGCACCAGGCGCAGTCCACGGGGCAGGCGCGGCAGGTGGCGTGGCAGGCGGGCAGGTGCGGGCGCACGCACGCGTGTCGGGGCACCGCCACATGGCGGCGCGTGGTTGCCGGGCGCCAACCACCCGCACGCGGCTTGCGGGCCACGTGGCGAGGCCCGAGCGGGCGTCGCCCCACTATTGCGCGGGGCGGGACATGCAGCGCGCCCGGGGCAATCCGGGCGCAGCCGATGCTGTCCCCTATTTGGGCCCGAATCGAGCGAGCGCCCGAAAGTGTACCCAGAACCCGCTTTTTTGGAAATTTCGGGTTTTGCCTATAAATAGGCCCTTGTGAGCCTCCTCTTCGGTTTTTTTGGGCAGACCTTGGGGCTCCCCTTTGGCTGAGCACTTCTTCACCAAATCCTCTACCTTTTTAAGGATCTTGGGCATTTTTAGAGGTCGTGGCATCGATGATTTCAGCGACTCGGCGCACTCGATATTCCTCTTTCGGTGGTTTTTTTCCTCGCAGTTCCGTATGTGGGCTCCCCTGAGCTGATCCGAAGGAGTTTTTAGCCGATTTCTGCGGCATCGTTTCCACGAGAGGTAGGCCTTCGATTTCCGTGTTTACTGTTCCTCTCCATTTTGAGTTTGTATGGGGTATTTCGGAGCATCTTTGAACCCCTTTCTTGCTGTGGGTTTTTCTGGACAACGGAGCTTGTTTAATTTTTGTCTCAGTGCACAGTTGTTGTATTTCATCATGTGAGGACTCAATCTACATCTACGCTTCATGAGGATCACATTCATATTTTTATTGAAATTTTTAAAGGACATCTCGAAGGTTATATTTTGACTTCTTCCGGACTGAATTTCCGCAGAGTAGTGATCTTGGGGATTATTACTTACCGCGGTGTTTGGTTTGTATCTCTGTGACCGAGATGAGTTTTCAAGTATTTTTGGGCTCGTTGGAATCGTGGAAACCTGAGGATTACCCACGTTCAGTTTCGGCTCATTTGGACTTCGAATCGACGCGCGCATCCAGGTGGGTTGCTTTCGTCTCCAAAATCGGTGGACGGTTCTCTAATTCCTTATGATAGTAAGCATGCATGTTCAGTGTACCAAATATATGGTTGAGTTGTAAGCTCGGTAAAAGGTATTTGTATGAGAAATTGCAAGATAAGATATCCATGTTTTGTTGAATGAAAGCTTACATAGGTGAGATTGAGAGCATGCATCAATTAATGTACAACCTATAGGATTGAGGTGTAAGCATGAGAAATGGTCTAGATCATGTGGATTGATGCTTACTTGATTTATTGTACATATTTTGGTGGATTTGAGATCTTGCAGGTTGTAAAATGGATTGTGTTTACCTTATGCTAGTTGAGAGCATGTTTAGGAAGATGATGTTCACATTGGTTGTTATTAGAGATTATGTTTGATGCAATGTCTTTTACTGATATTTGAGCTAGTATCTTGTATGATAGAATCCACTGATGGATTTATTTTCACTCTCATAAATGATATTATGAACTTGACCTAGCACCCTGTCATATGTTGCATGTTTAAAACCAGACTAGTAGAAAACCTTCACTTGGGCTAGGTTCTTTATGCTTTAGACATCCCACACTTTGCATCTTTTTCTGGACATAGAGTTTTCTCGCCCGGGTAGTGGGCCGAGTGGTCGGGTTATTGTGGGACGTATGTTGCACTCGTACATGGGGGCTGAGTGGATTCTGGTAGCTGTGATTAGACCAGTGCTAGTGTTGTTGGGAACCGTTTGGGTTGACGGTGGTCCCGAGTCGTTGAGTGTCGTCCGACCAGTTTTGTTAGCTCTGAGTTGTGGGTTGATTCCCGTTGTGGAGTATCTCCAGCCAGTGTGTTTAGCGTGGCGAGTTGGGTGTTTCGTTTTGGGAGTCGTTTGGATCGACGGTGGTCCCGACTGTGGAGTATCTCCAGCTAGTAAGTTTAGTGTCACGAGTGGGTTGAGTTCGCTAGTGTCTCGAGATTCGTGAGAGCTTCATTTATTTGAGTCGTTGAGAGTACTCCGACCGTTGTGCGAGATGTTTGAGGATCTTTAGTTCTTCCGTTCTGAGAGTGAGCGTGGATTTTGATTATAGCCTGCAGGAGCCACTTTGAGCTCGACAGAGATGCACGGATACTTTCCTCGGTAGGGTCGCGCCCCTCGAGTGACACTCCGGAGCTAGACCTGTTACTTTGTTATCGCGACTTGTCGATGCTGTCCCTCTGGCTGGGCCTTTTTTAGGCAGTCACGGACGCAATCCCTCTGGCTGGGCCTTTTTTAGGCAGTCACGGACGCCCTACGTAAGCCCAGTACTCCGTAGATGTAATGGCAGTAGGTGGGTGCAGGCTTGACGGGACCCTATGTGGCAGTCAGTTCGATTGGGTCGATTGAGCACCTTGTGTGCGAGTGGTTGCATATCTTTTCATTTGTATCACCCATTGAGCATTTAGATAGAGGCATGGTAGCTGTAGAGTATCTCCAGTTTTTCTTATTCAGTTTTTACTGCATCGTTATCTTACGCCTCTAGTAGACTTAGTGGGCAGACCGTCGGGCTTGGTGGCGGTACCCACTGAGAACTACGTGTCGGTGTAGATCTCACACCCTCTGTCGGTGACAGTTTGCAGAGGCATCTTCTCCAGTTCCTACCTCGGTTGTTGCTGCTTCTTCTGATCGAGGCGAGGGAGTCGCAAGCTAGATCCATACCTGTCTTTGGAGACGACGACTTTTACATTAGGTAGTATAAAAATAGACGACGACTTTTACATTTACTAACTCTAGGTTTCACCTTTTTCTTTTACTATATGCATAAGGTTCAACAAAAGGGATTTAGACATGAAAGGAAGTTCAACAGTTTCGGTTAGCACCACCCACCTCGGTTTGATGTTAGTGACTTGGCAATTAACGCGCTCGGGTTTCTAACTTCGTTTGGGCGCGTTTCGGCACTAACGAACACGAAAACGACGATTTCGGCTTGTTCGCTAATCCACCGTCGCAACGGCGTCGGATTCCAAAACAAAATTGTTGGGAGGTCTTCTATAATCTTCAATTAGATGGATTAACCTTTATATTCGATCAAAACCATTAGAAATTTTGAAATCCACGTTCAAACCCTAGCTTCTCATTTCTTAAATATCACCGCATTTTCTTCGCGATTTTTTCCAATTTCTTCGATTAGAAAGCATCTAGGATTACGTAGAATATGAATCTAAAAGAATTACGGTAAAACCTAAATTATTTTTCGCAAAACTCACCTTAACGTCGCAGTTTTGGAGCTTTTTCTTGGTCCAAGAACTCGCTCCCCTTCGTCGCAAGCTCGCTGCAACTTGGTTCGTCGTTTGGTGCGTGTTGGAGAGAAATCTCTAGAGAGAGAAAGTGAGGTGAGGGAGAGTGAATGAGAGAAGGAGGGTGCTAGAAAGAGCGCGCGCGTGTGTATGGTGGGAGAAGAAGAAGAGCAATGCTACCCGTACACCCATTTTTGGGTGTACGATGTACACCCCACCCATCTGTACTCTATTGGTCACTTCGAAGTGACCAGTGGAATTCACCCCACCCTAGAATGGGTGGGGTGTAAGATGTACACCCATTTTGGAGTGTACATCTAGCAATTTTCAAAGAGAGCCTTTTTATACATATAGTGTGAGGATCCGAATTTCCGCAAAAGGATTACTATTGGATCAGCAGAGCTTCTGCAGTGCATTTGGCAGCTTCTGGGGGCCTGTACTGTGTATTGGAGGTGTTTGTGCACAAATTGGACACAAGTGTTGGACTTTGGGCTTAAAATGGATCACGTGGGTAATCGGAGGACCCCGTCGAATGTTTAGAAGTTGTTTCGCGCAAAACGGATATCAAAATTGGACTCAGCGCGGAATTTGGGGTAAAAACACTTGTCTGGATGCATTCGGCAAATTTTGGAATTTGGCAAATCGGACACCGGATTTGGATTCAGCGCGCGAAAACGGTGAAAATGGACTATCTACTTGTGACGCCCCACTTCCCAGGGGGTCACCCATCCTAGAACTACTCTAGCTCTAGCACGCTTAACTCTCATGTTCCTTTTGGATCTTGCTACCATCCAAAATGCTATAGTCGGGTTAGAGATTTAGTCCTATTATATCATTTATATAGAGGACTAATCCAAATTCCGGGGGTGTCACATTCTTCCCCCCTTTAAGCCCTGACGTCCACGTCAGGCTCAAGCACACTCACAAGCACCAGGCGATGTGAGACTCGTCTCGCTAGCCTTAGCCGACCTTGTGAGGAGCTGCACTCCACTCACAACGGTCATTAGCCAGGGAGCCTCGCTCTACCCGCTATATAACCCTGGCTCAGCCGAGACTCATCTCACATTTCCGGCTGGTGAATGTCTCTGATACCAACTGTGACGCCCCACTTCCCAGGGGGTCACCCATCCTAGAACTACTCTAGCTCTAGCACGCTTAACTCTCATGTTCCTCTTGGATCTTGCTACCATCCAAAATGCTATAGCCGGGTTAGAGATTTAGTCCTATTATATCATTTATATAGAGGACTAATCCAAATTCCGGGGGTGTCACACTACTTGTATTTTTCAGAGTCCGGATGCAAAAGTGCGTTTTTCGAGGCTTGGGGTTACTGTTCCGGCCGGCGGGCAGCGGGCAGCGGCGGAGCGCGGCGGTGCAGCCGCGGGCAGCGCGGCGGGCAGAGGCGCGGGCCGCTCGGTCCATGCGGTGGGCGTGCACCGGGGGCTGGACGCGTGGCGGCTCGGGAGTGGGCCGGTCCGCGGGGCGCGGTCTACGGAGGGCGCGGGGTATATGGTGGACCGGGCGGGGCCACGTGGCGACCGTTGGTTGGCCGGTCCACGTGTGCCCGGTCCACGGAACTGGTGTGGCGGCCTCGGGATTCGCGCCTGGCAGGGGGCGCAGGCGGAACGTGGGCGCCCTGACCGCGTTTTACCGCGATCGGGCCCGCCACGTGTCGTCGCCGCGTTGGGCCACGCGTCGCGCGATAGATGGCCCGCGCGGCTGTCCGCTGTTTGCGGGGCGACGTGGAGGCCCGTGGGGGATTCGGGCCCGCACAGTGTTGGGCCGGGCCCAACATTGTAGCGGCCCGAATTTTCCGGGCGCCCGGAAGTGGGGACTCAAGCGTCATTTTCTGATTTGTTCTTCCAGCCTATATATAAGCCGAGAACATCTTCAGAGAACTCTTTTCCTGCTCCTCCTCTCACAGTGCAGCCTTCACAAGAATTCCTCCTCTCCCAGAGCCGGTTCCATCTGCAGATTCCCGGATTTTTCTGCGGCATGCATCCCGAGGTTTTAATTTTTACGGCGCGGCACGACGCTCGTTCGTTTGTGATCTTCTTCGTTGCGTTTTGGTGCGAGGACTCCCCCGGCTTACTCCGACCACCGTTTTTGTCGATTCTTGCGCCGTTGGCTTCTCGACAGGTAGGGCTACGATCTTCGTGATTTCAGTTTCCCCTCATTTCGAGTTTATCTTGGAGTTCCCCGTGCTTTCATTTGACCCTTTTTCTTGGGTGGAGTTTTGGACAGCACTGTGGTATTTCGGCGATATCTTTGCCCACAGGCGTCGGATCGAGGCATGCCAAGAGGCGTTTTTCATCTAGACAGCGCAAGGAACACTCTCAAATTTTCTGGAAATTTTCTGAATATTTTTCGAAGGTGGAAAATCTCTGTTTACAGAAAGTAGTGCTACAGTTTTTGAGATCGGTTTATTTCAGGGTGGTTCCCTTGTCGAATTTGTTTCTCAGTGTAGGAAACTCGGATTTCAACGTGCAGGTACTCGTTTCGACCGGTTCGTTGCGAGGATCGTGACAGTATTTTTCTTGGAATTTTCCAAGCCTTTTATGTAGGTAAAAATAGGGCAACACTGGACTGTTGTGTTTGGACAGATTTTGTTGGAGCTTTGTATGTTTAATTGTGTATGTTTTGGGGCATGTTGTACAGTGTTTGTGACGGTCGACTGACTTGGGCGAGGACTTCACTTTTGGACTTGGAATTAGCGATCGAGGTGGGTGGTTGTTGTTTACCTCTATTTTGACATGCTCACTAGGATTATTAGAGTGATCTCCCAATGTTAGGATTATTGATTAACAAGTGGGGATGGAACTTATGCATGCTTGTTTGGACACATGGATTGCTATGTTAGCACCTAACCTTGCATGTGGAATTGAATATTTAATTTGGACTATATGATTTATCCTATTAGTGGTATTACTTGAGGATGGGTGACATGCATAGGTGGATACCGTTAATGATCAATGACTTAATTTATCTTCCTTAAGAACACTTGCATGCTTGTATGGACATCTAGATAGGCCATTTCTTATCGCTGCACTATCATGCTGGAACTTGACTTAGGAGAAACCTTATTTGCTTCTTTTCTCCTTTTCGTTAGTCAGGTGGTTCATGTTGCTCGGGTTTGAGCAGTGGTTTGGGATAGTGTAGCCAGGGCCTGGATTGTGGATTATGGGTTTTGGCGGCAACCGCGGATTTTGGGCGGTTGACCGGATGTCGGTTATAGGACATCGGTGATAGGGCATGATTATGGACTAGAGGGTTTTTTTGGCAACCGCGGATAGTAGGCGGTTGACCAGATATATATTATTTTACCCGATTTTGGATTGGGGGTTATAGCGGCTACCGCAGATAGTAGGCGGTTGACCGAATGTCGGATGTGGGACATGATTGTGATTGTGGGTTATTCCGGCGACCGCGGTTATTGGGCGGTTGACCGGAGGTCGGTTGTGAGACCTGGTCGTGGATTTTGGGGTATTGCGACAATCGCGGATATTGGGCGATTGACCGGATGGTTACTTTTGCATCAGATTGGGAATCAGCTCTCTTTTAGTGGAGGGTTGTGTTCCACTGGGGCTTTATAGTTGTGATCCAGTCATGCTTTTGATATTTATCACACCGGCGCGGTTATTGCCCGGTGATGCTTTCCTCGTGTGGGTCGCTCCCCTCGAGTTCCCCTCCGGAGGCCGGGGCCAGACAGTTATTGACAGTTTTGCTATCACATCGGCACGACTTATTTGCCCGATGATGAGGGCGGTAGCAGGAGTTTTGCTATCACATCGGCGCGGCTACTTGCCCGATGATGAGGGCGGTACAGATTGGGTTCATCTGGGACGGTTGGTTACTGTTGCATACGGTTATTCCAGTCTAGAACTGCATTTTAGAGGCATAGTAGTGGTAGTTTCCTTTCTTCAGCAGTCATTATTGCTTACCACACTTCTTTCCTTTTTGCCTCTGGTAGACCTAGTGGGTGTGTCAGAGTTTGAGGTTTTACCCACTAGGGGAGGCTACTGGTTTACTAGTAGTTCTCACCCCCATTCTTCTTTCTTCTTTTTCTTCTCCCTTGTTTTGCAGTGTCTTCTGTGGGTGCTGCTGGGCTTTCAGCGGCGGGTCGAGAAGAGAGGACGGCTGAGTAGATAGATCTCGAGGCAGGATGAGCGAGTTAGCTGGACTATTGGTGTACCCATGTTTCCTCAGACGGTTGTACCTTTACTTTTGGGACTGGCTTTTGCCAGCAGGTTGTATTTATTTTGGTGAGCTGGGAGAGACTGATGTATCATTTATACAGATGTATTGTATTTTATTTCCAGTTTCAGTCTGAGATGTATTAGTTTTAATTCAGCTCTATTTTTATTGCTCTTTTATTATTATCTCTTATATCTGAGCAGGTTTGGCGCTTCGTATACGCGGGAAATACCGTGTGCACGGCGGATCTGTAGATGGGCCCGGGTTCTGGTTTACACCCGGGGCGTGACATATAGCCCCCCCGAAATAGTGGTAATTTACTATTTAGTCATGATCTGATCTGATACTTGCCTGCGGAGCCATTTTGAAGGTCCGTTTGGGCTCAAATTTGACAAGCATTCTCAAATTAACTTAATTTGTTATAATTTATTTTAAGTTTTCAGTTTGGGTCGTTTTTGGATCACCGAAAGTCATACCGACTTAAAATCATTAACATATCTCTTTTTTTTCTTTTTTTCTTTTTTCTTTTTTTTTTTTTGTTTGGGTGTCCGATTGACGTGAAACTCCTATTGTGGCCTCAGGACATAAGTACGAACCACCCTAAAAATTTTCATGATTTTTTAACACTAAATTTTCTGCCAAAATATAAGCCTTATTATCCCTTACAGAAAATTCTAAATCTTCTTTTTTTACTCCATTTTCAGTACAAATCACTTCCAAATTGTTCTCTACTTCTCTAAGTTCAATAAAATAGTATCTCACATTATTTTTATTTATACTTGCATATATACTAAAAATCTGATATATTACATTCTACCCCCCTAAAAAAAATATTTCATCTGCGAAACTTAACGACATACCTTGGCTCAAGAGTCAAAAAGGTAGGGGTAGTGTTCCCGCATATGATCCTCGAGGTCCTAGGTGGCTTCACGATCATCGCGGTGGCTCCACCGAACCTTCGCATACAGGATTACACAATTCTGGAGTTCTTTCTCCTCATGAGCAATAATCCTCGTCGGAAACTCCTCATATGCTAAATCCTCCCAAAGCTCCAACGGTTCATACAAGAGAACATGTGTAGGAACATGAATATACTTACGGAGTGTAGAAACGTGGAATACATCGTGGACTCCCACGTGTTTCGGTGGTAATCCCAGCCAATAGGCGACGGTGCCAACCCGTTCTAAAACTTCATACGGCCCAATATATCGGGGACTTAGTTTTCCCCGAACTCCGAACCGTTTCACTCCTCGCATCGACGACACTTTCTGGAAAACATGATCTCCCACTGCAAACTCAAGATCTCATCGGCGCTTATCCGCATAACTTTTATGTCGAGTTTGCGCCGTCAACAACCTTCGACGAGCAATACGGACTTTTTCCTCCGCCTCCTGTAGCACATCGGGTCCCAGAGCTACGCGCTCACCAACTTCGCTCCAATGGATAGGAGATCGACACTTCCTTCTATAAAGAGCCTCAAACGGTGCTATACCGATGCTAGACTGAAAACTATTATTATAAGTAAACTCTACCATCGGTAAGTGAACATGCCAACCACCCTGATAATCAAGTACACACGCCCGAAGCATTTCCTCAAGGATCTGTATTGTTCTCTCCGACTGATCATCGCTCTGAGAATGAAATGCAGTGTTGAAGTCGAGCCGTGTGCCGAGAGCATCATGCAAACTCCTCCAAAATTGAGATGCAAATCGAGGATCCCGATATGATACTATAGATGCTGGAACTCCATGGAGTTTTATGATCTCATCTAAGTAAATCTGTGCTAACCTGTCGCCAGACCATGTAGTGTGGATCAGCAAAAAGTGAGCTGACTTCGTCAAACGGTCCACCACTATCCAGATAGCGTTGTGACCACCCTATGAGGGAGGCAACCCCACAATGAAGTCCATGGCGATATTCTCCCACTTCCAAATAGGGATCGGTAGGTTTTGAAGCTTTCTCGCTGGGAGTCTGTGCTCTACTTTAACCTGCAGGCACACGAGGCATTGTGCCACGTAGTGCCCAATGTCCTTCTTCATCCCGGGCCACCAATAGTGCATCTTCAAATCCTTGTACATCTAGGTGTCGTCCGGATGAATGCTATAAGGGGACTGGTGTGCCTCTCGAAGAACCTCTCCCCGGATGTGTCACGCTCTAGGGTCGAAACTGCGACCCGGGCTCGCCAATAGATTTGCCACCCATACGGAAAATCCCGCATAAGCGAAACGACTAACCTACAAAAGATAATACTACAGCTAAACATATATCAGAGTTGGAAGGCAAACTGCTATAAAATAAAATTTAAACCACTGTACAACTAGAATAAAGATACAATATCCATCTCTCGAAAATAATCATCATACAACATCCTCTGATACAACATCTATGAACCCAAAAAGAGAGGTAAACTAAAATAATAATACATCAGTGTACAGGCTCACAGTACAAGTCAGGTCTTCACAATACATATGTCTCTCAAATAAGGAAAAATTCTTAAATAAGTAAAATATATAATAATCCAACTGATTGTACTAAAAATCTCCAACAATGAGGTACCGCTACTCTCCAAGGATAGGTAGGGATCTAGCTCGCGATTCCCTCGCCTCGATCAGAAGAAGCAACAACAACAGGGGTAGGAACTGGTGAAGGCGTGTCACGCCCCGGGGTCGAAATTGCGACCCGGGCCAGCCAACAGATCCGCCACCCATACGGAAGCCCCGTATAGACGAAGCGTCTAACCTGCAAAAAGAAGGATACTACAGCTATACAGATATCAGAGCTGAAAAGTAGACTACTGAAATAAAATAATACAACTCCAAAAGTACAAGTCTGAACCTCACTACAAAAGTCTCTAAAAAATAAAATCCCCAAAAGTAACTAACAACAATAATCCAGCAGACTGTACTACTAACCTCCAAAAGGGGTACAGCTATACTCCAAGGACGGGTAGGGAATTAGCCCGCGACTCCCTCACCTCGATCAGTAACAGAAGGGTCAGCAACCGGAGCAGCAGGGCTGGAAAAGGGGTCCCTGGGAAAAGTCACCACGGCAAGTGTGAGAACTACATCCCACAGTAGTTCTCAGTGGGTACCGCTACCAAGCCCGACGGTCTGCCCACTAAGTCTACTAGAGGCATAAGATAACAGGAAAACTGTAATAATAGAAAGATAAGTTGGAAAGAGTCTACAGCTATCATGCCTCTATCTACCATGCTCAAAGGGTGATACAGATGAAAATGATGCATCGACTGTAACCCAAATACTCAATCAACCCAATCACAGTGACTACCACATGGGGTCCAGTCAAACCTGTGCCCACCTACTGCCACACATCCACAAGAGGATGGGACTTACGTAGGGCGTCCGTGACTGCCAAAACTGGCCCAGACAGAGGGACTGCATCGACAAGTCGCGATAGCAAAGTAACAGGCCCAACTCCGGAGTGGCACTCGAGAGGCGCGACCCCACCGAGGAAAGTATTCGCGCATCTCTGTCGAGCTCAATATGGCTCATGCAGGCTATAATCCAAATCCACGATCAATCAGATCGACAATGTCCAACTCACAATACTAACCCACTGGCTGGAAGTACTAAACAGCCGGGACCGTCGTCAACCCAACGGCTCCCGAAACAGGACATCCAGCTCACAGACGAGAAAGAACCAACCGACACAGTAAGGGTGGTCCGAGAATCCCGAAAATTCGGTGTCTAGAATCCCAATCAAACAAGAACAGACTCCAGACTCAACCTTTCGAAGTTCTCGACCCCTTACAGTTAGTGTTACGGCTATTTGTGTTGGCATATTTCGTGAGTTGAGTCAGAGTCTTGAAGTGATCAAATTATCAATTAGCAATTGAAGACTCAGAGAAGATTCAACAAGAGCTCAAGTTGACACTCAGTGTTTTGAGTCTTGAAGATTGAAGTTGAAGAATTGTGGATCATATACATCATTCTTAAGGAAAATAGATTCGGATTGATCAGGTACGTTTAACTAAATAATTTTGGTGATCCGAATACTTCTTATAGTGTAGAAACACTTGGATGGATTTTTAATCGCATAAAAATAAAAAACTGGACATATTATATGTTCAGGATCCGGAACAGGCAACCACAGTCCGGACCCCGAACATAGGGTAATTCATGCGCAATCCAGTCCGGAACACACCTGGTTTTGTTCCGGACCCCGAATGTGGGTTTTGCTGAAAATGCATGAACAGTCCGGACCGTGGCATTTCGTTCCGGACCCCGAACGTGTGTTTTTCTGGAAATAGTCTGTTTAGCCACGACAGTCCGGACCGCCGATTTTCAGTCCGGACCGTCGCCCTGAAAAATTCCAGATAAGGTTAGTTTTTGATTCTTATCTCTTTCCAAAGGTTTCTAACCTATAAATAGACGTTTAGGGTTTCTCAAGAACTACCGACTAATTAAGAAAACACTTTAGAGCAACCCTAGAGGCTAGGTTTTTTATCGTTCTTCTTTTAGCCTCTTTTAGGTCAATTCGACGGTTCTTTGAAGCAATAATTTTTGTCGAATTGATCTAATCTTTGCTTAGAGATTCCATCCATGATTCTTCAATGATATTCTAAGCAAAGGATCACCATCGAAGCCAATATTCTTATCGGCTAAGTTTGCGTCGTGGATTCGATGTAGCGTCGTGGATTCGATGTAGCATCGTGGATTCGGTGTGTTGAAGGCGTTTCGTGGATTCGAAACGTGTTCTCGTGGATTCGAGTGGCGTTCGTGGATTCGAATGTGTGCAGTGGACGTGCAATCGGTGGAGCGCAAGATCCGAAGAAGTTGAAGGAGGGGTTTGAGTCCGCGGAGTCGGTAATCACTTTGTTATTCTTCTATTCTTAGTGGATTGTTATTGCGTGTTGGTCCCGTGGTTTTTCTCCTGGATTGGAGTTTCCACGTAAATCTCGGTGTGCTGTTTTTATTTTCCGCATTGGTTTTTATTTTGCACTGAGATTTGTTTTTAAGTATTACACCTATTCACCCCCCCTCTAGTTGTTTGATAGTACCTATTTAGATCCTTGTGGATCCTTTAATATATAAAAACCTACAAGTGGTATCAGAGTGGGTTTTAGGTTTTCTATCATGTCGGATGAAAGTGGCAATATTTATAGACCTCCTCTTTTTGATGGGACTAATTATGCTTATTGGAAAGTGCGGATGAGAGCTTTTCTCATCGCAATTGATGAGCGGGTATGGCAATCCGTGGAATACGGTTGGGTGCATCCTGTTGAGGAAGTAGGAAATTCTACTACCCCAAAACCTCGCTCTAGATGGTCCAAAGAGGAATTCGAAAGATCCTCTTACAATGGGAAAGGTATGAACGCTTTATTTAATTCTCTTTCCTCGACTGAGTTCACACAAATTTTCGCGTGTGAAACCGCGAAGGAAATTTGGGATATTCTCAAAATTACACATGAGGGTACTAATCTAGTAAAAATTCAAAAGCTTCAGATGCTTACAAGCCAATTTGACTCTATTCATATGGATGAGCATGAATTATTTACTGATTATTACACAAGACTCCAAGATATAATCAACACTTGTGCTAATTTAGGAGAAAAGATCCCGGAGTCGAAAGTTGTAAGAAAGATACTTCGGACTCTTCCGGAACGGTTTAGGGCAAAGGTTACCGCCATTGAAACCGTTAGTCATCCGGATGAGATGAGAGTAGAGGAATTAGTAGGTGCTTTACAAACTTATGAGATGACTTTTCCTACTAATCAAGTTTCTTCCAAGTCTTCTTCTAAGCTTACAGGTGTTGCATTCAAATCTACAAAGGAAGAAGATGGTGAATCAAGTTCCGACGATGAAATCACTTTTGCCGATTTTGAAGAACAATTGGCACAGATCATAAAGAAATTTCGTCGGAAGTTTTGGAAGAATCGAACCGATGGATCTTCATCCTCGAAACCATCTAAAGGATCATCGGGTTCTAAATCCTCTAACCTCAAAAGCTCTGCAAAACCTTCTAAGGAAAAAGATGAATTCGAAGGGGAAATCCAATGTTATAGATGCAAAGGCTGCGACCATATTTCAACGGATTGTCCTTCTCCGAAATCATATAAAAAGAAGGCTTTGCAAGCGAAAACTTGGGACGATTCTACTTCTAATGAATCGACCTCAAGTAAAGAGGAAAAAGTTGTTGCCTTTCATGCCTCTCAAATTCCCTCTTCTAATGTTTGCTTATCATCTTTAATCACTGACTCTATTCCTTTGATTTTGCATGAAACATCAACATCCGGCGGAGAGTCATCAAGTGAGGGGCAGTCGGACGAAGAAGAACTCGTTGAGGCATATCAACAACTTCTTACGGAATCAAAGAAGATGGCCAAGCATATTAAGAAGTTGAGGAAGCAACGACTTGAGATTCAAGACGAGAATCATGCTTTAAAGATAAAACTTTATGATCTCGAGGAGGAACAAGGACCTTTATTGGATAACAATAAAATCCTCCAAGAAAAGCTAAACCAATCGGAGACAAACGCTAAATTATATATGGACAAGATTGGTTTTTTAGAAAAACAGTTTGAGGAGATTCATGTGACCAACCAAACTTTGACCAAGCAAGTTCATCAACTTAAATCCGACATACAAAGGATTTCAACCGATTCCAAAAAACTTGACCGTATGTCCGGATTAGGTCAAACAAGCAAAGCTGGTTTGGGATTCAAAAAGAACCAAACTTTGAAGGCTTCAAGTTCCACAATTAAATTGAGAGGAAGAACTTGTCACCAATGTGGACTTGAAGGACACTTGATGAAGTCATGCCCGAAAAAGAGAAAGAGGAATTCTTCGGCAACTTCATCTACGGAGCGAACTCAACGGAATCAAAAGACTCATCAAGTCAAAGGAGTTCACTCAATCCACCAAAGGTCCGAGCCACAACATCAATCATACAAGTGGATCATTGCAAGGCAAAGACCTAAGGTGGATCAACAGTCAAAGCTATCATCTCCCAACCACAATGAATCAAGACAACCCAAAATCCGACGATTTTGGATTCGGAAAGGTGATATCTTTCCTTGTCTTAAGTTCTAAATAGCTTATGACTGTATGTAATGTTTTGATTGGTTTTCCTTTCATATTTTTCTAAATCTCTGCATTACATGTTTTCAATGCTCTTCGTTTTTATATTTTGTTTTTGAACAAAAGGGTTTTAACAAACAAGTGCATTGAATAAAAAGGCTTTCACTTTCAATCACTCCAATTTAATTTTATATGAATTATCAACTTTACTCTATAATCATAATTCTTGAAGATACTTCATTATAAGAGTTTTTGATAATTATATTCATCAAATTTTAGTAATCATGTGTGATCTTTAGATGATTAATCTATCTCGGTTGTGTGAGTTCTTTGTGATAAACATGAGACAACCGATCGGCTAAAATTTGGGTTTTAATTCTTTCACATAAGAGATTGTATTATATTACAAGGGTAATGAAATGAATTGCAAAAGATGTGGAAAGAGTTAGATCCGAAAGGAGTGTGAAAACTACCACCACATGTTGGAAAAAGCTGCCACCCCGGTCGTCCGGTCTGTGTGTGAAGCTACCACATGTTTTGATGCTTGAAAAATATTTTTTAAAATTTTTAGTTGAAGCATTCGGAGATTCATATTCAAAGTTCTTATATTTTGAACAATCTCCAGGTTGGTATAAGGTGGGATAGTTGAAAGATGCTCAAAGAGCCACCCTTAGGTATTTTAGTGCTTATCTCAAATTTGAAAGGGTAGAAATCAAATTGATGTCATTTGGAAATCTCTGTAAGTCATCTTTGTAAATCCGTTACATCTTGATAGAGTTTGGATCTCTAGATTATTTTTGATGACTTGTGTTTGACGTATATAATATGAAAAACGGTTTATAATGTTTTATCTTTGTTTTTCATGATTTCGGAGTAAATCTTTTTAATTTTTGTAAAATTAATTGGATTGAATGACATCTATGTGATCTCATATTATTTTCAAGCACTTAAATTGTTTTCTTGATGGAATACAAATCGGTAATTCAAATATTTCAAAATCTGGATTTGTTTCAAGAAATTATTTGATTTTTGCTTTCAACTACCGGTACGCAATCTGCATTTTTGTTATATACCGTAACTGAGCTTTTATCTCTCTTTCTCTATGAACTAATGCTGTTAGTGATTTTCTTTTGTCTAGTATGTTCACTGTTTGACAATTTGTGACAAAAAGGGGGAGAAGAGAAATGACGGAGATGAGATCATAGAGATAGGGGGAGATGATGAAAAAGGAGCCGAAAAATAAAAAGAACCAAAAGGACGAATCAAATGTAGGATATAACTTTAATTTCTGACAACTGACTTTTGATTTGTTTGGAGCTTTGTTTTGCAGGATCTACATCACTTTAAGACTCCAAGTCCTAAGTCATAGAGTTTGTTCTAAGACTGGTTCAAATGTAATTTTTGTTTATTGGATCTTTCACGCAAAGAAAGTCAATGTTTTGGTGATGACATTGAGTTTCGATTTTTTGGTTTAAGATGAGTGTCTTGAGCGTTTTATGTATTTTTGGGTTTTGTCACGAAATTGCCAAAGGGGGAGATTGTTACGACTTTTTTTGTTGGCATATTTCGTGAGTTGAGTCGGAGTCTTGAAGTGATCAAATTGTCAATCAGCAATTGAAGACTCAGAGAAGATTCAAGAAGAGCTCAAGTTGACACTCAGTGTTTTGAGTCTTGAAGATTGAAGTTGAAGAATTGTGGATCATATACATCAATCTTAAGGAAAATGGATTCGGATTGATCAGGTACGTTTAACTAAATAATTTTGGTGATCCGAATACTTCTTATAGTGTAGAAACACTTGGATGGATTTTTAATCGCATAAAAATCAAAAACTGGACATATTATATGTTCAGGATCCGGAACAGGCAACCACAGTCCGGACCCCGAACATAGGGTAATTCATGCGCAATCCAGTCCGGAACACACCTGGTTTTGTTCCGGACCCCGAATGTGGGTTTTGCTGAAAATGCATGAACAGTCCGGACCGTGGCATTTCGTTCCGGACCCGGAACGTGTGTTTTTCTGGAAATAGTCTGTTTAGCCACGACAGTCCGGACCGCCGATTTCCAGTCCGGACCGTCGTCCTGAAAAAATTCCAAATAAGGTTAGTTTTTGATTCTTATCTCTTTCCAAAGGTTTCTAACCTATAAATAGACACTTAGAGTTTCTCAAGAACTACCGACTAATTAAGAAAACACTTGAGAGCAACCCTAGAGGCTAGGTTTTTTATCGTTCTTCTTTTAGCCTCTTTTAGGTCAATTCGACAGTTCTTTGAAGCAATAGTTTTTGTCGAATTGATCTAATCTTTGCTTAGAGATTCCATCCATGGTTCTTCAATGATATTCTAAGCAAAGGATCACCATCGAAGCCAATATTCTTATCGGCTAAGTTTGCGTCGGGCTATTGCCTTCACCCAAATCAAACAAAAATAGGCTCCGGCTGTCGGGTTACGTAAATAATGATCTAAATAGGGGAAAAAAACACCTAGAGGGGGGTGAATAGGTGTAAACAATAAACACTCAAAAATCTTTGCGCAATAAAACCCAATGCGGAAATGAAAACTAACACGCAAGATTTTTACGTGGAAAACTCCAAAACCAGGAGTAAAAAACCACGGGACTGATAACACGGTGAAATCAACTAAGATTATAACACGTACAAAGGTGATATAACGCACTCACAGACGACTCAACCTTTTTCCATACGCTCCGAGTTGAACTTCTCCGCTCGCTCCGCAACGCTTCTCGAATCCACGATCTGCGTCCAACGCCGAATCCACGGCGTCCAACGTCGAGTCCACGACGTCCGACCGAATCCACGGTCTTCACCCAGTAGCACGTCTCGAATCCACGAACGTACCTCGCTCCGAATCCACGAGAGCGGTAGCACCTTGAATCCACAAGGCCACGCGAGTCCACGCGCCGATTTTGGGAAAATCGTTGTTTTTTTGGGTGGTGATGATCCGCCGAATACTTAGATTAGAAATAGATCGGAAATACCATCTAAGTATTCATTGATTTGATTCTACTCAAAATCTGAGTATGAAACCCTAGAATCAAATCAATCAATATATTTGAAGAAACATAGGATTAAATCTATTGATTTCCATTCTTCTCTATAGGTGGATTTTTCTTTTTATGGCCGTATTTTGATTTATTCGGCTTACCCTAGAAAATGAATCATAGGGTTTATTTATAGGTTAGAAACCGTTGGAAGATGATCAGAATCAAAAATTAACCTTTTCTGGAATTTTACAGGACGACGGTCCGGACTGGAATTATGGCGGTCCGGACTGTCGTAACGAGACAGACTATTTCCAGAAAAACAGACGTTCGGGGTCCGGACTGAAATGCCTGATCCGGACTGTTCATACATCTCAGCAAAACCCTTGTTCGGGGTCCGGATCAGAAATAGCTTGGATCCGGACTGTTCATACATTTCAGCAAAACCCATGTTCGGGGTCCGGATCAGAAATGGCTTGGATCCGGACTAGATTTGCGTATGAACAAACACCGTTCGGGATCCGGACTGCCGTGCCTGATCCGGATCCTGAACATGTCCCATGTCCAATTTTTTATTTTTATGCAGTTAAAACTTCATCCAAGTGTTTCTACACTATACGAAGTATTCGGATCATCAAAAATAATTAGTTAAACGTACCTGATCCTTTTGAATTCTTCTTTCTTGAGATTGAGGTATATGATCCAAACTTCTTCATCTTCAATCTTCAAGACTTAAAACTTTCACGAGATACGCCAAAACAAATTCCTTAACAATCTCCCCCTTTGGCGGTTTCGTGACAAAACAAAAATCCACTCAAGAAAATTCAAAAAGATATTTTTGTTGATATCACCATACAACAAAAATTTACATTGGAGAACCAATAAATAAACACATGAGATAAACTCCTAAAACAGACTCTAGACTTAGACATCTGTACTCTCTGCAAAAAGAAATTATTCTTGACAAACAAAATATCGTTAGATACCTCAAGAATATTTAGCATTCAAAACCTAACAGAGATAGAGTTTATACTCACCATGACATTCACGAATTCAGATATGTAATAAGATCACAATCAAAAATCGACATATCTTCTAAGCAATAAAATTCCAAATGTCATAATTTGTTAGTAATCAAACAACTTGTTAGTAATATTACATGCCCAAATAGTTAGTCGAATAATTAGTCGAGACATGCATGCAATCACAATACAAAACCAAAAGTTGTGATACTTACCTTCCAAAGATCATAGTTCAAAGTAGTCATTGTTCAAGTAGTTCAAGTAGTTCTCTGCTCTCTCCCCCCTTTTGTCACAAAATAAGCCAAACAATTACAAAACGGAGAGGTGAAAAGTACTAAAACAAGAAAAATCAGAGACCTAAAAAAAACTGAAAACTAAGCCTGCACAACAAAACGATATGTTAGAAGGAAGTTCAAGTGTCAGACTCTGATCCTTCTGAGATACTGCAGTCCAGTTTGTGTAGAATCCTTTTAAGCATTTTTGATAATTTGGAGCAGTTCTTTTTCATTTTATGAATGTCAGCCGACATTCTTTCTTGTGCTTCAGACATTCTCCTTTGTGCTCGTTGCATAGACAGTATATCAGCTTTTGTGGTTATTCTTTTGGAGGAAGAAGGAGATTGTGCGGATGCTGAAGGTTTATTTGAAGATTCTCTAGGCAGAGAGCGTTCTCTGGCAGGTGGTTCATTAAACTGAGTTCCTCTGCTTCTCGAATTCTTGCTCCTTGTGGGATGTTTGGTTGTCGAGGAAGACGTTGTCAGCTTCTTTTCCTCTAGATAGAACCTATCTTCGTCATCCATCACTTGTTTTGATTCTTTACAAAATATTTCCCAATCCTCTTCATCCTCTGATTCTGACTCAGCTTGAGGAACAGTGTTTATCTTCTCCTGACTTGCTTCAGCTTGTTCCTTTTTGACAGATGCTCGAGTTCCCACTAATGCTACAATGAGTGCAATAATCCAAGCAAAAACCATTTTGCTACTCGTGCTCAGATAATAGAATAGCCTGTGAGCAAAACTCAAGAACACGAGAAAAATTGTTTATTTTTAAAAATTGGAAAAATTGTACCTAAACAATCATTATCGTGTAGAGAGACTAGGTATCAAATTAGCTTTCCAAAAAGAATTTTAAAAATAGATCAAACCCATGATTTTCAAAAATTCCTATTATATGCCCTAAAATCGAAATTTTAGAAATCGAAGCCCAAAAATCCGTTAATCAGGAGAATACCTAGCATATAATCAAAACTAGTCTACCCAGAGTTCTTATTTCAAAAGAAATTTGATCAAAAACCAATCCAAAATGAAAAAGATACAAAAATTTCATCACGTTTTGAGGAAAAACATGAAAAGCTGTGAAAAACCGAGATTTTGATCAAGAAAACTTACTTAGAATCAAAGAACTTGAGTTTGGAAGCCTCCAAAATGGATGAATTCTAGAGAGAGAAGCTCTGGAGACTTAGGAACAAAAGATTGAAGTAAAAAGAAATCAAAACCCTTTTGTTCTATATAAAACCCTAGCCGCGGTCCGGATCGGATCGTGAATCCAGTCCGGATCGGCTACCCGCAGGAAATACCTGCGTTCGGGATCCGGATCGGCTTGTCCAGTCCGGATCGGCTCCAAACTTTTTCTTCAGAAAAATTCTGAAAAATTCTAGAAAATCCAGAAAAAGATTGTAAGCACTTATGCATGTCAACTTTAAATAAAAATCATCGTTTCATGTCATGAGAAATAGATTATGTCAAATCTATCAACAATATTCAACAAATGAAACGATAATTTATAAAAATTAAATCCCTTAAAGTTGAACAACTTCAATCACATCTAACATGATCTTATGAGTAATGCCTTTATCAAATCATCAATTTGGTAAAGAAATTGAAATACCAAGATCAATAGATGTTTGAAATCCCAGATAAGTTAGATAATATATCTAGTCAAATTATTGTAAGGAGTGGCTTTTTGAGCATCTTTCAATAAAATCCCCACCTTATACCAACCTTGGAATTTGACAGAGTCAAGTATTCCAAAAAGCATTTTATTTAATCAACTCGAACAACCATGCTTGGTATACATGTGGTAGCTGCACACATTATTCGGACGACCGAGGTGGTAGCTCTTTCCTCCATATGGTGGTAGTTTTCACACTCCTCATTGGGATGTAACTCTTTCCACATCTTTTGAGCATAATACTTTTTCTTTGACTCCCCCTCAATTGGCTATCAATTATTTAAAATATAAAGTATTCAACCAAAAATTGATCTCGATTTCATACTCGACTAAATAGTCAAATAAGATAAAAACTATACCAAGAGATCATTGAGAGAGAAATTGACTTTGATCAAAACAAAGATGATTTAATTGACATAAATGATCATTGCATCAAATGAATTATTATGATATCCAAAGCATAATAAATTTCTAAATAGACGAAAAGATGCTATTAAAGTCAATAATACACATGCTCAATTAATGTTCTATGTCTAAGCATAGATAATGAACAAAAACACAAAAACAAAACCTAACCTAAGTAATGATTTCAAAAGGAATTATTTCAAGGAAAGCATTCCAATTGCCTTACGCAAATGAATAAATCGTTTTAGATCCAAGGGTTTTGTTAAGATGTCAGCTAATTGATTCTCAGTTGAAATGTAGGAGATTTGAAGAATATTTGATTCAACTAGCTCTCTTAGAAAATGATATCTAAGTTCAATGTGTTTTGTTCTCGAGTGCAACACAGGGTTTTTTGAAATGTTTATAGCACTTGTGTTGTCAAAAAGAATCGTTACCGAAGTTGCTGAAATTCGGAAGTCGCTCAACACACTTTTCATCCAAATGAGTTGGGTTGAACAACTACCTGCTGAAATATATTCTGCTTCGGCAGTCGAGAGTGCAATGCAGTTTTGCTTTTTACTATGCCATGCAACAAGGCAATGGCCAAGATAAAAACATGCACCACTCGTGCTCTTCCGATCATCCACAGATCCTGCCCAATCGGCATCTGAATATCCTATAATGTCAAGCGTTGTTCCCATAGGATACCAAATTCCGAAATTCAAAGTTCCTTTGATGTACCGGATGATCCTTTTCACCGCTTTCAGGTGAACCTCCTTTGGTGCTGATTGATATCTCGCGCAAATCCCAACACTAAAGGATATATCCGGGCGACTAGCTGTAAGATAGAGTAGGCTTCCTATCATGCTGCGATAAAGCTTCTCGTCTACACTCTCACTAAGAGATTCACTTCCTAATCCCTTATTGCTAGTTCCCATAGGAGTCGGAAAATCTTTAGAGTTTTCTAAATCGAATTTCTTCACCAACTCCCTTGCATACTTGGATTGACACAAATGGATGCCATCATCATTTTGTTTCACTTGCAATCTAAGAAAGTATGTCAGTTCGCCCATCATCGACATCTCAAATTCGCTTTCCATGGTTTCAGCGAATTTAGAAGCATCATTGTCTCTAGTCGCCCCAAATACAACGTCATCGACATAGATTTGTGCCACAATGAAATTATTCTGATAATGCTTCACAAAGAGAGTCCGGTCAGCTCCCCCTCGAGTATAGCCCTTTTCTAATAGGTGCTTTGTCAACCGTTCGTACCACCCTCGCGGTGCTTGTTTTAGACCGTAAAGAGCCTTTTTCAAACGAAAAACATGGTTAGGTTGTTTACAGTCTACAAAACCTTTCGGTTGAGCCACATAAACTTCCTCATTTAAAAACCCATTTAAAAATGCGCTCTTGACGTCCATTTGAAAGAGTTTGATTTTAAAATGACAAGCAATAGCGAATAAAATACGAATTGATTCGAGTCTAGCTACCGGGCGGCG
>CM055066.1:48868208-49156766 GCA_029204045.2 Tillandsia leiboldiana | reverse complement strand
ATGGCAGGGGCTGGTCCACGGCTGTTCCCATGCACCAAAATGCGCGAAAACTTCCGGTAGTCCGTTTTTGGGCATCCGACTCAGATTTAACAAGCAAATAGCCGTTTTCAAGCGTTTTTCCGTGCTGAATCCATTTCCGACCTCTGGTTGGCCTAATTCCTTTTTCCGAAATTTCGGCAAACCCAGCCGAAAGCCAACACAGCAAATAATATCACACAGGTCCATCTGTGGCATCCTATTGATGCACCATGGGCCAGATACACCAATGATAGGTTCTAACATGGATTCATCGGAAGAACTTGCATGGGAATCAGGGCCACTACATCCTCCCCAACACTAAGGAAGTTTCGTCCTCGAAACAAGTAAGGTAAACAAGCGTACCTCAACCATAGTCTCGAACAGAAAGGGTAGCAGATCTCACTCTGTCTCTAGCGCACAAGTAGCCTCTCGCTCGTCGTGATTGCTCCATAGACTTCACATACGGGAGGTCGGTTGCGCAATTCCCTCACCTCACGAGCAAGAATCCGCAACGGGCGCTCCTCATAAACATGTCCTCACCGATCTCCAAGGAGTGAAGTCACCAATTGCGACGGATCAAAGACATATCTCCTCAGGCTGAGACATGAAAACATCGTGTACACCAGGCCAACGTGGAGGAAGAGCACTCTCTAAGCCACAGGCCTACCCTCTCAAGTACCTCAAGGGTCCAACAAAACGGGGACTAAGCTTCCCACGCACTCCAAATCTCCCGGACCCCTTTCGAATGCGAGACCTTTAGAATACATGGTCACCATCTGAAACCTAGGTCTCGCCGTCGGTATCTGCATACTCTTCTGACGACTCTGGTCCAAACCTCAAGTGTCCGACGAACAACTCTGACTTCTCCCTCCTCATCCAAAAGAAGATCCGGCCCAAAGTCCTCCTCTCACCCACATCACTCCAATACAAGGGTGACCGACACTTGCGTCCATACAACGCCTCAAACGGAGCCATCGAATGCTCGCCTGATAGCTGTTGTTGTACGCAAAACTCCCAAAGATAAGTGTCGGTACCACCCCCCTCCAAAATCCATAACGCACGCTCTCACATATCCTCGAGGTCTGTATAGTGCGCTCAAGACTGGCCATCAGTCTGTGGGTGGAATGCAGTGCTGAATCTGAGCTGGGTCCCCAAAGCTGACTGTAAACTTCCCCCAAATCGTGACACACAAACCTCGGATCCCGATCTGAAACAATCGACGCAGGTATCCCCGTGTAGCCTCACTATCTCGTCCAAATACAACTGTGCCAGACGCTCCAATGACCAAGTCATCTGAACAGGCAAGAAATGCCAGCACTTGGTGAGTCTAATCACAATAACCCAAATCGCGCGGCTCCACTCTGTGCTCGTCGGCAGCCCAGTAACAAAGTCCATGGTGATGTGGTCCCATTTCCACTCGGGAATTGGAAGACTTTGTAACTTGCCAGCAGGAACCCGGTGCTCTGCTTTCACTTGCTGGCAAGGTAGACAGTGAGCCATAAATCTTCCAACGTCCCGCTTTCATTCCGGACCACCAAAAATGTGCCTTGAGGTCCTTATACATCTTAGTAACCACCAGGATGAATGGTATAAGGTGTATAATGAGCCTCACCCAAAATCTGGTCTCTGATCTCTGAATCCGAAGGCACACACACTCGGTCCCCTGTACCGCAGTACTCCCGAGCTATCCACTGTAAAATCCCCTATAAGATCTGCCTGAATCTGTGATCTATCCTCTCCAAGTGGGGGTCCTCACTCTGCGTCTCCCTAATCCTGTCCAACAGAGTGGGCTGCAAGACCATAGACATCAGTCTAGCAGAGACCCCAGGGGATACAACCTCAATCTGGAGTCGCCTCAACTGCTCAATCAACGGGGCCTGCTGCGTGACCAACATGCTCAAGCTCTGCACTGACCTCCGACTCAAAGCATCTGCTACCACATTGGCCTTGCCGGGATGATAGAGGATACTCACATCGTAATCCTTCAGTAACTCTCCGACCACCGGCGTTGCCTCAGGTTCAGCTCCTTTTGAGTAAACAGATACTTTAAGCTCTTATGATCCGTGTAGATCTCACAATGCTCACCGTAGAGGTAATGCCGCCACAGCTTCAATGCGAACACCACAGCTGCCAGCTCTAAATCATGAGTAGGGTAATTCTTCTCATAATCCTTTAATTGCCGGTGAAGCATAAGCAATTACCCTCCCATGCTGCATCAAGACACAACCCAAACCGCTGTGCGAGGCGTCACTGTAAATCACGTAGCCATCTCCCATCACTGGCAGTGTAAGAACTGGTGCTGAAATCAGTCTCTTCTTCAGCTCCTCAAAACTCCGCTGACACTGCTCAGTCCAAATGAACCTCATCCCTTCCTAGTCAAACAGGTCAGGGGAGTAGAGAGCTTCGCAAAGCCCTCTACAAACCGACGGTAGTAGCCTGCCAAGCCCAGAAAGCTCCGGACCTCCGTCACCGTCGTCGGTCTCGGCCAATCCCGAACTGTGTCAATCTTCGTCGGGTCAACTGCCACCCCTGCGGCTGATACCAAGTGGCCCAAAATGCAACCTCCCGAAGCCAAAACTCGCACTTCTTAAGCTTGGCATACAGCTTCTTCTCACGTAGAAGCTGCAGCACTATCCTCAAGTGCTCCTCATGATCCACATCGCTCCGGGAGTAGATCAAGATGTCATCAATGAACACAACCACAAACAAGTCTAAGTACGGCTGAAATACCCGGTTCATCAAATCCATGAATGCAGCTGGGGCATTAGTCAAACCAAACGGCATAACCGTAAACTCATAATGCCCATACCGGGATCGAAAAGCCGTCTTAGGGATGTCCTCGGCCCTCACCCTCAACTGGTGGTAACCTGACTGAAGATCAATCTTCGAAAACACTGTGGCTCCCTGCAACTGATCAAATAAATCATCTATCCGTGGAAGAGGGTACTTGTTCCGGATGGTCACTTTATTCAACTCCCGATAATCCACACACAAACGAAGCGACCCATCCTTCTTCTTCACAAATAAAACTGGCGCTCCCCACGGAGAAACACTAGGCCTGGACAAAGCCCCTATCCATAAGATCCTGAAGCTGGGCCTTCAACTCCCTCAACTCGGCAGGTGCCATCCTATAAGGCGCCTTCGAGATTGGTGCGGTTCCGGTACCACATCAATCACAACTCCACCTCCCTCTCCGGCGGCATCGTCGTCAACTCAGGGGGAAACACATATGGGAACTCGCGGACAACAGGAATATCCTCGAGTCCCAGTGCCGCCGTAGGCACCTCCACAATCGTCGCTAAGAAAGCGGTGCAGCCCCTACTAATCATCCGCCTAGCCCTCGCCGAAGAAACAGTCATCGCAAAGAAGGTGCTCTGGCAGCCTCTGAAGACGAACTCCTCCTGTCCAGGCTCGCGGAGGGTCACCGTCCTCTCTCTGCAGTCTATAATAGCATAGTACCCTCGACAACCCATCCATACCTAGCACGACGTCGAAATCCTGGAGCTGCCGCAAGACAAGCAAGTCTGCCGGCAAAATCCAGGATCCCAACTGCACAAGGCAAACCCTACAATACTCCTCGACATGCAAGACATGATCTGGTATCTGAACCTCTAATGCATGCGATAAAGAAACTACCTCGATACCATGTAGGGATGCAAATGCTCTACTGATAAATGAATGCGATGCACCGGTATCAAAGAGAGTACGAGTACGAACTGTAGAAATCAAAATAATACCTGCGACGACATGCTCTGCTGCCGTAGCATCCTCTACCTGAGCTACATAGACTCGACCGCTCGGCGCCGGGGGATGTCGCTCTGGCTGTCGCGAGGACGATGAAGCAAAATCTGGCCTACCGGAGGCCGCCGAAGGTCCTGCTGACTGACGAGGAACGAAGGATGCAGAAGCTGATGAAGGAGCTGGGTAACCTGCCCTGGGGCACGCCCTCGCGAAGTGACCGGTCTGCCCGCAACGGAAGCAGCGGCCCTGACTCTGCGGGCACTGGGTCGGTGGGTGCGGTCCTCCACAAATGATACAACGGTCGGGGCGCGGCCGCCGCGAAGTCTGCTGCTGCTGCGAAGACTGCTGCTGTCGAGGTGGTCGACGCTGCTGCTGCTGCGACTGACGAGATGCCCCAGATCTCTGCCCCCCCTGATACCCCCGTCCCTGAGAGTGGAAACAGGGAGGTCTCGGGGGTCCCTGTCTACTCGACTGCCCCTCCTCAAACAGCGCCGGGCGCTTTGCCCCAGGAATCACTACGGGGGCTGGAGCCACCTCTGCCATCACGGCCTCACCACTCTCCACATAAAGTGCCTGCTCCATCGAGGCCTCCAAAGTCTGTAATCTGCGGGAGCGGACCAACTGATAAATGTCCCGACGCAGCCCTCTCTCGAACATGTAGATCCGGTGGGTCTCATCTCTGGCCACGTGGGGCATACAAGCTAACAGCCGATTGAAATCGGCTATGTACACGTGTACGGGCCTATCTCCCTGGCGGAGATTCCTCAGCTGCTCCTCCAAACTCTGTTGAACACTCTCGGGAAAGAAGGCCCCAAGAAGCATACCGCGAAACTCTGCCCATGAGATAAACTGGGTCCCAGGCGGACCTGCGGGTCGCACACGCCGCCACCATGCCTCGGCGTTGCTCTCCAGAAAATGAGTAGCCAACAGAACTCAAAACCTCTCATCAATAAAAAGGCTCTCGAAATGGCGCTCCATGGCCGTAACCCAAGACTCAGCCGCCCACGGCTCAGCACTCATACCCGAAAAGCGGGGTGGATCAAACTTGCAAAACCTTAACAAAAGATCCACCAAACCCTGCTGCTCTGCCAAAGTCAAAGATCCCGTCGTCCCAGACGGTGGCCTACTGGAAACTGGCTCAGCCGGAACTGCTGGTGCAGGCTGCACAACCGAGGGTGCCACAACAGGGGAAGAAGGCACCGGTGAACTCTCAGGGGGTGCTACCACCGGCTGCGCTCTCTGCTCCAACAAGAGCGTCAACCGACTCACAGCCTCCTCCTGGCGTCGAGACGCCTCAGCCAACTGTGCCATCTGGGCACGGAGCTCCAAAACCTCGCTCTGCTGTCCCTGCCCCGAGTCCTCCTGCTCGGGCTCAGAGGACGAAGGCTGCGAACGCGTCACCATCGAGCGTCGAGGAGGCATCCCCACCTGAGGGACAAGGCAAACAATCAGAACCCAAATCATCTCTCGACCCAATCTAGCGAAAGTCAGAAGGCATGTCCCCCTTTCCGAAGTACTATGTTGTCTGCAGCCAACATAGTTGCCACCGAAGGAAGACATGTCAATCGCTCACCCCGAACCGCTCGGGAGAGTTAGAAATCCAATCAGGACTCTCGCTAAAATCACGGCTCTCACGCGAGTCATCCTAGGGTCCAACCACATGCCTAGGGTTCCTAAGTCCTCCAAGACCTACATCCTAGGCTCTGATACCACTCTAATCTGTCACGCCCCGGGGCGATACTGCGCCCCGGCTCGCCAACAGATCCGCCGCCCATACGGGAAGCCCCGTATAGGCGTAGCGACTAACCTGCAAGAAAACATCTACACTAGCAGATATCAGAGCTGAAAGAGAAAAGCTGGAAAGAAATACATAAAATAAAACTACAACTCTTAAATATACAGACCAACCTCACCAGAAAACAGGAGTCTCTCATAAAAGCAGGAAAGGAAGGTACAACTCAAAACCTCACTACAAAAGTCACTCGACATAACACACACCAAAATGGAACTGGGGTACATCTACTCACACACTGAAGACGACAGGAGGGGATCTATCTCGCGACGCCCTTACCTCGGTCAGAAGGAGCTGGATCAGCAACAAGAGCTGCAGGAACTGGAGCAGAAGTCCCTGGGGAGAAAACACCACGACGGGTGTGAGAACTACATCCCACAGTAGTTCTCAGTGGGTGCCGCCAACAAGCCCGACGGTCTGCCCACTAAGTCTACCAGAGGCAAAAGTAACATATGCAGTGCTATAAGGAAAGCTGGGAAAGGTAACTCTACAGCTACTATGCCTCTATCTAGATGCTCAACAGTGGAACAGAAAGAACATAATGCCACACTAACTCTCCTCCCTGATCACCCAATCAAAACTGACTGCCACATCGGGTCCAGTCAAACCTGCGCCAACCTACTGCCGTTACGTCCCGGAGGAGCGGACTTACGTAGGGCGTCCGTGGCTGCCAACGAAAGCACAGCCAGAGGGACCACTGCAACAACAAGTCGCTAAAGAACATCTCAAACTCACGCCGGTACACAACCCGGTCTCGCCTACTCCGGAGTGGCCCTCGAGGGGAGCGACCCGCTCGAGTCAAAGTAACCCATAAGTATCACTGTATAGTATCACTGTAAAGCTCAAATGTGGCTCATGCAGGCTATGATCCAATCCTCGATCAATAAGATCGACCACCAAACAAATCACTGACTCACACACTAGCTGGAATCTACACAGCTGAAACCCACTGTCTCTCTGACAGTTTCCAAGAACCCAGATCTACCATCACTATCACTCTCCCAAAGAAATCAAATCTACAGACTGCTATCAACTCCACTCGGTCCCCAGACACGAGTGCAAATGCATCCCACAATCACCCGACCTCTCGGCCCACAACTCGGGCGAGGAAAAGCTAAGTCCATAGTGAAATGAAGTATCGTGATGTGGAATGTCTAGAGCAATAAAAATCTAGCCCAAGTTGGAGTTTTTCTACAGACTGGCTGAACATGATACATATGACAGGGGTGCTAGGTCAAATTCCAAGATTTCATTACTTAACATAGTGCAGGAATCAAAAGATTCAACAACTGATATACAAGATACAACATACAGTTTTACACATGCTAATACTCCAATTTCTAACATGCATGATCCTACACACATAGAATTAGTACACGGTCCAGAGTTCTTGGAAGCAAGGTCACCCACCTGAAAGTGCTAACTGTCCGAAATCGTACAGCTGAGAAAGCCCACAACTGTCAAATCACAAATCCCACCAAGCCAACAACACGGTAGAAGTGCTCACAAACTCCTGGGTACAAACATACACCAAAATTACACTTTAAACCACACAAATTCCAAAATCCCAAAATCTGTGATGAACAGTCCCATTCACACGAAATTTTCACCTGAAAAACTTCCTCCAAAAATTCCAATAAAAATATGACGGCGATCCTCGCGAAGAGTAGATGTCGATAGAGTCCTGAAACGTCGAATTCCAATGTCCGGATGAGGAGATAAAAATCCGACAAGTAGGTGCTGTCCAAATCAACCAACAGTCGCAAAGGGGGTTAAAAATGTACCCAGAACCCCAAGAAAAACTCGGATCCAGAAAAAGTGTCCAACACGAAAAATGTAGATTTACCTCTTACGAAACCGTCACCGCAGAAATCGTCCAAAAGTAATGTCGGGGTAGCCCGGTAGACCTCCCAGACTAAACTGCAACGAAAATGGGCCTCCAACAGTAGATCGTCGCTCCGCACCCCGATGTAGAAGTCGCCGTCGTCGCGGCCTCCAAAAATTCTGAACCTTCGCCGGAAGATGCACAAGAGGGAGAGGAAGAGAATTGGTAAAGGGCTCAGGGGCTAAAACTCTCGGGAAAAGCTTCAAAAACGAGCCCCAAGGGGCCTATTTATAGGCCTCACCCGAAATCAGCCCAAAAGACAAGTCAAAGGGGCTTTCGGGCCCACTTTCGGGCGCCCGGAACATTCGGGCGCCTACAGTGTTGGGCCCGGCCCAACACTGTGCGCGCCCGGATTGATCCGGTGCCGCCACGTGTCCCCCCGAACAGGGGACAGCGGTGCGGGGCCACCCGATGGCCGCCACGTGTCCGGCCCCGCGCTCCCCGCGCCCGGCGCACATGCACCCACCAATCATGGCGCGCCACGTGTAGCGAGGTCCACGGCGGCGACCACGGGCCGCGGTTCACGGCGGCCCACCCGGGTCGCTGCGCCCGCCAACCAGCGGGGGACACGTGGCCCGGCGGGTCCATCGTGCGCCGCGCCCGGCGCGGTCCACGCGCTGTCGCGCGTGCGTTGACCCGCCAACCGGCGTCTGCCACGTGGCACTGTGCCGCGTCGCATACGCCAGGTGCGTATGGACCGACCAACCAGAAGAAGCCACGTGGCCCGCCCCGGTCCACTGCACCAACCGCGCGCCCCCGTGGACCAAGCCGCGTGAGCCCGCCAATGGGCAGCCGCCACGTGTCCAGGCGCCGGTCCATGCACCAGCGCCCAAGCTCTGTGGACCGAGCGGTATGCGCCGGCCCAATCAGAAGCTGCCACGTGGCAGGGGCTGGTCCACGGCTGTTCCCATGCACCAAAATGCGCGAAAAACTTCCGGGAGTCCGTTTTTGGGCATCCGGACTCAGAATTTAACAAGCAAATAGCCGTTTTCAAGCGTTTTTCCGTGCTGAATCCATTTCCGACCTCTGTTTGGCCTAATTCTTTTCCGAAATTTTGGCAAACCCAGCCGAAAGCCAACACAGCAAATAATATCACACAGGGTCCATCTGTGGCATCCTATTGATGCACCATGGGCCAGATACACCAATGATAGGTGTTCTAACAGTGGATTCATCGGAAGAACGTTGCATGGGAATCAGGGCCACTACACCTCATGTGTAACTGGAAGAACATCCCAGATTTCTTTCGCAGTCTCACATGCTGAGACGCGAGAGAATTCAGTTTGAGACAAGGCATTAAATAAAGCATTGATTCCTTTGCCATTGTAAGAAGATAAGTCTATCTCTTCCTTGGTCCATTTCGACCTAGATTTGATGGTGTGAACATCAACAATAACTTCAGTTGGATTTGACCATCCCAACTCGATAGATTGCCACACCCGTTCGTCGATGGAAATAAGAAATGCTTTCATCCGTACTTTCCAGTAGGCATAATTTGTTCCATCGAAAAACGGGGGTCTGTTGATGTTTCCACCTTCAGCCATTGTTTACAACCCTATTCCCTCTCTGATACCACTTGTCGGGTTACGTAAATAATGATCTAAATAGGGAAAAAAAACACCTAGAGGGGGGTGAATAGGTGTAAACAATAAACACTCAAAAATCTTTGCGCAATAAAACCCAATGCGGAAATGAAAACTAACAAGCAAGATTTTTACGAGGAAAACTCCAAAATCAGGAGTAAAAAATCACGGGACCGATAACACGGTGAAATCAACTAAAATTATAACACGTACAAAGGTGATATAACGCACTCACAGACGACTCAACCTTTTTCCATACGCTCCGAGTTGATCTTCTCCGCTCGCTCCGCAACGCTTCTCGAATCCACGATCTGCGTCCAACGCCGAATCCACGGCGTCCAACGTCGAGTCCACGACGTCCGACCGAATCCACGGTCTTCACCCAGTAGCACGTCTCGAATCCACGAACGTACCTCGCTCCGAATCCACGAAAGCGGTAGCACCTTGAATCCACAAGGCCACGCAAGTCCACGCGCCGATTTTGGAAAAATCGTTGTTTTTTTGGGTGGTGATGATCCGCCGAATACTTAGATTAGAAATAGATCGGAATTACCATCTAAGTATTCATTGATTTGATTCTACTCAAAATCTGAGTATGAAACCCTAGAATCAAATCAATCAATATAGATGAAGAAACATAGGATTAAATCTATTGTTTTCCTTTCTTCTCTATAGGTGGATTTTTCTTTTTATGGCCGTATTTTGATTTATTCGGCTTACCCTAGAAAATGAATCATAGGGTTTATTTATAGGTTAGAAACCGTTGGAAGAGGATAAGAATCAAAACCTAACCTTTTCTGGAATTTTACAGGACGACGGTCCGGACTGGAATTATGGCGGTCCGGACTGTCGTAACGAGACAGACTATTTCCAGAAAAACAGACGTTCGGGGTCCGAACTGAAATGCCTGTTCCGGACTGTTCATACATCTCAGCAAAACCCTTGTTCGGGGTCCGGATCAGAAATAGCTTGGATCCGGACTGTTCATACATTTCAGCAAAACCCATGTTCGGGGTCCGGATCAGAAATGGCTTGGATCCGGACTGGATTTGCGTATGAACAAACACCGTTCGGGATCCGGACTGCCGTGCCTGATCCGGATCCTGAACATGTCCCATGTCCAGTTTTTTATTTTTATGCAGTTAAAACTTCATCCAAGTGTTTCTACACTATACGAAGTATTCGGATCATCAAAAATAATTAGTTAAACGTACCTGATCCTTTTGAATTCTTCTTTCTTGAGATTGAGGTATATGATCCAAACTTCTTCATCTTCAATCTTCAAGACTTAAAACTTTCACGAGATACGCCAAAACAAATTCCTTAACACCGGCAACCCCTCGAAGTTTGGAAGGAAAAACATTAGTTTATAGAAATTATGTGTGTCCAAAAATAGTTTGGGTTCTAGGTCCTGCTATCACTAGTATACCTCTGTCACTAACATAGTGACGACAAAGAAAACAGCGAAGTATGATAACCCGGGACCACCGTTTACCCAACGGCTCCCGCCACAGATACAAGACTAGCTACATCTACCAGACTCCACTCTGCCCCCAAGCACGAGTGTAACATGCATCCCACACTAAGAGAAATCCCGACCACTCAGCCCACTACCCGGGCGAGGAAAACACTATGTCTAGGAATAGAAAGAAAAGTGTGGATGTCTAAAGCATAAATAAACCTAGCCCAAGTGAGGGTTTTCTACTAGTCTGGTTATACATGCAACATATGACAGGGTGCTAAGTCAAGTCCAATACTAACATTTAATCAACACAGATAAGAAGTAATAATCAACATGATCAGAATCACTACACTAGAAAATCCTATCTGATACAACATGCTTTCTAATACTGCTCATATAATGCATGCTCACTAACAATATAGAGTTAGAGAACCGTCCACCGGTTTTGGAGACGAAGCAACCCACCTAAAGCGCGCGTCAATCCAAGATTCAAAAAAGTTGAAACCGAACGGGGACAAATCCTCGGATTCCCATGATTCCAAAGGGTCCAAAAACACCAGAAAACTCCTCCTGGGTATAAAGATACGGTCCAAACATTGCAATAAGTCAAAATTCCCATTACACAAGCTGCTGTAAAATCTGTCCCAAACAAGCTTAATTACCACCTGCGAGATAATCTCTAAAAATTCCAATAAAAATACGACGGTGATTTCACGAAGAGTAGATGTCGATCGAGTCCTCACAGGCCGAAATCCAATACTCGAGCGCAGATATAAAAATCCGACAAGCCTCCACTATCCAGAAAAACCACCAGCAACAAAGAGGTTCAAAAATGCCTCGTAAACCGTGCTAAGAACTCAGAATAAAGCAAGGTGATCAGCATGGAAATCGAAGGCCTACCTCTCATGAAACCGACGCCGCAAAAATCGTCCAAAAATTCCTTTGTAGTAGCTCTGTGGACCTCGTGGACCGAAACACGACGGAAATGGGCCACCGAAGAAGAAACGTCACACTGCGCCGAATCGCCGAAGCCTTCGATGCCGCACCTTCCAAAAATTCTGAGACCTCTTCGCAAGATGCAGTACAAGATGAGGATCAACTTTGCTTTAGGGCTTATCCACAGAAGAGCTCGGGAAAAGCCCAAAAACCTAAGGTGAAAGGCTATTTATAGTCAAACAATGGGGGGGGGAACGGGCGCCCGAAATATTCGAGCGCCGAACAGAGAACGGCCACGGCAGCGCCCGGATTCACACGGGCGCGCCACGTGGCCCGTCCCACGCAACAGCGAAGCGCGGCCACTCAGGCCGCGCCACGCGGCGCACCCATGCGCGCGGGTGGTTGGCGCCAGCCAACCACCGCGCGATGCGTGGCGCACTCACATCGCGCCCGCCTGCCCCGCGTGTACAGCCACCTGCCCTGCGACACCGCGCACGACCCGTACAGTGGCCGGCCCAATCCGCAGCCGCCACGCGTCCCGCCTCGGCGCTCGGTGCGCCCGGCGCACGCACCAGGTCCATGGACCGCGCACCCACAGCACCACGTGGACCGAGCCGCGTGAGCCAACCAATCCCGAGCCGCCACATGGCTCCTCCCCTCGGTCTACAGCTCCCCCCATGCACCAAAACGCGCAGAAAACTTCTGGGGGTCCGTTTTTGGGCATTCAGACTCCGAAAAATACAAGTAAATAGCCGATTTTTTGTGTTTTTCTGCGCTGAATCCAAATTCAGTCTCGGATTAGCCTGAAACCCTTTCTAAAATTCGGCGAAAGCAGCCGAAGGATAGGCTTGATCAAGAAACCTCACTGAGTCCGTCCAACGCGTCCATTTGACGCGTTGCGGGTCCGACACACCACTAATAGGTGTTTCACTACATGGGTTATGGGGAAAGCTGCACAGGGATCGGGGTCAGCACAAGATGCCTCTACAAAACTGTCACAGACAGAGGGTGTGAGAACTACATCCTACAGTAGTTCTCAGTGGGTACCGTCTCCAAGACCAACGGTCTGCCCACTAAGTCTACTAGAGGCATAAGATAACGATGCAGTAAAAACTGTATATGAAAAGCTTGAAATAACTCTACCGCTACCATGCCTCTATCTAAAATGTTCAATGGGTGATACACATGAAAAGATATGCAACCACTCGAACACGAGGTGCTCAATCAACCCAATCGAACTGACTGCCACATAGGGTCTAGTCAAGCCTGCGCCCACATACTACCACACATCCACACCGGGATGGGAATTACGTAGGGCATCCCACACGGACTAACTCACCACCCCTCGTGCAAAACTGCCTCAACAGGCCCAACATCCCATCCACTGCGGAAAACTGCCTCAACAGGCCCAACATTGCATCCACTGCGGAAAACTGCCTCAACAGGCCCAACATCACATCTACTGCGAAAAACTGCCTCAAAAGACCCAACATCGCATCCACTGCGGCATCTCATGGGGAGCGACCCCACCCGGGGAAAACATCGCGATATAGAGTATCAAACAATGGCACATGCAGGCTATAATCAAAATCCACGCTCTCTCTCATAACGGATAGACTCAAGATCCTCAAGCATCTCACACAAAGGTCGGAGTACTCTCAACGACTCAAACTAATAACGCCCTCACAAATCTTGAGACTCTAGCGAACTCAACCAACTCATGACACTAACCCACTAGCCGGAGGTACTCAACAGCTGGAATCGACCTATAGCTCAAGGGCTAACAAAACTGGTCGAACGATACTCAACGACCCGGGATCATCGTCAACCCAAACGGTTCCCAACAACACTGACCGGAAGATACTTGACGGCCCGAGACCACCTTCTACCCAAATGGCTCCCAACATTAGCATTGGTCTAATCACAGCTACCAGACTCCACTCGGCCCCCCGGCACGAGTGCAACAAGCGTCCCACAACATCTTGACCACTCGGCTCACTACCCGAACGAGGAAAACTCTAAGTCCAGGAAAAGAGAATGCAGTGTGTGGGAATGTCTAAAGTATAAAAAAACCTAGCCCAAATAAGGATTTTCTACTAGTCTAGTTAATACATGCAACATGTGGCGGGGTGCTAGTCAAGATTCCATAATATCATTAATTAGAGTAATAATCAACCAAGTGATTCTATCATACATGATGCTAGCTTAAACATTAATAGAGGACATTGCATCAAACATAATCTCTAACAATAACTAATGTGAACATTATCTTTCTCAAACATGCTCTCAACTAGCATAGGGTAAACATATCCACTATATAGTTCTCATTCATACTTAATGACCATTACAACATGCAAGTTCACAAATCCACATAGCATGTACAATAATTCAAGTAAGCCTCAATTCACATAATTTGGATCATTTCTCATGCTTACACCTCAAACATATAAATTGTACATTAAACATGCATGCTCTTAATCACATAGGGTGAACACTTCCCTTATGGAAGCTTTCAATTACCATAACATGGATATTATATCTTGCAAGTTCTCATTCAACATAACATGAATATCTTTATCTTGCAATTTCTCATTCAACATACAAATACAATTTACCAAGCTTACATCTCAATCATATAGGGTGTGCACCTAGTCATGCATGCATACTAACAATTAGAGTTAGAGAACCGTCCGCCGGTTTTGGAGATAAAAATAACCCACCTAGAAGTAGTCGATCCAATGCCCGATCTAGCTGAATTTTGGCGTGCAGAATCCTCGGCTCCTCAGGAAACCAATTCCGGAGAAATCGCCCAAATCCGCCACCCGAATTAGGCGCGATCACCAAACCAACACTCGCTGCGCGGATAAATTCCAGAATTTCAATATAGTCTTAGATGATAAAGGGAATAAAATTTCTGCATTAAAAAAGTCCAAGGAAGGCTCCAAACAGCAGTAACAATGTGTCCTTAATCAAATAAACCTTTCCCAAATATCAAAAATCCATAATAAACCCTTTTTAATTAAATTACACCAAGATCTCACACATGCTGTCCAAAAACAGAATATGAATTTCAACATGACGTTCATACAATTTTAGGAGTCAATCTAGTAGAAATTTTGTGAGGACCTGGTTTTCCCCGATGTGATTATTGGTTGACCAGCCGCTTCTGGTGGCCTTTGTGGCGTGTCGGTGGCGTTTGTACACCAATTGGACACTTTTGATGGACTCGGTGTGTTAATTGGATCACGAGAGTAGTCAGATGGTCCCATTGAATGCTTAGAAGTGGTTTCGCGCGCAATGAATATTAAAATTGGACTCGGGGCGAAGTTTGGATAAAGGATCACCTCTCCGGTTGCCTTCGGAAATTTTTAGAGTTGGAATTTGGCAAATCGGACTTCAGATTTGGACCCGACGCGGAAAATCGGATCAAGTGGGCTATCCGGGGGCACTCCGTAATTTTCGGATGAGAATTTGGGGAAACAAACATCGTTTTTGGATTCAGCGCGCGAAATCGCTAGGAATGGACTATTTACTTGTTTGTTTTGGAGCCGGGGTGACGTGCGCGTTTTTCGAGGCGAACACGAAATTCGAGGTGGCGCGGATCCCGAGGTTGGCGTGGCGCGGATCCCGAGGGCGCGGCAGGCGCGTACGGACGCGGAAATGCGTGCGTCTGGCGCGCGTTGGGAACGCGCACCTGCGCGGGTCAGCGCAGGGGCCGCCAAGTGGCGGCCCCCCGTTGGCGCCCACGCTGGCGCGGGGGCACGCGCGCCCGTGTGGCGGGCGCGTGTCCCGCGCCTGGGGCGTGCGGTGTAACGCGCCCGTGTGGCGGGCGCGTTGCCGCACGCCACGTGGCGCACGGGGCGCGTGCGTGGACCCGGTGCACGCGCCCCGGCCTCGTGGACCACCCGGCAGCTGGGGCCCCCCTTGTGCGGTGCACCGTGGACCGGCAACCGTGGACCACCTTTTCTCTCTCTCCTTCTTTTCTTCTTCTTCCTCCTCCCCGCACGCTATTTCTTCCCTTCCTTTTCTTTCTTCTTCAACCGAGTGAGAGGGAGATTGAGGGAGGAGATGGTGGGTGGTGCGGCGGTGCGTCGTGGGCTTCGTGGAGCGCGCGGGGTTTTCCAACGGAGCGTTTCGGCGGCGGCGGCGCAGTCGGGTAGGTCCCGTGTGTTAATTTTGCGGCATTTTTGGCACAGTTTTGAGGCGTCCTTTTGGACATTGGATTTGACCCCTTGCTCTTATCTATGTTAGGGACCGTGTTTTATTGCACCGTTTTGCGTGCGGATTCCGGCAGCATGCACCGTTTTGCGTGCGGATTCCGGCAGCATTCACCGTTTTGCGTGCGGACTCCGTTTTGCGTGCGGACTCCGGCACCGTGCTCCGTTTTGCGTGCGGACTCCGTTTTGCATGCGGACTCCGGCACCGTGCTCCATTTTGTGTGCGGACTCCGGCACCGTGCTCCGTTTTGCGTGCGGACTCCGTTTTGCATGCGGACTCCGGCATCGTGCTCCGTTTTGCGTGCAGTTCGAGGTACGTGCACCGTTTCGCGTGCAGGTCTTGTTGGCGCGCACCGTTTTCCGTGCGGGGTTTAATGGCGTTCACCGTTTTGTGTGCAGGTTTGGTGGCAGCATCGTTTTGTGCGCGGACTCGTGTGTGCACCGTTTTGTGCGCAACTTGTTGTACGAGCGTCGGATCGAGGCGAGCCTATACACTTTTTTCATCTACTCGACGCGAGGATCATCACCGTATTTTTCTGGGATTTTTCCGGGAACTGCCCGAAGGTATACTTTTCCCGTCCTCTGGTGCATGTGATACAGTTGTGTATGGTTGTGAGTTTGTGAGCGCCCTGTGTTGTGGAATTTGTAACTCGGCCTACGGGGCTCGGATTTTGACGTGCAGGTACTCGTTTCGAAGGTATCGACACGAGGAACGCGACAGTATTTTTGGTGGATTTTTCAGAGTCTGTTCTGCAGGTGAAAATTGCACATCTTTGGGCTGGTTTCAGCAGTTGATGTATATTTGGATATTTTAGCATAATGTGTAACTTTGGACCTCTTGTTGTACCCAGGAGGGTTCGTGAGTGTTTTCGGAACACTGCTTGGAGCCGAGGTTTGCGCGACATGTACCATGGATACGAGTTCAACGGATTGTGCGTGCAAGTGGCCACGCTCTTCACCGACTCCAGGTTTGCCTTGGATTGAGCACTTCAGATGGGTAAGCTTAATTTAGTAACTGTATAAGGTTTTTATATCATGGTGAATGTAAGTGCACATGTGGGGATATCACCCCTCTATGATTGATAACAGGCGTATTTAATGTACCACCGATATGAGTGAGAGGTAAGCAAGGAATGGCCCATTTGGGTGAGATTGGTATACCATAGTAGGAATGTTTTAGCATGCTTTACTAATATATGCTTCACCCACTTTTATTATTTCTGAGAACAAAGCATGCGTGCATGGATATGTAGTTAGGCCATCTTTTACCGCTGCACTACTTTTGGAACTTGACTTAGGAGAAACCATGTTATCATTTTCTCCTTCTTTGTTAGTCAGGTGGTCTGTGTTGCTCGGGTTCGAGCAGGGGTTCGGGGTAGTGTAGTCGGGACTTGGTGTCTGGGACAGGTTGGATTAGTGTGGGGCTTTGCGGCAACCGCGGATATTGGGCGGTCGACCGGATATTTAATTATGCACCAGATTGGGTATCTGATTTCCTTAGTGGTTGAGCTTTCCCACTTTGATCGGAGTGTGCGACCGTGCCGGTCAGGAGCCGGTCTATCACTTATTTTGGGTGCGACCGTGCCGGTCAGGAGCCGGTCTATCACTTATTTTGGGTGCGACCGTGCCGGTCAGGAGCCGGTCTATCACTTATTTTGGGTGCGACCGTGCCGGTCAGGAGCCGGTCTATCACCTATTTTGGGATGCGATCGTACCGGTCAGTAGTCGGTCAGTATTCCCGCAGATGAGTTCGACAGCAGGGCAGGAAGTACCAGTATTTCTGGTGTCACTAGATTGGGTCTATTACAGACGTTTACTTTACTGTTACACTCGTGTCAGGGGGACCGAGTGGAGTCTAGTAGCCGTGTTTAGACCAGTGCTAGTGTTGTTGGGAACCGTATGGGGATACGGTGGTCCCAAGGTCATTGTGAGTTGTTGACCGTGGTATAGGCAGGCAGAGCAGGCATGGCAGGGATGGCAAGCATAGGCAGGCATAGCAGGCAAAGGCAGGCATAGCAGGCATAGGCAGGCATGGCAGGCAGGGCAGGCATAGCAGGCATAGCAGGCATGGCAGGCATAGGCAGGCATAGCAGGCATAGGCAGGCATGGCAGGCATGGCAGGCATAGCAGGCATAGGCAGGCATGGCAGGCATAGCAGGCATAGGCAGGCATAGCAAGCATAGAGGCAGGATAGCTGTTGAGAGTCTCCAGCTTCCTTATTTCAGTCTTTACGGCTTGGGTTAGTTTTTGTCTCTTGAGGACTTAGTGGGCAGACCGTCGGGTCTGGCGGTGTTACCCACTGAGAACTCCCTTTTTGGTGTAGTTCTCACACCCTTTGGGGTTTTCCCCACCTTTTTCCTTCCTCTCCTTTGTTTTGCAGAGTCCTAGCGGATGTTGCTGATTCTGCGGTTGTTGTTCGAGCAGAGGGAGTCACGAGCTAGATTCCTACCCGTCGTTGGAGAGTAGCGGTACCCCATTCAGAGGAGATCTTCAGTAGCTTTGTTATTTTATTTTCCTCTTTTGAGTGACAGATGTAGTGAGGATATATTATGTATCGAGAGACTGTACACTGATGTATATTGGAGATATCTCTCGGTTGAGTTCTGAGTTTTGTACCCAAGGATATTGTATGGTTATTATTTTTGGGAGACGAACATTATTGTATTATTTCCAGTTGTACAGTGATTGATTTAGTTATACAGCAGGTTTTTACTTATAGCTCTGATATTATGTTTAGCTGTAGTACTTTTCTTGCAGGTAGGACGCTTCGCCTATGCAGGTTGGCATAGGTGGCGGATCTGTTGGCGAGCCCGGGTCGCAGTTTCGACCCCGGGGCGTGACAGATTAGAGTGGTATCAGAGCCTAGGTTGTTGTAGGTCGTGGTGGACTTAGAAACCCTAGGCTTATGGTTTGACCCTTGGTTGACTTCGTGAGAGTCGTGATTTTTAGCGAGAGTCCTGATTGAGTTTTACACTTCTCCCAGGGGACGGGACGAGTGATTGGCATGTTATTTCTCCTAAGTGATTATGTTGGCTGCAGACAACATAATGCTGTGGAACGGGTGACATGCTTTAGACTTTCGCTGGATTGGGTCGAGCGATGTTGTGTGCTGTTTTGTGGTTTCGTCGTGGCGAGCGGTGTCTCCCCGACGCTGGGTTTTGACCCGTGTGCATCCTGTCATAGCAATTGAGCTTGAGCAGTTGGTTTTGGGCCGGATACCCGGATCGAGGTCAGAGAGTTCCGGACCCGGATGACAGGATCGTCTGAGGCCTATCAGCGGCAGAGCGAGCGAGCAGCTGGTTTTAGTGACACAGTTGTCGGAGCAACGGGCAGCTCGACAGTGCTTCCTTTTGAGACCACCCGGTTGCAGTATCCTCAGGGGTGGGGATTTCTGTGGCACCGATGGAGTGAGTTGCCCCTCTGTGCCAATGTTTAGTGCCGAGGCACCGAGGCAGGGTGGATAGTTGACAGCTGGTGAGCTGAGGGGACGCGATCGATCTATTGAGCCAGATTTGGCAGATGAACCACCCCGACTGGTTGGGGGTGATGGAGTGATCAATTGAGGGCCTCCCTGTGATAGAGAATTATTGGCAGTTTTTAAACTGCGCGCTCCGGGTTCGAGGGACGAGGCGCATCGGATATGTGGCTGGGAGCGGATTGCGCCAGGATACCTTTTAGTTCATTCAGTCCCTCCGTTATAGGTTTTGACGCCTCGTTGGAGTAGGCATTGTGTATGGAGCGAGGCGCTGCAGTTTCCTTGGATAGGGATCTGCCGCCAGGGGTGAGTTCTGCATTTAGGCGCTTGACGCCGGGTGATGGAGGACATATCGGCCGGCAGAGGCATTTCTGATTTCTTTTTCCAAGGTATTGGATTTCTAAGATATCAGGGATCGGGTGGACCCCGATGGCAGTGTCGACGTCTTTATCAGAGTGGCGCAGCGGTAGCGTGGATTTGTTATCTGCGGAGGGCCATATTCGTCGCCTCAATATGAGCAGAGGCAGAGGTCGGGCTCCCTATGTGGTTAATCAAGATATGTTATGACAGACCGAACGACGATCACTTGCATCGAGCGGATAAACCTGTGCCGCCCGGGTGGAGGGCGCCACGGTGGTGGATCGAGTTGTCGCAGGTGTGATTTCATCACCGCAGTCGGAGTTAGAGCATGTTGCATTCCTGCATGGACTAGAGGCAGATTTGTTACCACGCGCACTCGAGGTACAGGTTCCTGTTAGTGCTGTGCATGTGGAGGATGCTTGTGGATCATGTCCAATGCAGTTGAGGCCGCGAGTTGTACCGGCAGACTTATAGGTAATTGTGGCAGTCGGTATTCTGACCTTGTGCTTGAGATTGATTGGCACAATGCCACAGGATGTTTTGGCTGAGGAGTGAGAGGATGTCGGTTTTCTGCGAGGCAGGTGAGAGGAGGTTTGGTTATTAAGACGGTTAGAGCACACAGGCTTTAGCGGCAGTGTGAGAGGTGCTTTTTGGCGGCACCGGAATTCAAGGATATCTCTGTTGCCCACGAGATCCCGGGCGTGATTTCACCTGAGCGGTTGACGATGCCGCCGGTTAGGGAGATAGAGATTGCGTTTGACGTGGTTCGGGGAACCGCGCCACCCTTGTTAGCACCTTATTGGATATCGCCGGTAGAGCTGAGAGAGCTGATGGCACAGTCGCAGGATCTGATGGATCGAGGGGTCTGTTTGACCTAGTGCCACGCCGTTGGTACACGGTGGTGATGCCACGTCGTTGATACCCGACTGTGAGGGTCCTTTTATGGTCCGAGTGTAGACAGGTCCGGGTGGTATCTAGGACCTTTTGATGGAGTTATACTCCGGCAGTTATTGTATGATGCGCGTACCTACTCAGAATCAGACAGCCGAGGAATTTGCCTAGATGGCGTTTAGGACACGGTAGGGGCATTATGAGCTCATAGTAAGGCCAAATGGAATAAGTAATGCCCTGTTGTCTTGAAGATTTGAGAAATTGTGCGTCCTAGTTGTACTTGGACGGATTGGGAGTGGTGTTCCCCCAAGGATATTATGATTTACTCCCAGAGCGACTTGGAGTACGTCGAGCACTTGTGAATGTGCTACCATGCTTGTGTGGAGGAAGCTGTATGCCAAGTTATTGAGGTACAAGTTGTAGCTTCAGAAGCATACCTTCTTGGGTCACTTTGTTCGAGCCGTAGGAGCGGCGGTGGAAATCCGACCAATATGGATATCACTTGGGATTTGGCCGAGATCGACAATTATTGTCGAGGTGAGGAGTTTCTGGGACTGGGTAGTGCCAGGAGAGCTTGGCAATCGGATGATGAGACTGATACCAGCGCCAATGTTAGTATTTTCAGTGTTGGGAGAGATATCTGCGAGTTCTAGTGATGCCTCCCGTAGCGACTGTGGAATTACCGTTGGGTTATTGTTGAGCATTCTGGATTACCCCGACAGGGCCACTGTGATGGCGGATACCTGGCGCAGGAAAGCTGTCTGGGGATGAGTTTGATAATTCCACGGCTGGCGCTGTGTGGACTATTGGGGCAAACATGGCTTGTGGTTGTGTCCCTGAGGGTTCCTTCGGATGATAGGCCGCGGCTGAGTAGTTCACTCGGATGGTCAAGACTCGGGAGTGACCGAGCGAGGACCCCTCCTTGTTAGGGCTCTTTTCCTTATTGGATAATCGTGTGGGTGTGCTTCGGGTTGCCTTGGTTGAGTTGACACATGTTATAATTTGGTTTAGATTTGTATTTATCTAAATTGAAGTTAAATCCTAATCTAATTAGGATAATATGAGATTTAGATTGTTGGGTATAACTAGAATTTAATTAGGAGTTTAATTAGACTACAAATTCTAATTAGATTCTAGTTTGGAGGCATATATTATATATAGCATACCCGGCCACTTTAATGATGCCGCAATTTTTAATTAGCCGAAGCGCTAATTAATTTAGGTCAATCAAGGAAGATACGTGTTGTTGGTGTTGGTACATACGCGGCCATATTAATGAAGCCAGAATTTTAATTAGAGGCCATGCTCTAATTAATTTAGCAACCCAAGAGGAGAGAGGCCGTATTGGAGGAGCCATATGTTGCTAATGAAGCCGGCAATTAATTAAGAAATTGAAGCTCTAAGGTGAGGGCGTCCATACGATTGGATTCTTAGGAATTGTTAGGGTGGACGCAAATTTTGATATTTCGGTTTTATTTGGAGTTTCGGTTTTCTTGAGAGATATAATCTTTGTATTCTTCTTTTGACTTTAATAAAAGTCTTTGCTCCGTCTTCGCACGTGGATGTAGGCCGGTGGCCGAACCACGTAAAACTTGGTGTGCTCTTTCTTTTCTTTTCTTACATTATTTTTTATTCTTGGATCTATTTTTCGCCGTTTCGATTTAACAAACTGGTATCAGAGCCTTCTATTCCCTTGAGGATTAAGAATTATGACGACGAAGTTCGAGATCCAGAAATTTGACAGGACCAACAGTTTTGCATTATGGCAAGTCAAGATGCGTGCTATACTAACGCAACAAGGATTGCAAAAGGCACTGTTGGGAAAAGAAAAGATGGCCGATTCGTTAACGGCGGAGCAGAAGGAGGAGATTGATGACAAAGCTCTTACGGCAATACAATTATGTTTATCCGATGAGGTATTGCGAGAGGTCTTGGATGAAAAGACCGCTGCAGGGCTTTGGCTTAAATTGGAATCTCTCTACATGACGAAGTCTCTCACCAACAAGTTATATTTGAAGCAACGTCTCTTCATGTTGCGCATGGTGGAAGGTACCTCTATTAAATCGCATTTAGATGAATTTAATTCTATTATTATGGATCTCCGCTCGATAGATGTCAAAATCGAGGAGGATGATGAAGCCCTTTTATTATTATGTTCTTTACCGCCCTCTTATAAGAATTTTCATGAGACTTTCTTGTTTGGTCGGGATACTCTATGTCTCGATGATGTCAAATCCTCTCTACTATCAAAAGAAAGGATTGATATGCAGATAAGTAATGAGACAGGTGGAGTTTCAGGAGAAGGTTTAGTTGCTAGAGGGAGGTCTCGGGAAAGGGGTTCCGGTAATAGAGGTACATCGAGATCAAAGTCAAAACACAGGAATCTGATTTGCGGCTATTGCAAGAAGAAGGGTCACATAAAAGCTGATTGTTTCAAGTTGAAAAATAAAGAGCAGCGGAAGAATAACGGTGATAAGAATCAAGATCAGAAAAACACCAATGCTAAACCAAAAGCAAGTGTTGCAGCAGGAGAATCAGATGGCGGCGATATTGTCTTCACAGTTACGGATAAGACACGCAGGCAGGATGAGTGGCTTATGGACTCCGCATGTTCCTTCCATATCTGTTCACATAGAGATTGGTTCTCGACGTACAAGCCTATTGATGGTGGAGATGTATTGATGGGAAATCACTCTAAGTGTACAGTTATTGGTATTGGCACTGTTCAGGTACGGATGTATGATGGAGTAGTGAGGACTATATCTGAGGTTCGGCATGTTCCGGATATGAGAAAAAATCTGATTTCATTAGGTACACTTGATGCTAAAGGTTTTAAGTATTCTTCAGTTGATGGATTAATGAAGGTCGCTAAAGGGAATCTTGTAGTGATGAAGGCCAAGTTGACCGACATGTTATATGTTCTACAGGGTTCCACTGTGACAGGTTCAGCAGCGGTGACTTCTTCCTCTATGTCAGATTCAGATAGCACCGAATTATGGCATATGCGACTGGGCCATATGAGCGAGTATGGTATGTTGAAGTTGAACGAGAGAGGTTTACTTGGTAATCAGAGTTTAGAAAAGTTGGATTTCTGTGAGCATTGTGTTCTTGGCAAACAAAAGAGAGCCAGCTTTAAGGCCGCAGTTCATCGAACAAAAGGTACTCTAGATTATATTCATTCTGATCTTTGGGGACCATCTCGTACTCCTACTCATGGTGGTGCTAAATATATGTTGACTTTTATTGATGACTATTCTCGTAAGGTGTGGGTATTCTTTCTGAAAAGTAAGGACGAGGTGTTCAGTTATTTTAAGCAGTGGAAGGTTATGATTGAGAAGCAAACTAAAAAGAATATCAAAAGATTAAGGACTGATAATGGTTTGGAATTCTGTTCATCAGAGTTTGAAAAATTCTGCAAGAATGAAGGGATCGTTCGACACAAGACCGTTAGGCATACTCCACAGCAGAATGGGGTGGCCGAACGGATGAATAGAACTCTTTTAGAGAGAGCACGTTGCATGCTCTCTAATGCTGGCTTAGCGAAGAGTTTCTGGGCAGATGCGATCTCTACGACATGCTATCTTGTAAATCGTTCTCCACATTCGGCACTTGATTGCAAAACTCCTGAGGAGGTATGGTCTGGTAGCCCTTCTGATTATTCTAATTTGCGCATATTTGGTTGTCCTGCTTATTTTCATATAAATGAAGGCAAGTTAGAACCTAGGGCTAAAAATTGCATCTTTATTGGTTATGCGACGGGGGTTAAGGGATATAGATTGTGGTGTCCTGAATCGTCTAAATTAATTATTAGTAGGGATGTCACGTTTGATGAGTCTATTATGCTATATCCTAACCGAAATTCTTCTGATGAGACCCCGAGTGCTAGCAAGCAGGTGGAGGTAGAGACCGATGGTATAGTCCAGTCACAGAATTCTTCCCAGTCAAAGGAAGTTCAGTCGCTAGACACCTCAGTTACTGAAACCCCACAAGTTGAGAGGCAGAGCATTGCTACAGGTAGAGCGAGGAGACAGATTAAACCCCCACAGAGATACGGCTATGAGAATTTAGTTGCTTATGCTCTTTCAGTGGCACAAGATACAGAAGAAGATGGCGAACCTTCCACATATAATCAGGCTATTTCTAGTGCCAGTTCTGCAGAGTGGTTGGTAGGAATGAATGAAGAGATGGAGTCTCTTCACAAGAATCGCACATGGGAGTTGGTAAAACTGCCTACAGGCAAGAAAATTGTTGGCTGCAAGTGGGTCTTCAAGAAAAAGGAAGGAATCCCTGGCGTGGAAGATACAAGGTATAAAGCTCGTTTAGTTGCTAAGGGCTACAGTCAGGTAGAAGGTGTTGATTTTAATGATATTTTCTCACCCGTCGTGAAGCATACTTCTATTCGTATTCTTTTATCATTAGTAGCCATAAATGACTTGTATCTTGAGCAGCTTGATGTTAAGACAGCTTTTCTACATGGAGAACTTGAGGAGCAAATTTATATGAAGCAGCCAGAGGGATTCATTATTGAAGGGAAGGAGGACCATGTTTGCCTGTTAAGAAAATCGCTTTATGGCTTGAAGCAGTCTCCTCGACAATGGTACAAGCGGTTTGACTCCTTTATGACAGGTCACGGATATTCAAGAAGCAAGCGTGACAGTTGCGTATATTTTAGGAAGCTTGATCAGGGATCTTTCATATATTTGTTGCTCTATGTCGATGATATGTTGATTGCTTCCGACGACATAGTTGAGATTAATAAGTTGAAGGCTTCATTAAATGGTGAGTTTGAGATGAAAGATCTGGGTGCTGCTAAGAAAATTCTTGGTATGGAAATTAAGAGAGACAAGAATTCAGGACTTCTGCATTTATCACAAGAAAAATATATAGAGAAAATTCTAAAGCGTTTCGGTATGGCAAACGCAAAACCGGTGAGCACTCCTTTTGCGGCGCATTTCAAACTTTCGGCCGAGTTATCACCACAGTCCGATGATGATAGGGAGTACATGTCACATGTTCCATATTCTAGCGCTGTTGGGAGCATCATGTACGCCATGGTTTGCACACGACCGGACATCTCTTACGCAGTGAGCATGGTTAGCAGATATATGACCAATCCTGGTAAGGCTCATTGGCAAGCTGTTAAGTGGATTCTGAGATACTTACGAGGTACCACTAGCACTTGTTTGGAGTTTGGGAGGTGTAAGGATGGTGTGGTTGGATATGTTGATTCGGATTTCGCAGGTGATTTGGATAGGAGGAGATCACTTTCAGGGTATATTTTCTCTATTGGAGAATGTGCAGTTAGTTGGAAAGCTTCATTACAACCCATTGTCGCCTTGTCCACGACCGAGGCGGAATATATTGCTATGACAGAGGGTGTGAAGGAAGCTATGTGGTTAAGAGGCTTATATGGAGAGCTTACTTCTTGTTGGGAGCCGACGATTGTTTATTCAGATAGTCAGAGTGCTATTCATTTGTCTAAAGATCAAATGTTTCATGATAGGACGAAGCACATCGATGTAAAGTTTCACTTTGTTCGAGATGTGATCGGAAAGCGCACAGTGACTGTTAAGAAAATTGGTACCGAGGACAATCCGGCGGACATGCTTACTAAGTCTCTTACAATTGCCAAGTTCAAACATTGTTTGGACTTGGTGGCAGTTAGCAGCATTTGAGGCTGTCACGCCCCGGAACCCGGGCTCGCCAACAGATCCGCCGTGCACATGGGATTTCCCGAGTACACGAAGCGCTGGTAACCTGCTCCGATATAATATAAACAATAAAAGAGCATAATACAGAGCTGAAGTGGAAGAACCACATAGTATCTCAGACTGGAACTACTAATGAAGCTGTAATATGTACAATAATCTCCCAGCTCACCAAAATAGTACATCCAGCTGGCGAAAGCCAGACCTAGAATAAAAGAAGAATACCACAGTCTGAGTAAAGGGTGCAGCATCTATCTAACAGCTCTCAGTCTCCCAGGAGATCTATCTATTCAGCGATCCCCTTACCTCGATCAGCTGCCGATGGCCTAGCAGCTCCCGCAGACGACTCTGCAAAAATAAAGGAGAAGAAAGAAACAGAAAAGAACAATGGGGGTGAGAACTACCAGATAAACTAGTAGCCTCCCCTAGTGGGCAAAACCTCAACTCTGACGCACCCACTAGGACTACTAGAGGCCAGAAAGGAATAAGTGGTAAAGCTGTAAACAGAACTGCTGAATAAAGGGAAACCACCACTAGTATGCCTCTAAATGTCATGTAGCATGAAATGACTGTATGCAACAATACCAAACATGCCTGCCTGAAATAACTCAGTCTTGTGTCACTGGTACTGCCTGCTGTGCCTTGCCAAATCGGGTATGCTGGCCAATGCATAACACCGATAGGGGATAGTGTTTGCCAAATCGGGTATGCTGGCCAACGCATGACACCGATAGGGAATAGTGTTTGCCAAATTGGGTATGCTGGTCAACGCATAACACCGATAGGGGATAGGAGTCTCAAGGACTCAAAGTCTGTCTGTAACACACTCCGGAGTGGCACTCGAGGGGAGCGACCCACACGAGTAAAAGTACCTCAGTAATAAGTATCATAAGTGTCGTAAACAGCAGGACTGGATCATGACTATGATCAAAGTGGGAAAAGCCATCCACTAAGAAACTCTGATATGATGCCATAGTACTCAATAAGTAGGAAAAACCATCCACTAAAGAAAAGCCCGATCCCCTGCTGATGCCAAAAATAGACCAGACTCAACCCCATTCTGATGCAAGGATAAACATCCGGCCGACCGCCTACAGTCCGCGGTCACCGCAACACCCCACAAGTTTATAATCTAACATAACCTTGGCTATACTATTCCAAACCCCTGCTCATACTCGAGCGACAAGCAACTGAAAGCAAAAGAGAGCAATAAAACATGTCAAGCCTTAATATGATAGTGTAGCAATAAATAGTGGCCCTACCTGATGTCCGGGCATGCATGCAACTGTCTTTATTTTAAAAGTTGTAAAATAGTGTCAAAGATTTAAAAAGATTGATTTACTGAATAAAAGTCATTTGCATGCGAGATTATAGCCTTTGTCTTAAACACAGTGTCCCAATATAAGTCATCATATCATCTGTGGGGTTATATTAAATTTTAGGAGAGTTCGTCCCAGCGGTTCTCATCAATTGTCCTGTTAGTAGTCCTGTTAGTAGTCCTGTTAGTAGTCCCAATAGTTCTCATCAATTTAGTTTGTCCCAATTGTTCTCATCAATTGTCATATTAGTTTGTCCCAATTGTTCTTATCAATTGTCATATTAGTTTGTCCCAATTGTTCTCATCAATTAAATTTTAAGGGAGTTTCAGTAATCCCAGTGAGCTTGTCAAAAATGAGGTAAGCAACAACCGCCCACCTCGAACAGCTCAAATCACACCCAGAAAGTCTCCTGGCTGTCCACAGTCCCCTAGAACTGCTGTCTGCCGAAAATGGTGCCCTACAGCAACACACATTGCACAGGGTGTTACTATATTATTCATAAAAATACAGCTTTTGCTGTTTTTCAAATAGCACGAAAAGAGAGGAGTTTTTCACCTCTGTATAGTGCTCAGAAAAATCCAGAAAAATTACGGTTGCGTTCCTCGCGAAGAGTAGATCAAAATCGACTCTTTAAACGCCTCGATCTGATGCTCCTACGCCAAGATAAAAATCGGAGAAGTTGACACTGTCCAGAAATTTCCACAGCAAAAAGGGGGGTCAAAGAGGCCTCGGGAAACGTGCCAAAAGTACGAAATGGAGCAAAGTAATCAACATGGAAATCGAAGCCTTACCTCCTAGGAACGCGCTGTCGCGAAAATCGTCCAAAAATTCCTCCTGGTTAGCCCACAGGGAATTTTCGACGGAACTGCGACGGGAAATGGGCCGAAAAAGAAAACCGTCGCAGTGCGCCGCGTCGCAGATAACTCACTATCGGTACCTTCAAAAATTCTAAAATTCTGAGGAGAGAGAGAGGAGAGAGAGAGGAAGAATTTTTGTATAGGGCACTTTCTCTGGTTCTCTCTCTACAGCACGGAGCCCGAGGTGAAAGATGGTGGGGGTGGGAGGCTCTATTTATAATGGGCCAAGGTCCCTCACCAGATCCCGGGCAGAACAGCAAACACCGGAATGGACCATCCAGGACGCGCCACGTGTTGACAAAACAGGAAACAGCCTTGTGCAATGCCACTCAGAAGACGCCACGTGTCCACGTGGAGCACGGGCCCGGTCCCCGCGCCGGGTCTTCCGGAAAATGTTGGCCAATCGGAGCGCCGCCACGTGCACCTTCTAGAAGCCGGCCGGCCAATGGGAAAACGCCACGTGTCAAGGTAAGGCTTCGGTGCACCCGGTGCACGGCAAGCCCATGGACCCCGCACCAGCGCCCCCCGCCCGCGCCGCGCGCCGCTGCGCTCTGCCGCGCTCCGCCGCTGCGCCGCCGCTGTGCCGCCGCCTGCCGTCGCCCGCCGGTAGCCGCCGGCGGCCGGAACAGTAATTCCGGTCGCCGGAGTTACTGTTCCGGTGAACAGTGTTTTGGCGCCGAAAAATAAAGTGAATATACCGTTTTGATCGTTTTCGCGCGCTGAGTCCAAATCCGCTGTCCATTTCGCCAAATTCTTATCCGAAATTTTGCCGAAAGCTCCCGGAAAATTCCATTTGCTCCGATTTTCGCACTGAGTCTATATTAAATGTCCAATTTCGATTCTACAAGCTCTGCTTCACCGAATAAGCTCCCTACAGTCACTGTTTAATGTTGTACAGTTCCTGCGGGAGTCCGGATCATCACAGAGGCCCTATGGGGCGTCTGGAGAAGATGGAGCACGGAGCATTAAGGAGCATTAAGGTGAAATTCAAGTCAATGTGGAGTTTTGTGGCAACCTCAACACAGCGGCTAAAGACTACAAATCAAACCAAGGTGGAGATTGTTATAATTTGGTTTAGATTTGTATTTATCTAAATTGAAGTTAAATCCTAATCTAATTAGGATAATATGAGATTTAGATTGTTGGGTATAACTAGAATTTAATTAGGAGTTTAATTAGACTACAAATCCTAATTAGATTCTAGTTTGGAGGCATATATTATATATAGCATACCCGGCCACTTTAATGATGCCGCAATTTTTAATTAGCCGAAGCGCTAATTAATTTAGGTCAATCAAGGAAGATACGTGTTGTTGGTGTTGGTACATACGGCCATATTAATGAAGCCGGAATTTTAATTAGAGGCCATGCTCTAATTAATTTAGCAACCCAAGAGGAGAGAGGCCGTATTGGAGGAGCCATATGTTGCTAATGAAGCCGGCAATTAATTAAGAAATTGAAGCTCTAAGGTGAGGGCGTCCATACGATTGGATTCTTAGGAATTGTTAGGGTGGACGCAAATTTTGATATTTCGGTTTTATTTGGAGTTTCGGTTTTCTTGAGAGATATAATCTTTGTATTCTTCTTTTGACTTTAATAAAAGTCTTTGCTTCGTCTTCGCCCGTGGATGTAGGCCGGTGGCCGAACCACGTAAAACTTGGTGTGCTCTTTCTTTTCTTTTCTTACATTATTTTTTATTCTTGGATCTATTTTTCGCTGTTTCGATTTAACAACACAGGTTGTGGTTTGGTGTGTGTTGCACTGACGGTTATCTGGTTTCCCCCAACTTTTGATGGAACCCCGATTGTATTTCATGTCTCAGCTCCGGAAGTTTATGTTTTTGGATTCCTCGCCCGTGATTGACTCGCCCCATTTGAGATCTAGGAATGTTTGGAGTACGAGGGACGCCCGTTGCGAATTCTGGCTCGTGAGATTAGAGGTTGCGCAATCGGGCTATGCTGTACTGGATGTTGCTGCTGTTGTTGTTGGGGAGTAATCACGGGGAGTGAGTAATGACTTAGGAGCTGGAGATGATGATGTTGAGTACTTACCCTTGGTGTTTGTGACTCCTGGTGGAATTGAACTAGTTTCGGGGACGAAACTTTCCTTAGTGGGGGAGGATGTGAGGACCTGGTTTTCCCCGATGTGATTATTGGTTGACCAGCCGCTTCTGGTGGCCTTTGTGGCGTGTCGGTGGCGTTTGTACACCAATTGGACACTTTTGATGGACTCGGTGTGTTAATTGGATCACGAGAGTAGTCAGATGGTCCCATTGAATGCTTAGAAGTGGTTTCGCGCGCAATGAATATTAAAATTGGACTCGGGGCGAAGTTTGGATAAAGGATCACCTCTCCGGTTGCCTTCGGAAATTTTTAGAGTTGGAATTTGGCAAATCGGACTTCAGATTTGGACCCGGCGCGGAAAATTGGATCAAGTGGGCTATCCGGGGGCACTCCGTAATTTTCGGATGAGAATTTGGGGAAACAGACATCGTTTTTGGATTCAGCGCACGAAATCGCTAGGAATGGACTATTTACTTGTTTGTTTTGGAGCCCGGGTGACGTGCGCGTTTTTCGAGGTGAACACGAAATTCGAGGTGGCGCGGATCCCGAGGTTGGCGTGGCGCGGATCCCGAGGGCGCGGCAGGCGCGTACGGATGCGGAAATGCGCGCGTCTGGCGCGCGTTGGGAACGCGCACCTGCGCGGGTCAGCGCAGGGGCCGCCACGTGGCGGCCCCCCGTTGGCGCCCACGCTGGCGCGGGGGCACGCGCACCCGTGTGGCGGGCGCGTGTCCCGCGCCTGGGGCGTGCGGTGTAACGCGCCCGTGTGGCGGGCGCGTTGCCGCACGCCACGTGGCGCACGGGGCGCGTGCGTGGACCCGGTGCACGCACCCCGGCCTCGTGGACCACCCGGCAGCTGGGGCCCCCCTTGTGCGGTGCACCGTGGACCGGCAATCGTGGACCACCTTTTCTCTATCTCCTTCTTTTCTTCTTCTTCCTCCTCCCCGCACGCCATTTCTTCCCTTCATTTTCTTTCTTCTTCAACCGAGTGAGAGGGAGATTGAGGGAGGAGATGGTGGGTGGTGCGACGGTGCGTCGTGGGCTTCGTGGAGCGCGCGGGGTTTTCAAACGGAGCGTTTCGGCGGCGGCGGCGCAGTCGGGTAGGTCCCGTGTGTTAATTTTGCGGTATTTTTGGCACAGTTTTGAGGCATCCTTTTAGACATTGGATTTGACCCCTTGCTCTTATCTGTGTTAGGGACCGTGTTTTATTGCACCGTTTTGCGTGCGAATTCCGGCAGCATGCACCGTTTTGCGTGCGGATTCCGGCAGCATGCACCGTTTTGCGTGCGAACTCCGTTTTGTGTGCGGACTCCGGTACCGTGCTCCGCTTTGCGTGCGGACTCCGGCACCGTGCTCCGTTTTTTGTGCGGACTCCGGCATCGTGCTCCGTTTTGCGTGCGGACTCCGTTTTGCTTGCGGACTTCGGCATCGTGCTCCGTTTTGCGTGCAGTTCAAGGTACGTGCACCGTTTCGCGTGCAGGTCTTGTTGGCGCGCACCGTTTTCCGTGCGGGGTTTAATGGCGTTCACCGTTTTGTGTGCAGGTTTGGTGGCGCGCATCGTTTTGCGCGCGGACTCGTGTGTGCACCGTTTTGCGCGCAATTTGTTGTACGAGCGTCGGATCGAGGCGAGCCTATACACTTTTTTCATCTACTCGACGCGAGGATCATCACCGTATTTTTCTGGGATTTTTCCGGAAACTGCCCGAAGGTATACTTTTCCCGTCCTCTGGTGCATGTGATACAGTTGTGTATGGTTGTGAGTTTGTGAGCGCCCTGTGTTGTGGAATTTGTAACTCGGCCTACGGGGCTCGGATTTTGACATGCAGGTACTCGTTTCGAAGGTATCGACACGAGGAACGCGACAGTATTTTTGGTGGATTTTTCAGAGTCCGTTCTGCAGGTGAAAATTGCACATCTTTGGGCTGGTTTCAGCAGTTGATGTATACTTGGATATTTTAGCATAATGTGTAACTTTGGACCTCTTGTTGTACCCAGGAGGGTTCGTGAGTGTTTTCGGAACACTGCTTGGAGCCGAGGTTTGCGCGACATGTACCATGGATACGAGTTCAGCGGATTGTGCGTGCAAGTGGCCACGCTCTTCACCGACTCCAGGTTTGCCTTGGATTGAGCACTTCAGGTGGGTAAGCTTAATTTAGTAACTGTATAAGGTTTTTATATCATGGTGAATGTAAGTGCACATGTGGGGATATCACCCCTCTATGATTGATAACAGGCGTATTTAATGTACCACCGATATGAGCGAGAGGTAAGCAAGGAATGGCCCATTTGGGTGAGATTGGTATACCATAGTAGGAATGTTTTAGCATGCTTTACTAATATATGCTTCACCCACTTTTATTATTTCTGAGAACAAAGCATGCGTGCATGGATATGTAGTTAGGCCATCTTTTACCGCTGCACTACTTTTGGAACTTGACTTAGGAGAAACCATGTTATCATTTTCTCCTTCTTTGTTAGTCAGGTGGTCTGTGTTGCTCGGGTTCGAGCAGGGGTTCGGGGTAGTGTAGTCGGGACTTGGTGTCTGGGACAGGTTGGATTAGTGTGGGGCTTTGCGGCAACCGCGGATATTGGGCGGTCGACCGGATATTTAATTATGCACCAGATTGGGTATCTGATTTCCTTAGTGGTTGAGCTTTCCCACTTTGATCGGAGTGTGCGACCGTGCCGGTCAGGAGCCGGTCTATCACTTATTTTGGGTGCGACCGTGCCGGTCAGGAGCCGGTCTATCACTTATTTTGGGTGCGACCGTGCCGGTTAGGAGCCGGTCTATCACTTATTTTGGGTGCGACCGTGCCGGTCAGGAGCCGGTCTATCACCTATTTTGGGATGCGATCGTACCGGTCAGTAGTCGGTCAGTATTCCCGCAGATGAGTTCGACAGCAGGGCAGGCAGTACCAGTATTTCTGGTGTCACTAGATTGGGTCTATTACAGACGTTTACTTTACTGTTACACTCGTGTCAGGGGGACCGAGTGGAGTCTAGTAGCCGTGTTTAGACCAGTGCTAGTGTTGTTGGGAACCGTATGGGGATACGGTGGTCCCAAGGTCATTGTGAGTTGTTGACCGTGGTATAGGCAGGCAGAGCAGGCATGGCAGGCATGGCAGGCATAGGCAGGCATAGGCAGGCATGGCAGGCATAGGCAGGCATAGCAGGCAAAGGCAGGCATAGCAGGCATAGGCAGGCATGGCAGGCAGGGCAGGCATAGCAGGCATAGCAGGCATGGCAGGCATAGGCAGGCATAGCAGGCATAGGCAGGCATGGCAGGCATGGCAGGCATAGCAGGCATAGGCAGGCATGGCAGGCATAGCAGGCATAGGCAGGCATAGCAAGCATAGAGGCAGGATAGCTGTTGAGAGTCTCCAGCTTCCTTATTTCAGTCTTTACGGCTTGGGTTAGTTTTTGTCTCTTGAGGACTTAGTGGGCAGACCGTCGGGTCTGGCGGTGTTACCCACTGAGAACTCCCTTTTTGGTGTAGTTCTCACACCCTTTGGGGTTTTCCCCCTCCTTTTTCCTTCCTCTCCTTTGTTTTGCAGAGTCCTAGCGGATGTTGCTGATTCTACGGTTGTTGTTCGAGCCGAGGGAGTCACGAGCTAGATTCCTACCCGTCGTTGGAGAGTAGCGGTACCCCATTCAGAGGAGATCTTCAGTAGCTTAGTTGTTTTATTTTCCTCTTTTGAGTGACAGATGTAGTGAGGATATATTATGTATCGAGAGACTGTACACTGATGTATATTGGAGATATCTCCCGGTTGAGTTCTGAGTTTTGTACCCAAGGATATTGTATGGTTATTATTTTTGGGAGACGGACATTATTGTATTATTTCCAGTTGTACAGTGATTGATTTAGTTATACAGCAGATTTTTACTTATAGCTCTGATATTATGTTTAGCTGTAGTACTTTTCTTGCAGGTAGGACGCTTCGCCTATGCAGGTTGGCATAGGTGGCGGATCTGTTGGCGAGCCCGGGTCGCAGTTTCGACCCCGGGGCGTGACAAATTTCTCATAAGTTTCAACATGAAAAATGCTCATCTACATCTTGATAATACATCCATACATTGAAATTCCCAAAAAACATAATATATCCATAGCTATCCACATACAAAGGCTCATTGCTCAAAGAAGCAAATCAAAACTGCACTGTTAAAAACTGCACAACAGAGTCTGGAAGATGACAGAAATTACCTGGGCAAACAAGCTCTAAATCAAGTAAAAAAGGTGGCAATGGATTTCTCGTCGAACGTAGATGCGAATTGAGCCAAGAAACTTCAAAATCCGAGCACATATAAAAGAGAAAACCCATAAATACTCATGGATGTCCAAGAACAAAATCTGTGCACGATGGCTCCATAAATGCTAAAAATATTCTAAGAAATATCATGATCCAAGAAAAATGTTGAATATCAAAACTATAGGTTTACCTCTTGTGGAGATTCCTTCCAAAAATCAGCTCAAAACTCTAAGAAATGAGCCCTAAGAAATTTTTGCACTGAAACGCGACGGAAAAGCTCAAAAATCTGCAACAGTGGTGATGCTTTACTCTTGAAGAAGATGATGGCTTTGGTGCTCTCTTAAGGTCTCCAATGGTGATGGCGAAGTAGAAGAAGAAGGTGGGGTGCTGCTATGAAGAGATCACAATTTTTTCCTAAGTCCGCAAGAGGAAGAAGAAGAAGAAGAAGAAAAAGAAAAGAAAAGAAAAAAGAAGAAACCCTCTCTCTCACACACTCACTGTGCTACAGTGACACTCGGCCCAGCCCAATGGCCTGCGCGGACATGTGGCAGCCATCCGGCCACCCCCGCAAAACGGGAGGATGGCCCGGATGCCGCCATGTCGCGGCGCGGCAATGCGTGTCCCGCGCAGGGAAGCGCGTCGCGCCTGCGCCCGCCCGTGCGTGCGCTGTTCAACGCGGGCGCGCCGCGTGGCCGCAGCTGCCCTATCCCCCGCCGACACGTGGCATCACGGGAACTGGCCGCACCTGGTGCACGCGCATGGCTGTGAGCCGACCGCACCCCTTGAGTCTAATAAGTCCAAAAAAAACTCAATTTCTACTATTTTCGCGCGCTGAGTCCGCTATTGGCACCCGGATCCACAAAAATACATCCAAATAGCCGATTTTGATCGTTTTTCTACACTGAATCCAAATTTGATGTCCGTTTCGTGCGAAACCGCTTCTAATTTTTCGGCAAGGGCAACCACAAAGGTGTTTGATCTATTTTTGCGCTGAGTCCAATTCTTGGGTTCGATTTGCGCACAACCAACACTAACATGCAGAAATGGGCCTCTATCAATTGCTGATCAGGCTGTAAACCTCCACGAGGATTCGGGCCATCACAGGATGTCTACATCTCTAGGTATACACAACCTATCTCGAAATCGTAGAGCGTCGTCGGAACCAATGCTGAAATCACCGGCACACCCGCTCTCAATGTCGCCCTGCACCTTTTGGAAACTCGGATCTGAACCCTATCAGTCTTTAATCCTCTCCAACAAGGTCGGGCGAACAACAAGTGTAGTAAGTGTAGTAGGGGCGCTCGAGGTCACAACCTCCAAGTCGAGTCGCCTTATTTCTTCAAGCAATGGCGGCTGGCTCGTGATCATCATTGCAAGGTTCTCCCCTGATTTTCTACTCAGCGCATCAGCCACCACATTAGCTTTCCCCAGGTGGTATAAAATGGTCATATCATAGTCCTTTAATAACTCCAACCATCTGCGCTACGTCAGGTTCAGCTCCTTTTGCATGAATAGGTACTTGGGGCTTTGATGATCTGTATAAACCTCGCAATGCTCGCCGTATAGATAGTGTCTCCACAACTTAAGGACGAAGACCACTGCTGCATGCTTAAGGTCATGGATAGGATAGTTCTTCTCATAAATCTTCAGCCGACAGGAAGCATAGGCAATGACTTGCAAGCCCTGCATCAACACACACCCAAGACCGTGGCGAGACACATCACTGTATATCACACAACTCTCCCCCTGAATCGGTAAGGCAAGAATAGGAGTTGTCGTCAACCTTTCCTTCAACTCTTCGAAGCTTCGATCACATTTGTCGCTCTAGATGAATTTACCTCCCTTAAGTGTTAGGCGTGTTAATGGAACAGTAATTTTTGCGAATGATTCCACAAACTGCCTGTAGTAACCCGCAGGGCCAAGAAAACTACGGACCTCCGTGACATTCATCGGACAAGGCCAATCCTTAATCGCCTCCACCTTTCTCGGGTCAACGGATACTCCACCCTCTGATATAACATGACCCAAGAAAGTGACCTCACAGAGCCAGAAGTCACACCGCTTGCCCCTCCGGAGTCAGTTATGAGATTCGTGCCCCGAATCTCGTACCTTTCCTTTCCAAAGTCTTTTTTCTCCGACTTGATCAGCCGAAGGCTGACTCTGACTCTGCCTTCTTCATTGCTTGACTGGGGCGGTTTGATATCCTTCTTTAGCCGAAACCGCTTCTGGATGAGGCGATAATCTTCTTGTCGGCTGCTTCTCCTATCGGCTGATGTCTTCAGCCGATCGCGTGTCGCATTCTCACGCGATTGAGATTAGTCCGGATCATTACGTGAATCCCTCATTGGCTGATGTTCTTAGCCGACAATATATGCCACATGTCGTTTCCTTAAGAGGCGAAAATTTATGGTCTCAACACCTTTTTCATCGCTCGATTGAGGCAGTCTGGTGTTCGTCTTTAGTCGATCCTGGGGGAGGCGATGATCTTCTGGTTTCGGCTGCTCTTTCCTTTCGGCTAATGCTTTTGACCGATAGTGTGCGCCACGGGCCACACTTTCACATGGTTGAGGTTGGTCTCAATTAAGACGCGGGTCCCTCTTTGTTGACTCATTCTCTTATAGACTGATGCCCTTAGCCGATGGTATACGCCACGTGTCACTTCCTTAAGTGGCGAAAAATTTTGGTCTCAACAGTAGGGAGTCTGTGTTCTACAACTTCTCGACCGAGTCCTGGCATCTCCTCGTAGCTCCAAGAGAAACAATCTTGGTAGTTCTTGAGCAGATTAACCAGCTCTCCTTGATGGTCCGCCGAAAGTCTCGAACTAATATAGGTCGGTCGCTTCTGTTCGTCCCATCCCAAATTGACTTCGACTAGGGGATCTTGTACTCCCAATTTCTTTCATCGTTCTTTTTCGGTGAGTCCCCAAAATATTCTTCTTCGGTCCTCTCGTCCGAATCTTCAGCTATTGGTGGCACAGCCGAAGCAAATCCTTTGACGGCTATTTGAGTCGTCTTCTGCACCCAAGGCTCCATTGGGGCCTCGGCTATTGGCCGTGGATGTGCCACTTTGATCCACTGCGGCAGCTCATCGCCTACCGCCAAATGTCTTGCGTCTCCGAGGAGTTTAACCTGCACCCCCTCCTCGGTCACCCAGACGAATGAGATCTGATCCGGGTCTTCATCGGCCCAACTGACATGGCCGATTGATTCCATGCTCACATCCCCGCGCTGCGGCCTTCCTTCGGCCGCGATCTCTTCTACTTTATCACCTACCCACTAGAAGAGCTTCCTGTGGAGAGTGGAGGGTATGTGTCATGCCCCGGGTGGAAACCAGAACCCAAGTTCAACAACAGATCCGCCGTATACGAAGTATTTGTTACGGCTTTTTGTGTTGGCATATTTCGTGAGTTGAGTCGGAGTCTTGAAGTGATCAAATTGTCAATCGGCAATCAAAGACTCAGAGAAGATTCAACAAGAGCTCAAGTTGACACTCAGTGTTTTAAGTCTTGAAGATTGAAGATGAAGAATTGTGGATCAATTACATCAATCTCAAGGAAAATGGATTCGGAATGATCAGGTACGTTTAACTAAATAATTTTGGTGATCCGAATACATTTGAGTAGTTTAGAAACACTTGGATAAGTTTCCATTGCATAAAAGTCAAAAACTGTTTTTTCAGGAAATCCGTTCAGGACTGGAAATTCTGTTCAGGACTGTTTTGTTAATCCAGTCCGGACCGTGGATTCCAGTCCGGACCCCGAACCTTGTTTTTTCAGGAATTGCTGAAAAAAGACGACAGACCTGAACCAGTCCGGACCGTCGTGCGGGAAAAATTCTGTTAAGTCAGTTTTTGATGCTTATCTCTTTCCAAAGGTTTCTAACCTATATATAGACACTTAGGGTTTCTCAAAACTACCGATTAATTAATAAAACACTTGAGAGCAACCCTAGAGGCTAGGTTTTTATCGTTCTTCTCTTTAGCCTCTTTTAGGTCAATTCGACGGTTCTTCCAAGATCTATCTTTTGTCGAATTGATCTAGTCTTTGCTTAGAGATTCCTTCTACGGTTCTTCAATGATAATCTAAGCAAAGGATCACCATCGAAGCCAATATTTCTATCGGCTAAGTTTGCGTCGTGGATTCGACGTAGCATCGTGGATTCGGTGTGTTGAAGGTGTTTCGTGGATTCGAAACGTGTGCTCGTGGATTCGAGTGGCGTTCGTGGATTCGAACGTGTGCAGTGGACGTGCAATCGGTGGAGCGCAAGATCCGAAGAAGTTGAAGGAGGGGTTTGAGTCTGTGGAGTCGGTAATCACCTTGTTATTCTTCTTTTCTTAGTAGATTGTTATTGCGTGTTGGTCCCGTGGTTTTTCTCCTGGATTGGAGTTTCCACGTATATCTCGGTGTGCTGTTTTTTATTTCCGCATTGGTTTTTATTTTGCACTGAGATTGGTTTTATAAGTATTACACCTATTCACCCCCCCTCTAGTTGTTTGATAGTACCTATTTAGATCCTTGTGGATCCTCAAATATAATAAAAACCTACAGTATTTCCCACATATACGAAGCGATACAACAACTCAAGCAATAGGGTGATGTATACAAGAGTGCGTAAAGCCACAATAAGTGGTATAGAGTGAGAAATAAATCACAGATTAACTATATATAAATGAAACAACTCACAACCAAAAAAACCACTCCAACAAAAAAACTAAATTCCAAAATACCACCACACAAAGACCAAGACAACTCCACAAAGTATCAAGTACAACTCCAACATACAAACCCCAAGTACATAGATACTAAAGTAACTCCAACAAGACAACTCCCCACAATACCAAGATACAACTCCAATAAGTACCATGAATATGTTACGGAATTTGAGTTGGCGTAGTTTCGTGAAAGTCTCAAGTCTTGAAGATTGAAGGTGAAGAAAGTTGGATCATTTAACTCAATCTCAAGAAAGAAGAATTCAAAAGGATCAGGTACGTTTAACTAAATATTTTGTGTGATCCGAATACTTCTTGTAGTGTAGAAACACTTGGAAGAATCTTTCATTGCATAAAAATCAAAAACTGGACTTGGGACATGTTCAGGATCCGGATCAGGTTGTTCGATCCGGATCCCGAAGGTGGTTCGTTCATACATCAGTTCAATCCGGATCGTAGTCTCTTGATCCGGATCCCGAACAGTGAGTTTACCATTTTCCTTGAACGATCCGGATCATACTTCGCAATCCGGATCCCGAACGTTGATGTTTGGTAAACTGTATGAACGATCCGGATCGTGCACTTCGATCCGGATCCCGAACCTTTGTTTTTCTGGAACTGGCTGTCTCGTTACGACGATCCGGATCCTAGCTAGTCCGATCCGGATCGCCGTCCGTAAAATTTCCAGAAATGTTAGGTTTTTTATTCTTATCTCCTTCCTAGGGTTTCTAACCTATAAATACACCCTATGACTCTTTTTCTAGGGTGGATCCACAGAGTCTATAGCCGTCATTTTCATATACCATTTTATACGGCTATAGATCCACATATAGAGAAGAAAGGAAATCATTAGAGAATACTCTATGTTTCTTCATCTATATTGATTAGTTTGATTCTAGGTTTTCATACTCACATCTCGAGTTGAATCAAACTAATGAATACTTAGATGGTATTTCCGATCTATCTTTGATCTAAGTATTCGGCGGATCATCACCACCCAAAACAACGATTTACCCCAAAAATCGGCGCGTGGATTCGCATGTCCTTGTGGATTCAAGGTTCAACCGCTCTCGTGGATTCGGAGCGAGGCACGTTCGTGGATTCGAAGGGTGCTATTGGGTGAAGACCGTGGATTCGGTCGGACGTCGTGGATTCGACGTTGGACGCCGTGGATTCGGCGTTGGGCGCAGATCGTGGATTCGTGAAGCGTCGCGGAGCGAGCGGAGAAGATCCTCTAGGAGCGTATGGAAAAGGTTGAGTCGTAAGTGTGTACGGTAAATCACCTTGTACGTGTTTTAATTCTAGTGGATTTCTGCCGTGTTATCGGTCCCGTGGTTTTTTACTCCGGTGATGGAGTTTTTCACGTAAAAATCTTGCGTATTATTTTTATTTCCGCATTGGGTTTTATCGCAACGATTTTTTGAGTGTTTATACGTTTACACCTATTCACCCCCATCTAGGTGTTTTTTCCCCTATTTAGATCCGTATTACATATAACCCAACAGAATACAACTCCAATAAGTACAATGAATACAGCTCCACTAAACCAACACTAAAATAAAATAAGTCTACTACAATACCCAACATATAATAAGTATTCTCCACAAAATACAACACCAACATCAACCGCTCCATACATCACCAGTATACAACTTCAAATATAAAACCCCAATACAACTCTATATAAACAACTACAAGTATAAACTACTTTATACAACTCCAACATGTACAACTCTGCTACGACAACTCTCAATATAAAACAAATCTACTACATCCTCATAATACAAATCCACCTCTCAACATAAAAATAAATACAAATGGCTGGCTCCAGTCAAACCAAATATATGCAGTAGCCTAAAAGTCTATAAAAGTTGAAAATAAGTAAACTGTGGGACAACCTCTATCCAAAACGACGGGGTGGAGCTCAATCTAGTCCGCGACTCCCTTGTCGCGCTCTGCCTGTGCCGCTGCTGTGAGGACCCGAATCCCCACTTAAGGGTTTATTGATGGATTAGTGGCTTCTGGGAGTGTTTGTGCGCGTGTCGGGCCCAAGAAATGAATTTCTGGTGTAAATGGGAGCAAGATTGCTTAATAGGAGCCCCATATTGGATGATTGAGATTTTTGCGCGCGTATTGGAACCAAGGAATTGACCCGGCACAAAAAATAGATCAAGTTTACCTTTCCGGGAATTTTCGAGAAATTTTAGAAGTGGATTTGGGCCAAACGGACATCGGATTTGGATTCAGCGCGCGAAAACGATCGAAATGGACTGCTTACTTGTATTTTTCGGAGTCCGGATGCAAAAACACGCATTTCGAGGTGGGGGAGCACTGTTCCGGCGGCCGGAGAGGCACCGGCGGTGGCGGCTAGCGGCGGAGCGCGGCGGCTGGCGGCGGCGTAGGCGCTCGGTCCACCGCGGAGGCGTGCACCCGGGCGCGGGACATGTGGCGGCTCCCGGTTGGCAGGCGCAGCAGGCGCGGTCCACGGGATGTGCACGGGTGCACGGTGGACCGGAGGGTGACACGTGGCAGCTTCGGGTTCGGCGGGTGCACCATATTTCCTGCACCAGGCGCAGCGAGTAATGGGTTGGCCACGTGGCGCGCTGTGATTGGGTGGTCAACGCACGCGCGACAGCGGCGCGGGCGCGGCGCACCGTGGACCCCGCGGTGCCACGTGGCGTGTTCCCATTGGTGGGCGCATGGACCCGGGTGGCCCAGCGTGAACCGCGGCCCACAGTTCCCGCCGAGGACCGCGGTGCCACGTGGCGCGCGGGTGTAACGACCCGGCCCACTAGTAATAATAACTCGTTGGGCCCAAACCACAGCCCAAAATGCTTAAGCCCAGTTATTATTATTAGTGTCCATGTCACATATAATAACTCATTGGGCCCAAACCATAGCCCAAAATGCTTAAGTCCGGTTATTATTACTAGTGTTCATGTCTCATATAAACCCAATCACAATTACTAGTTATTATTACTAGTGTGCGGCGAGTCTCAGCTGAGCCTCAGTCTAGATGATAGCGGGACAATGTGTGTGTTTAGGACGCTGTGACGCTCCCAATAGTCCCACATCGGATGTGGATGGAATTGTGATTGGGTTTATATGAGACATGAACACTAGTAATAATAACTGGGCTTAAGCATTTTGGGCTGTGGATTAGGCCCAACGAGTTATTATTGCTAGTGGGCTGGGTCGTTACAGCGGGGATAGGCGGGCGCACGTGCTCCGGGCGCGCGGGGTGCGGAGCTGGGCCGCGTGGCGGGCCGTGGGCGTTTCGGGCCTGCACAGTAACGGGTCGGGCCCATTACTGTAGCAGCCCGAATGTTTCGGGCGCCCGAATTTGGGCCAAAAGTCCAAGTTGTTGGATTTTTCGGGCTGGGCCTATAAATAGCCCCTTTGCTCGGGCTTTTTGATCCTTTTCCGGAACCCCTCTGCCCTTCGACCCTTCAGCAAAGTTGGAGATATTCGTGTTGCGCATCTTCTGGCAAAGGCCCGGAATTTTTGGAAGCCGCGGCGTCGACGATTTCGGCATCGTAGCGCGGAGCGACGATCTTTCATCGGAGGCCCGTTATCGCCGTATTTCAGTCTGAGAGGTCCACAGAGCTACTCCGACAGTATTTTTGGACGATTACTATGGCATTGGATTCACAAGAGGTACATCTTCGACTTTCGTGTTGATCATCTTGCTGGATTCTGAGTTCGTGACATGGTTTTCGAGACATTTCTAAGCCGCTGTTTGCTGGTGGAGTTTTTGGACAGCAGCCCCTTGCCGGAATTTTATCTCCGCACTTGAGCCTCGGATCGAGACGAGCCTGTACACTTTTTGCATCTACTCGTCGCAAGGATTATCATCGTAATTTTCTAGGATTTTTCTGAGGCTTTTCCGAAGGTATACTGTTTCCCCTTTTACTGTGCAGAGTTTTACAGTTGTGTGGTTGTGAGTTTTTGCGCGCCTGCACTGTGGAATTTGTAACTCGGCCTACGGGGCTCGGATTTCGACGTGCAGGTACCCGTTTCGAAGGTATCGACGCGACGATCGCCGTAGTATTTTTATTAGAATTTTCGAAGCATTGTTTACAGGTGAAAAAGTGACATCTTTGTGGCTGAATTCTGAATGTAACTTATTTGGATAAATTGAGGAATTTAAAGTGTAACTATTAGCCGTGTGTTTGTACCAGGAGGATTTGTTCAGTGTTTTTGGACCATCGGGGCTGTGGATTAGTAGAGATTGTTGCTCCTGGTGTTTTCAGCTGTGGAACCTTGGACAGTTAACGTTTTCAGGTGGGTGGCCCTGTCTCCAAGATTGATGGGATGTGCATTAAATCTGCTATAGTAGGACCATGCATGATAGTGATATTCTTGTGTAGCATGCTAGAATGTGATAGCTGATAATTCTAGAGTTATTTGATGATCATGCGAGCTCTTGTTTCCTACTATCTGTAAAATTATTGTTATCTGGGAACTTGACCTAGCACCCCCGTCATATGCTGCATGTGTAACCAGACCAGTAGAAAAACTTCAACTTGGGCTAGGTTTATTTCTGCTTTAGACATCCACACTTCTATTTCTTTCCAGAACATAGTGTTTTACTCGCCCGGGTAGTGGGCCGAGTGGTCGGGATTTCTTTTTAGTGTGGGATGCATTTTACACTCGTGCTTGGGAGCAGAGTGGAGTCTGGTAGATGTAGTTGATCGATCATCTGTGGTAGGAGCCGTTTGGGTAGACGGCGGTCCCGAGATGTGTTGTTTTCTTGTTTTATTGTCGCCACTGTGTCAGTGGCAGCTGTATACCAGTGTTAGCAGGACCTTGAACCCAGAACTGTTTTTGGACTCACATATGATTTTAGTCAACCAATATTTTCTTCCAAGCATCGTAGGGTCGCCCGAGTTTGTTCTTGTTTGATTGGACAAGGCAATAGCTCTACGAGGCTTGGATATAAAACTTGTTTTCCAGTGTTTTCCTAAAAAGAACTAAAAATCATTAAAGATGGATTTCTTTCAGATCAAATGGTTTTCAGTAAGAAATGTCATATTTTTTCTATAAATTAACCACTCGAGATGGTTCGAGTGGTCTGGGTTCTAAGGTCTGCCTTTTCCTTTGGGATGAGAACAACGAGAGGCTATGCCTAGAGCCTGTTCTTGTTTGATAGGGTTGTAGGTTCTAGTCTTTCGGGGTTCCCGGATCCTTTATTGTTGTTTGTTGTGGGGTTTATCCTGTCAGTGAGTCTGCAGGTTGGGTTGATGTTCTGTTGTTTGGAACCGTCGGGGTTGACGGTGGTCCCGGGTCGTTGAGTGTTGTCCAACCAGTTTAGTTAGCCCTGAGTGGTGGGTTGTTCCTGGCTGTGGAGTATCTCCAACCAGTGTGTTTTGTGTTGTGAGTTATTGGAGAGGCTAGTGTCTCGTGTTCATGAGAGCTGATCAGCTGAGTCGTCGAGAGTGCTCCGACCGTTGTGCGAGATGTTTGAGGATCCTGAGTTTTTCCGTTTAGAGCGTGAGCGTGGATTTTGACTATAGCATGCAGTGCCACCTGAGCGACAGAGTGCGCGGATACCTTTTCCTCGGTGGGGTCGCGCCCCTCGAGAGCCACGCCCGGGGTGGATCTGTTACTTTTGTATCGCGACTTGTCGACGCCGTCCCTCTGACTGAGCCAGTTTTGGCAGTTACGGACGCAGTCCCTCTGGCTGAGCCAGTTTTGGCAGCTACGGACGCCCTACGTAAGTCCGGTCCTCCGGGATGTAACGGCAGTAGGTAGGCGCAGGCTTGACTGGACCCGAGGAGACAGTCAGTTCAGATTGGGTGACTATACTGATATGTTAGTAGATGCACCATGTTATCATCTGTTCCACTTTTTGAGCATCTAGATAGGGGTATAGTAGCTGTAGAGTTATTCATTTCCAGCTCTTTTCTTCAGTATTTCATTTGTTACAGCATGCCTCTAGTAGACTTAGTGGAAAGACCGTTGGGCTTGTTGACGGCACCCACTGAGAACTACTGTGGGATGTAGTTCTCACACCCGTCGTGGTGTATTTTTTCCCAGAGACGTCTGCTCCTGTTCCTGCTGCTCCAGTTGCTGTTTTTTCAGATCGAGGTAAGGGAGTCGCGAGCTAAATCCCTACCAGTCGTCGTCCAGAGAGTAGATGTACCCTTATTATTTTGCAGAGTTTTTTGTTGAGAGACCTTGTAGTGAGGTATAGAGTTGTACTTTTCTTTCATTGCTGAGAGAGACTTATGTACTTTTGGTGAGGACTTTGTCTTGTATATTTTATTTCTAGCAGTTTACTTTCAGCTCTGATATCTGTTTAGTACAGTATCTTCCTTTTTGCAGGTTTGACGCTTCGTCTATACGGGGTTCACCGTATGGGCGGCGGATCTGTTGGCGATCTCGGGTCGCAGTTTCGACCCCGGGGCGTGACAGATTAGAGTGGTATCAGAGCCTAGGTTTTAGGTCATTGTGAACTTAGAAACCCTAGACTTGTGGTTGGACATTAGGATGACTACGTGAGAGTCGTGACTGTTAGCGAGAGTCCTGATTGAGTTTTATACCTCTCCCAAGGGATGGGATGAGTGATTGGCATGTTTATTCTCCTAAGCGATTATGTTGGCTGCAGACAACATAATGCTATGGAATGGATGACATGTCTTAGACTTCCGCTGGATTGGGTCGAGCGTTGTTTGGTACTGTCCTGATGTTTGCTTGTGGATTGCTGGTGGGCACGATGCCTCCCCGACGCAGGATGCAGACACGTCCTCAGCCTTCCTCCTCTCATGAGCCTGAGCAGGAGGAGTCAGCACAGGGTCAACAGAGTGAGGTGCAGGAGCTTCGGGCTCAGATGACTCAGTTGTCAGAGGCTGTCCGGCGCCAGGAAGAGGTTTCACGGCGTCAGGAAGAGACTTCACGGCGCCAGGTGGAGATTTTACGGCGCCAGGAGGAGGCCATGGATCGGATGATGCGCATGATGGAGCAGAAGGAACAGTCGGTTGTAGCACCCCCAGAGAGTTTCCCCGCACCTTCTTCGCCAGCTGTGGCACCCCCAGTTGTACCAGCAGCACAGGCAGCCCCTACTGCACCGGTTACCAGTGGTCAGCCGTCCGGGACGGCAGGACAGTTGACCCTTGCAGAGCAGCGTGAGGTGGCTGATTTGTTGATGAGGTTTCGTCAGTTTGACCCACCCCATTTTCCTAGATTGAGTGCAGAGCCGTGGGAGGCTGAATCTTGGATCACGGCCATAGAGCGTCATTTTGAGAGTCTGTTTATTCAGGAGCGATTTTTGGTACTGTTGGCGACAAACTTCTTCGAGCGCAACGCCGAGGCTTGGTGGTGGCGTGTGCGACCTGCTGGTCCACCTGGGACCCAACTTCTTACTTGGGCGGAGTTCCGCAGTCTATTTCTTGGAGCCTTTTTCCTGGAGAGCGTCCGTCAGAGGCTGGAGGAGCAACTGAAGAATCTCCGTCAGGGAGATCGGCCGTGCATGAGTACATCGCAGACTTCAACCAGTTGTTGGCCTATGTACCGCACGCTGCGAGGGACAAGGCGCATCGGATTTATATGTTTGAGCGGGGTTTGCGCCGGGAGATTTATCAGTTCGTCCGTTCGTGTAGATTGCAAACGTTGGATGCATCTATATGGAGCAGGCACCTCCGAGACCTCCACGATCTCACCCTGAGGGTCGTGAGTTTTAGAGGCGCCAGAGTTCAAGTGGACACCCGCAGCAGCCGCAGTATCAGCAGCGATAGCAGTTTCAGCAGCAGTATCGGCAGCAGCGACGTGAGCGGTGTGTCATCTGTGGCGGCCCTCATCCACCGTCACAATGTGACCAGAGACAGGGACGGTGTTTCCTATGTGGAGAGTTTGGATATTTTCGAGCAGCTTGTCCCCGAGCCATTCTGTCAGTGCGACCCCTTGCTATAGCACCCCCCTTGCCTGTTCAGGAAGCGGAAGCCTTCCGATGCACCGTCAGACAGAGTGGGGTACGACATCGGGACAGACGGAACAACGATCTTCAGCACCCAGTGGACGGGTTTACGCAGCACTGGTGGAGGGCACCCCGGCAGCAGATCCTATCGCTGCAGGTATGACTTTATTTTCTATCAGCTGAGTTGAGCTTTTTGGTACAGCTGCATCATTCTGCATATGATATTAGGGCATTTGCATCTCTGCATGAATAATGGATAGAAATTTTGTTACATGCATGAGCGATTGGATTCTTCCCAGTATCCTACGAGCAGAGGTGAAATTTGGGGCATGATCGGGACAGCTGAGACTTGGGGAAGTACACCGGCAGGTGTGACGATTCAGTTACAGCTCCACGAATCAGTTTGAGCACACGGAATGGACCAGCGGGCGCGATATCGTGCAGCGACTGATTGTGGATTGAGAACAGTGACCTTCCCGCGAGTTGGACAACAGGAGATCTTTTTCCTCAGGTCACCGAGGCATCCTTTCTGCAGCAGTGGCTTCAGCGGTTTTGGGTTAGGAGCTACCTGATGAGCGTAGGTGACGCCTAGGACTAGAGGGTGTGTCTCTAGGGGTCCCGGATAGGGTTGTGTTTTTAGGGGCACGGATAGATCGTAGCTTCCGTTTTTGTAGCCACAGCAAGAACGACATCAACACATCTCTCCATTTCTCTCACGCTTGCGCTGAAATTTGCGAACAGGACGAAAGCTTCGAAAGGCTACTCCAGAAATGGAGACGGTGCCTGAACCTGTTCGTGTTTGATTGGGGCGAGGGCACTGGTCTTTCAGAATTTTCGAACTTTTCGTTAAATTCAGCTGTTTTCTAAATTGAGAGTTGGGGGTTGATGACTTTCCCGCTGGTGGGGCCTTTACCTTTCTTGTTGGTTGTGTTGGCGAACTTCGTGTAGTTTTGGACGAGTAGAGTTGGCTGTTCTTCCTCGTCCCCAGTTTTTGGAATTCCTGAGGTTGTTCCAGCCTTGGTTTCGCTTTGTGGAGTGTGAGTAACGATTGGGGAGTTGGGGACTGTGTTGATGGATGCTTACCTTTGGCTTGGAGACGCCCTTTTGAGCCGTGTTAGTTTCGAGGATGAAACTTTCTTTTAGTGGGGGAGGATGTGAGGACCCGAATCCCCACTTAAGGGTTTATTAATGGATTAGTGGCTTCTGGGAGTGTTTGTGCGCGTGTCGGGCCCAAGAAATGAATTTCTGGTGTAAATGGGAGCAAGATTGCTTAACAGGAGCCCCATATTGGGTGATTGAGATTTTTGCGCGCGTATTGGAACCAAGGAATTAACCCGGCACGAAAAATGGATCAAGTTTACTTTTCCGGGAATTTTCGAGATATTTTAGAAGTGGATTTGGGCCAAACGGACATCGGATTTGGATTCAACACGCGAAAACGATCGAAATGGACTGCTTACTTGTATTTTTCGGAGTCCGGATGCGAAAACACGCATTTTGAGGTGGGGGAGCACTGTTCCGGCGGCCGGAGAGGCGGCCGTGGCGGCGGCTGGCGGCGGCGTAGGCGCTCGGTCCACCGCGGAGGCGTGCACCCGGGCGCGGGACACGTGGCGGCTCCCGGTTGGCACGCGCAGCAGGCGCGGTCCACGGGATGTGCGCGAGTGCACGGTGGACCGGAGGGTGACACGTGGCAGCTTCGGGTTCGGCGGGTGCACCATATTTCCTGCACCGGGCGCAGCGAGTAATGGGTTGGCCACGTGGCGCGTTGTGATTGGGTGGTCAACGCACGCGCGACAGCGGCGCGGGCGCGGTGCACCGTGGACCCCGCGGTGCCACGTGGCGCGTTCCCATTGGTGGGCGCATGGACCCGGGTGGCCTGGCGTGAACCGCGGCCCACGGTTCCCGCCGAGGACCGCGGTGCCACGTGGCGCGCGGGGATAGGCGGTCGCACGTGCTCCGGGCGCGCGGGGTGTGGAGCTGGGTCGCGTGGCGGGCCGTGGGCGTTCCAGGCCTGCACAGTAACGGGCCGGGCCCATTACTGTAGCAGCCCGAATGTTTTGGGCGCCCGAATTTGGGCCAAAAGTCCAAGTTGTTGGATTTTTCGGGCTGGGCCTATAAATAGCCCCTTTGCTCGGGCTTTTTGACCCTTTTCCCGAACCCCTCTGCCCTTGGACCCTTCAGCAAAGTTGGAGATCTTCGTGTTGCGCATCTTTTGGCAGAGGCCCGGAATTTTTGGAAGCCGCGGCATTGACGATTTTGGCATCGTAGCGCGGAGCGACGATCTTTCATCGGAGGCCCGTTATCGCCGTATTTCAGTCTGAGAGGTCCACAGAGCTACTCCGACAATATTTTTGGACAATTTCTGTGGCATTGGATTTACGAGAGGTACGTCTTCGACTTTCGTGTTGATCATCTTGCTGGATTCTGAGTTTGTGGCACTGTTTTCGAGACATTTCTAAGCCGCTGTTTGCTGGTGGAGTTTTTGGACAGCAGCCCCTTGCCGGAATTTTATCTCCGCACTTGAGCGTCGGATCGAGACGAGCCTGTACACTTTTTGCATCTACTCGTCACGAGGATTATCATCGTAATTTTCTGAGATTTTTCTGAGGCTTTCCCGAAGGTATACTGTTTCCCCTTTTACTGTGCAGAGTTTTACAGTTGTGTGGTTGTGAGTTTTTGCGCGCCTTTACTGTGGAATTTGTAACTCGGCCTACGGGGCTCGGATTTTGACGTGCAGGTACCCGTTTCGAAGGTCTCGACGCGACGATCGCCGTAGTATTTTTATTAGAATTTTTGAAGCATTGTTTACAGGTGAAAAAGTGACATCTTTGTGGCTGAATTCTGAATGTAACTTATTTGGATAAATTGAGGAATTTAAAGTGTAACTATTAGCCGTGTGTTTGTACCAGGAGGATTTGTTCAGTGTTTTTGGACCATCGGGGCTGTGGATTAGTAGAGATTGTTGCTCCTGGTGTTTTCAGCTGTGGAACCTTGGACAGTTAACGTTTTCAGGTGGGTGGCCCTGTCTCCAAGATTGATGGAATGTGCATTAAATCTGCTATAGTAGGACCATGCACGATAGTGATATTCTTGTGTAGCATGCTAGAATGTGATAGCTGATAATTCTAGAGTTATTTGATGATCATGCGAGCTCTTGTTTCCTACTATCTGTAAAATTATTGTTATCTGGGAACTTGACCTAGCACCCCCGTCATATGCTGCATGTGTAACCAGACCAGTAGAAAAACTTCAACTTGGGCTAGGTTTATTTCTGCTTTAGACATCCACACTTCTATTTCTTTCCTGGACATAGTGTTTTACTCGCCCGGGTAGTGGGCCAAGTGGTCGAGATTTCTTTTTAGTGTGGGATGCATTTTACACTCGTGCTTGGGAGCAGAGTGGAGTCTGGTAGATGTAGTTGATCGATCATCTGTGGCGGGAGCCGTTTGGGTAGACGGCGGTCCCGGGATGTGTTGTTTTCTTGTTTTATTGTCGCCACTGTGTCAGTGGCAGCTGTATACCAGTGTTAGCAGGACCTTGAACCCAGAACTATTTTTGGACACACATATGATTTTAGTCAACCAATATTTTCTTCCAAGCATCGGAGGGTCGCCCGAGTCTGTTCTTGTTTGATTGGACAAGGCAATAGCTCTACGAGGCTTGGATATAAAACTTGTTTTCCAGTGTTTTCCTAAAAAGAACTAAAAATCATTAAAGATGGATTTCTTTCAGATAAAATGGTTTTCAGTAAAAAATGTCACATTTTTTCTATAAATTAACCACTCGAGATGGTTCGAGTGGTCTGGGTTCTAAGGTCTGCCTTTTCCTTTGGGACGAGAACAACGAGAGGCTATGCCTAGAGCCTGTTCTTGTTTGATAGGGTTGTAGGTTCTAGTCTTTCGGGGTTCCCGGATCCTTTATTGTTGTCTGTTGTGGGGTTTATCCTGTCAGTGAGTCTACAGGTTGGGTTGATGTTCTGTTGTTGGGAACCATCGGAGTTGACGGTGGTCCCGGGTCGTTGAGTGTTGTCCGACCAGTTTAGTTAGCCCTTAGTGGTGGGTTGTTCCTGGCTGTGGAGTATCTCCAGCCAGTGTGTTTTGTGTTGTGAGTTATTGGAGAGGCTAGTGTCTCGTGTTCGTGAGAGCTGATCAGCTGAGTCGTCGAGAGTGCTCCGACCGTTGTGCGAGATGTTTGAGGATCCTGAGTTTTTCCGTTCAGAGCGTGAGCGTGGATTTTGACTATGGCCTGCAGTGCCACCTGAGTGACAGAGTGCGCGGATACTTTTTCCTCGGTGGGATTGCGCCCCTCGAGAGCCACGCCCGGGGTGGATCTGTTACTTTTGTATCGCGACGTATCAACGCCGTCCCTCTGACTGAGCTAGTTTTGGCAGTTACGGACGCAGTCCCTCTGGCTGAGCCAGTTTTGGCAGCTACGGACGCCCTACGTAAGTCCGGTCCTCCGGGATGTAATGGCAGTAGGTAGGCGCAGGCTTGACTGGACCCGAGGAGACAGTCAGTTCAGATTGGGTGACTATACTGATATGTTAGTAGATGCACCATGTTATCATCTGTTCCACTTTTTGAGCATCTAGATAGGGGTATAGTAGCTGTAGAGTTATTCATTTCCAGCTCTTTTCTTCAGTATTTCATTTGTTACAGCATGCCTCTAGTAGACTTAGTGGAAAGACCGTTGGGCTTGTTGACGGCACCCACTGAGAACTACTGTGGGATGTAGTTCTCACACCCGTCGTGGTGTATTTTTTCCCAGAGACGTCTGCTCCTGTTCCTGCTGCTCCAGTTGCTGTTTTTTCAGATCGAGGTAAGGGAGTCGCGAGCTAAATCCCTACCAGTCGTCGTCCAGAGAGTAGATGTACCCTTATTATTTTGTAGAGTTTTTTGTTGAGAGACCTTGTAGTGAGGTATAGAGTTGTACTTTTCTTTCATTGCTGAGAGAGACTTATGTACTTTTGGTGAGGACTTTGTCTTGTATATTTTATTTCTAGCAGTTTACTTTCAGCTCTGATATCTGTTTAGTACAGTATCTTCCTTTTTGCAGGTTTGACGCTTCGTCTATACGGGGTTCACCGTATAGACGGCGGATCTGTTGGCGAGCCCGCGTCGCAGTTTCGACCCCGGGGCGTGACAGCTACTCCTGAAGAAGTCACTAGGGAGCAACAACGGGAGTGTGAAGTAGTTGATGATAAAGTAGGGCAATGAGAGCTAAAATAAAAGCTACACTACTATGCCCAATGATAAATGTATGATGTCCAAATATATATATGTATATGCATCGCTGAAATAACTACTAATGTATACTCATCCAACTGTCCGTTACAACAATCTGGTTCTACCTGTTCTCAATATCACAATACTCTTTGCCGGTACACCAACCCGATTCAACTAACCATTCGGTACACCAACCCGGTCTCGCCTACTCCGAAGTGGCACTCGAGGGGAGCCACCCAACTCGAGTAAATGAATATCAATAGAGTATATGGCAGGCGAAAGTCATCACTCTGACCAAGGTGAAAAACTCAAATCATCTATGTAATTCCCTGCCCCCACTGATGCATAATATTAATCGGCCAACCGCCCACAATCCGCAATTTTTGGACAACTCCCGAGTCGATAATCTGGTGCTATCTCACCCGACTCGACAACATAGCTATACTAACCCCATCCCTGCTCTCTAACCCGAGCAATAATATTATAGATAAAGAAACAAATGTTTTCTCCTATGTTTTTTATCCAACAATATAGTATAGTATAGCTTATAAAAATAAAGTGTGGCCTAACTAGACATCCAACAAGTATAAAATGGTTCTCACACATAAAAGGAGTAATTCTTAACATAGTTCCCAAGTTTAAACATCCTTTGGTCAAGTGTAAATAATAAACATCCAAACCACACGATGCCAATTTTTAGTTGAGTCGACTTGTCCGCCGTAATTTCGATGTGCTCAACAACCCATCTGTTTACTCGATGATCCGTAGTCCGATCAATCTGATTTTTGGCGAGCACACTTCTCAAGTCCTCAGCTTTCCAACAAACCAAAAATCGCCTCAAAACTCATGTCGAATTGAAAGTTATAGCGAAAATATTACAAGTTGCACAGAATTTCAGCAATTCGAACAAGTAGTAAAGGAAATCAAAATCTGCTCTATATACCCCATGAGACATTAATATAACAACTCAATCTTGATTCTTGAGTTCATAATTAACTTTAGAAACATTAAGAGCTCCATAAAAAGCTAAATATATATCTCTCAATTTAGCTCAACCAGTATGTGCCAATGTTGTCCCAAAAATTCAGCATTTAACCTTAAGCTGAAATTAAAATTGCTATAGCTTTCAATTTAAACCCAATTACAAGTTGAAAATAAAAGAGGAATTGTTCATCATGTCTGTGAGATTGCATTCAACCATTTGGATTAACCATAATGCCAACATTAACCATGAAATAAGGTCTATCCCTCAATTAACAATAAAAGGTGTTCCAACAAGCATGCAGATTTCAGCAATATTAAGTCTGAGAAGAAGGTTAAAGATGATATATCAATTATCATCCAAATTTTGAGTTTAAGGTGTCAAAATGTTACTATTAAAGTATAGAAGATCACCCAACTTTTAATTTCTCCATTTCATAAAGGGAAGAAAGAGAATTTTCATAATTACTACAAGCTGTCCAAAACTGAAATATGTACATAGGGTTTCAAAGATGGTTATACTTACTTGGTCAATTGCACGAATTGGCATTCCTCTTAAATATGAAAGTTGTAGGGTTTGAAGTCCTAGAGATTCAACCATAAAATTCAACTCGAAACCCCAATCCTACTGTCCAGGAGAGTAAAAACATTGAGTACTACTCAAAACTTCAAGTTGTGCACAATTGTCTCAGAGATTGCTTAATTTACCTGACTTGGAGCCAAGATTGGAGGTTCATGAAAATATGAAAGTTGTAGATCTTCGAATCCTGAAAATTTTCCACCAAGAATCAGCTCGAAACTCTCCTTGTACTGCCCAGAGGAGGAAAAACACTAAACACTACTCAAAATCTCAAGCTGTGAACAAGAGTCTCAAAGATCACAAATTTTACTTGGTTTAGAGCCCAAACAAGATTTCCCTTCAAATACCAAAGTTGAAGAGCTCGAAGTCCTGAAGAAATCCCCACAAAAGTCACCTCAAAACTCCACTCCTACAGCTCTGGGGATCCTCTAGAAGAAAAGATGATGAGGTAGTCCACACAGCTTGCAAGCTTCAAGCTCCACTAATGGTGGTTTTGGAGGGGGAAAGAAGATGATCCAGCTCTCTAGAACCCCTCACTTCAGCTAGAAGTGAATAAAACAACCAAAAGATTCAATCCCAATCAATAGAGTCCAAATTATAGCTCTAAACTTGAGCTAAAAGTGATCCAAGGGATCAAAATACCCACAAAATCTTATCCAAAACCCTTAACGAATTCGAGTTCGGCAGCTACATGGAGCCCGGCCCGTGGGAGGGGACACAGGGAACCCCGTGCGCGCGCCACCACGGCCCAGCCCTACACATGCCACGTGTGCGTTGCACCCGCCGGTGCACGCCCCGTGCACCGGCCGCGAACACCTGGCCGTGGACCCGATCCACAGCACAGTAAACACCTACAGCTCAAAATTCTCCAAAAATACACAAAAATAGTACATTTTGCACAATTTTTCACACTGGATCCATTTTTCGTGTCCGTTTTGCACACCGAGGACTCCGACACACAGAAAAGGTGTTGTCAAGCCATTGATCCAGTAATAAATTGCTCTACAAAAATACAAGTCTTCACATCCTCCCCCACTAAAAAGAGTTTCGTTCTCGAAACTAAACTAAACATACCTCAGGATGACATCTCAAATAGGTAGGGATATGAAGTCCTCTTCTCCTTCTCTGGCTCCCAGGTAGCCTCCCTCTCGTCGTGGTGGCTCCACTGAATCTTTACAAAAGGTATGACCCGGTTGCGCAATTCTTTAGTCTCACGGGCAAGAATTCGCATCGGGTACTCCAAGTAGCTCATATCCTCCTCGATCTCAAGAGAAGAGAAGTCGACAATATGTGAGGGATCATAAACATACCCTGTCACGCCCCGGGGTCGAAACTGCGACCCGGGCTCGCTAACAGATCCGCCATCTGTACGGAAACTGCCGTACAGACGAAGCGTCTACCCTGCAAATAAATCTATAGCTAACAGATATCAGAGCAAAAGTAAGTACATGCTATAGAAAGGAAACAGAACAACTGTACTAGAGTAAATAAAATCCAAGATACAAGCTGTCCCCAAGATACAAAAATAACATCTCTCAAAATCTCACTCTACAAAAGTGGAAACTCAAAAGGGTACTGCTACCTCTCCACTAAACTGACTCGGGTAAGCGGCTAGTCGGCCACGCCCTTACCTCGATCTGAAGACTCCGCACGGGAAGGAGTCGGAGCAGCTGCCTCAGGAAAACCTGCACCGCAGCGGGTGTGAGAACTACTGCAAAGGTAGTTCCCAGTGGGTACCGTCCTCAAAGCACACGGTATGCCCACTAAGTCCACCGGAGGCACAAAAGGGTAAACAAATAGATAGATAGATAGATAGATAGATATGGAAGCAGGAAATCTATCTCTATATGCCTCTACATATGCTCAAAGGAAAAGTACTCATCTATGAACCTGCAATGTAACTCACTCACACGTCTCGCCCAAATCTCAATGACTGTCCACTTTGGACCAGTCAAGATAAAGTCAAGCCTGCGCTCATCTACTGCCGCACATCCCGGAGGAACGGACTTACGTAGGGTGTCCCTCAAGGACTATCAGTAACACATCGCAGCCTCGTCAGGCTCGGTAACATCATCGCACCCGGGGCGTAGCTCGAGGGGAGCGACCCCACCGAACTCAAGTATCTCAAGTATCTCATAACTGGCAAACATGCCAGGCTCAGCAGGCTATAATCCACGATCAAATAGATCGGAACACAGTGGATACACGACACACACTCACGTCAAGGTCGGAGTAAACTCCACGACTGAATCTGAAGTGCTCAACTAGAACCCCCAATGACACTAGTAAAACTCAAAAGCCACAGAAAGGCTCTAATAATCGACAAATATCTCCTCGGCCCCCCGGCACGAGAGAACAAGCACCCGAACCCATGCAGCATCACTAGAACCCTCAGACATTTTAAAACCCTTTTTAAAAGTCGGTTTTTCAATAAAACGAGCATTCGGATTTTTAAAACGGTTCGGGAGCTTAAATGAGACCAACCAAGTATACCGTCTAGTGTCATACAATGCCAAGAGTCCACTAAAAATAATCCGGGGTTCAGATAATTTTTCTATAATTTTCTAGGCAACTATCAGATTATTTAACAGCTAAAATATACAGTTTTGACATGATCAAAGTGCGTTCTGAAGCATTAGAGGGCATTCCACGATTTTTAGAAGAAAATCCAACCCACCTCAAATGCTTCCCGAAGGCCGCGCCGAAAACGGTGAAGAAACGGACGCAATCTGACGAAAAACTGAACTGCGCCTCTCGCGCGCGCGCGCGCCGTCGCGCGTCTCGGAAAAATCCACGGAGCTCCACACAACCTCCACAGCACCCAGCTAGGCCACCACAAAAATCCCAGCTCAATCCGGTCACCCCAGTCCACGAATCAAGCACGCGAAGATTGCGGATTTGCACAGTAACTCCCTACTGCATGCATGCAATCCGAGAGCTCCAAGGAAGCAAGAATGGAAAATTAGCTCAAAATCCCATTCAAATCCAACAATAAAACCCAAGAGGAGAATCAAGATAACCAAATTTACAATCTCCATCAATCAATTTACCTCAATTGCTCCTCGCGTGCGCAGGTTGACCCGGTCAACACCCTCAAGCAGCACGAACCAGGACTCCCTGCTTCTTCTCCTCTACTTCCTCCTCTTCTTCTCTGGCAGCAAGGGATGGAGGATGATGGATAAGGATGAGGGGTGGAGAGGGTGCAAGTGATCAGGGGTATAAATCGAGTCTGGGGTGGTTGGAATAGGAACAGAGGCCATACCTCGCACTGTGCAAAAACCGAGCCAAAAATCGGGCTTCCTGGTGGTTGTGTACCGGTACCAGCATGTTGGTACCGGTACACCCCCCCTGGTTCCGGAACCACCCACCTGGTTCCGGAACCAAGTCCCCCAGGAGCCCAAAAACCTCCAGAAGCTTCAGTCCAAAGCGCCGCCAACTCACTTTCTTGCCTCGGGACCTCCGCATCGCCCCGAACCCAACCGAACACCTCTGTAAAAACATACTACACATGTCCCAGGTGGTCAACTCACAACAAAACCAACCATGCAGCCGATGCTCGACCCGCAAGCTCTCAAGCCGACGCCAACTCACTTTCCTTCAAAAAGACTTCCGCGTCGCTCCGGGACCACCCGAACCTCTCTGTAATTGCAAATAGAATCTGCTGAAGGTATTTCCACAATACCAGGCTGCCCCGTGGAGTCGGCACACTGCCCGAAGCTCCGGTACTCTACACTCTCCCCTCCTTCAAAAGGTTTCGTCCCCGAAACCACAAAATCACAACTCAGGAGGGCGACTCAAATAAGTGGGGATATGAAACTCTCAGCTCATCCTCAGGCTCCCATGTGGCCTCTCGCTCCTCATGACGACTCCATAAAACCTTAACAAAAGGTATGATCCGGTTGCGCAATTCTCTCGTCTCTCGAGCAAGAATTCGCACCGGTCGCTCCTGATAGCCCAAGTCCTCGTCTAGCTCCAAGGATGTGAAGTCCAGGATATGTGAGGGATCAAACACATATTTCCTCAAGGTGGATACATGAAATACATCGTGGGTGCCTGCCAACCGCGGCGGTAGCGCAACCCGATATGCCACTGGGCCAATGCGCTCTAGCACCTCAAATGGCCCGATAAACCGCGGACTAAGCTTTCCGCGTACTCCAAATCGGCGAACTCCTCGAGATGGCGAGACTTTTAGAAAAACATGGTCTCCCACCTGAAACTCCAAGTCTCGCCGCCTCCTGTCTGCATAACTCCTCTGACGGCTCTGAGCGGTCTCTAAATGTCGCCGAATGATCCTGACCTTTTCCTCGGCTTCAACAAGCAAATCTGGCCCCAAAGTCTTCCTTTCGCCCACGTCACTCCAAAATAGAGGCGATCGACACTTCCGACCATACAATGCTTCGTAGGGCGCCATCTGAATGCTCGCCTGGAAGCTATTGTTATATGCGAACTCGGCTAACCTCAAGTGTCGATCCCAACTGCCACCGAAGCTCAGGACACATGCTCTCAACATGTCCTCCAGAGTCTGAATGGTCCTCTCCGACTGTCCATCAGTCTGTGGGTGAAAGGCGGTGCTAAACTGAAGCTGGGTCCCCAAGGCTGTCTGCAAGCTCCCCCAAAACTGTGAAGTAAACCTCGGGTCCCTGTCAGACACAATCGATACTGGCACCCCGTGCAGTCTCACAATCTCATCCATATATAACTGTGCTAACCTCTCCAAGGACCAACTCAACTGCATCGGCAGAAAGTGGGCTGATTTGGTCAAACGATCAACAATCACCCATATGGCATCAGAACCACTCTGAGTCCTCGGCAATCCCACAATAAAATCCATAGTGACACGGTCCCATTTCCATTCAGGTATTGGAAGGCTCTGCAACTTGCCAGCTGGAACCTGATGCTCAGCTTTAACTTGCTGACAAGTTAAACAACGAGCCACAAACCTTCCAATATCTCTCTTCATGCCGCGCCACCAAAACTGTGCCCTCAAGTCCCTATACATCTTAGTTCCCCCAGGATGGAGGGTGTAAGGTGTATAGTGAGCTTCCCTCAAAATCAGCTCTCGAACCTCTGAGTCCACGGGCACACAAAAGCGGTCCCTGTACCTGAGTACTCCCGCTGTATCCACAGAAAAGTCCCCACCCTGATCCTGCTGAAGCTGATCTCTAATCCTCACAAGCTCGGGGTCCTCACTCTGTTTCTCTCTAATCCTGTCCAGCAGAGCGGGCTGCAAGACCATGGACATAAGTCTTGCAGAGACCCCAGGGGACACCACCTCTATATCCAAGCGCCTCAACTGCTCTCTCAAGGGCATCTGCTGGGTAATCAACAAACTCAAGGACTGCCCTGATCGCCTGCTCAAGGCGTCTGCGACCACATTGGCTTTGCCGGGATGATACTGAATATTCAGATCATAATCCTTTAGCAGCTCTAGCCACCGGCGTTGCCTCAAGTTGAGTTCCTTCTGGGTGAACAAATACTTCAAACTCTGGTGGTCGGTGAAGATCTCACAATGCTCGCCATAAAGATAGTGCCGCCAAAGCTTCAAAGCAAAGACAACAGCGGCTAGCTCCAAGTCATGCGTAGGGTAATTCTTCTCATAGTCCTTTAGCTGGCGCGAAGCATAAGCGATTACCCTACCATGCTGCATCAACACACATCCTAGGCCGCTGTGGGAGGCATCACTGTAAATCACGAATCCCTCTCCCATAACTGGTAGTGAAAGGACTGGCGCTGTAATCAACCTCTGCTTCAACTCCTCGAAGCTCTGCTGACACTGCTCTGTCCACACAAACTTGATCCCCTTCCTAGTCAACCGAGTGAGGGGAGTAGAAAGCTTCGCAAAGCCTTCCACAAAACGACGGTAGTACCCTGCAAGGCCCAAGAAGCTGCGCACCTCTGTCACCGTCGTGGGTCTAGGCCAATCCCGAACTGAATCAATCTTTGCCGGGTCCACTGCCACTCCTGCGGCTGAAACTACGTGGCCTAGAAAAGAAACCTCCCGAAGCCAAAAAGCGCACTTCTTTAACTTGGCATACAACTTCTTCTCTCTCAGAAGCTGCAGCACTATCCTCAAGTGCTCCTCGTGCTCCGTGTCACTTCGGGAGTAAACCAGAATGTCATCAATAAACACAACTACAAAACGATCCAAGTAGGGCTGAAACACTCGGTTCATTAGATCCATAAATGCGGCTGGGGCATTAGTCAATCCAAAAGGTAGCACTGTGAACTCATAATGCCCATACCGAGTCCTGAAAGCTGTCTTGGACACATCCTCGGCCCTCACCTTAAGCTGGTGGTAACCGGACTGAAGGTCGATCTTGGAGAAGACCGTAGCTCCCTGAAGCTGATCAAACAAATCATCAATCCTGGGGAGAGGATACTTGTTCCGAACGGTCACTTTATTCAACTCTCGATAATCCACACACAATCTAAGTGATCCGTCCTTCTTTTTCACAAAAAGAATCGGCGCTCCCCACGGAGAGACGCTAGGTCTGATGAACCCTCGATCCAAAAGATCCTGTAATTGAGCCTTTAGCTCTCTCAACTCTGCTGGGGCCATCCTGTAGGGCGCTTTAGAGACTGATGTAGTTCCAGGGACTACATCAATCACAAACTCTATCTCTCGATCCGGCGGCATGGATGATAACTCCGAGGGAAAAACATCCGGGTACTCGCAGACAACAGGGATGTCCTCGAGTCCGGGCATCGCCGTAGGCGCCTCAACAACAGTCGCAAGAAAAGCGACACAGCCTCTACTCAACATCTGTCGGGCTCTGGCGGAAGACACTGTCACTGCAAACAATGCACTCTGACATCCCCTATACACATACTCCTCCTGACCCGGCTCCCGAAGGGTCACAGTCCTCAATCTACAATCAATAGTAGCATAGAACCGGGATAACCAATCCATACCCAAAACCACATCAAAATCCTGAAGTCGGCGCAAGACCAACAGGTCAATGGGTAAAATCCACGGTCCTAACTGCACTGGGCAGGACCAACAGCACTCATCTACATGCAATACACAACCCGGAACCTGGACCTCTAATGCATGAGTCAAAGGCCCAATCTCAAACCCATGCGAAGATGCAAATGTACTACTGATGAATGAATGTGATGCTCCAGTATCAAAAAGCGCTCGAGCACGGGTAGAGGAGATAAGAACAATACCTGCTACTACCTGATCCGCTGCTGTGGAATCCTCGACCTGAGCGGCGTACACTCGCCCGCTCGCTGGAGGTCGTCTCTCAGACTGTCGTGAGGAGGTGGCACGATCCCCCCGGGTGAAGCTCGGCGAAGCTCCCACTGCCTGTAGGGGCAAGGGAGAAGTCGATGTAGTCGACGGTGCTGATGACCCTGCCCTCGGGCAAGTCCAAGCTATATGTCCCGGCTGTCCACATCGATAGCATCTGCCCTGTCGCTGCTCGCACTGCTGAGGTGCGTGAGGCCCGCCACAAATCACACACTGATCGGAACGCCTCTGCTGCTGCTGTTGCTGCTGCTGCTGCTGTCTAGGAGGCCGATGACCCCCTGGCCTCTGCCTCCTCTGTGACCCGCGGCCTCGAGGCTGAATCTGTGGCTGCGGTGGTCTCGGGGGCCTCGGTCTGCTTGACTGCCCAAAATCCTGTGGTGTGGGGCGCTTCTCCCCGGAGCTGGTCCCTGGCACCTCGCCCCTCTCTGTCATAATAACGGTCCCTCGGGAGACCCATCGAGCTCGCTCAATAGCTGCGTCCAAAGTAGGTGACCGATGGGAATGGACGTGATGGTAGATATCCTGGTGCAATCCTCTCTCAAATAGATCAACCCTCTGCGGCTCATCTGGGGCGACGTAAGGAACACTGTTCAGTAAGCGCTGAAACTCTCGTATATACTCCTGTAGGGGTCGGCTACCCTGCTGTAGCCGTCGAAGATCTCCTTCGAGTTTCTGCTTTGCACTGTCGGGGAAGTAAGCCCCGCGCAGTAAAGCTCGAAACTCGTGCCAAGTCAGCAACTGTACGCCCGGCGGTCCAACAGGGCGAACCCGACGCCACCAAGTCTCGGCGTCTTTTTCCAAAAAGTGAGTTCCCAGGTGCACTTGATGCTCCTCTTTGATGAAAAGATTCTCGAATAATTTTTCCATAGCTGCAATCCAGTTCTCGACCTCCCACGGCTCCGAGCTCAGACCAGCGAACCGCGGGGGATGGAACTGGCTAATATATGACAGTCGATCCGTGAGCTCTCTCTGCTCTGCCTCCGTCAAAGGAGCAATCTGTGACGAGGTCGCCGAGGTAGCTACTGGGGGCGTCGCTGGAGGTGCCCTCTGCTCGAGTAACCTTACCAGCCGTTCCACGTTCTCTTGCTGGGCCTTGGCTGCCTCCTCCTGGCGCCTAACTGTCTCCTCCTGGCGCCTGGCTGTCTCCTCCTGGCGTTTGGACGCCTCATCTTGGCGTTGCAACGCCTCCGACAATTGGGCCACTTGGGCCCGCAGCGCCTGAACCTCTCCCTGATCAACGGGTGGAGCCTCCTGCCGCTCGGGCTCCTCGTCTGCGGCTGGGTGAGCCCTCGTCGTAGCTCGACGTCTGGGAGGCATCGCAATCCTGCAATTAAAACCAAACATCAGGACCAAGAATCACTCAACCCAATCAAACGAGAGTCTATACATGTTACCCATTCTAAAGCGTAATGTCGTCTGCAGCCGACATGTCCCCTTTAGAGAATAAACATGCAAAATTACCCACCCCAAACCTCTGGGGGAGTTATAACTCAATCATGACTCTCGTAGAAATCACGTCTCTCTCGAAATCAACCTACTGTCCAGCCAAAAAGCCTAGGGTCTCTAAGTCCTCAATGACCTATAAACCTAGGCTCTGATACCACTCTAATCTGTCACGCCCCGGGGTCGAAACTGCGACCCGGGCTCGCTAACAGATCCGCCATCTGTACGGAAACTGCCGTACAGACGAAGCGTCTACCCTGCAAATAAATCTATAGCTAACAGATATCAGAGCAAAAGTAAGTACATGCTATAGAAAGGAAACAGAACAACTGTACTAGAGTAAATAAAATCCAAGATACAAGCTGTCCCCAAGATACAAAAATAACATCTCTCAAAATCTCACTCTACAAAAGTGGAAACTCAAAAGGGTACTGCTACCTCTCCACTAAACTGACTCGGGTAAGCGGCTAGTCGGCCACGCCCTTACCTCGATCTGAAGACTCCGCACGGGAAGGAGTCGGAGCAGCTGCCTCAGGAAAACCTGCACCGCAGCGGGTGTGAGAACTACTGCAAAGGTAGTTCCCAGTGGGTACCGTCCTCAAAGCACACGGTATGCCCACTATGTCCACCGGAGGCACAAAAGGGTAAACAAATAGATAGATAGATAGATAGATAGATATGGAAGCAGGAAATCTATCTCTATATGCCTCTACATATGCTCAAAGGAAAAGTACTCATCTATGAACCTGCAATGTAACTCACTCACACGTCTCGCCCAAATCTCAATGACTGTCCACTTTGGACCAGTCAAGATAAAGTCAAGCCTGCGCTCATCTACTGCCGCACATCCCGGAGGAACGGACTTACGTAGGGTGTCCCTCAAGGACTATCAGTAACACATCGCAGCCTCGTCAGGCTCGGTAACATCATCGCACCCGGGGCGTAGCTCGAGGGGAGCGACCCCACCGAACTCAAGTATCTCAAGTATCTCATAACTGGCAAACATGCCAGGCTCAGCAGGCTATAATCCACGATCAAATAGATCGGAACACAGTGGATACACGACACACACTCACGTCAAGGTCGGAGTAAACTCCACGACTGAATCTGAAGTGCTCAACTAGAACCCCCAATGACACTAGTAAAACTCAAAAGCCACAGAAAGGCTCTAATAATCGACAAATATCTCCTCGGCCCCCCGGCACGAGAGAACAAGCACCCGAACCCATGCAGCATCACTAGAACCCTCAGACATTTTAAAACCCTTTTTAAAAGTCGGTTTTTCAATAAAACGAGCATTCGGATTTTTAAAACGGTTCGGGAGCTTAAATGAGACCAACCAAGTATACCGTCTAGTGTCATACAATGCCAAGAGTCCACTAAAAATAATCCGGGGTTCAGATAATTTTTCTATAATTTTCTAGGCAACTATCAGATTATTTAACAGCTAAAATATACAGTTTTGACATGATCAAAGTGCGTTCTGAAGCATTAGAGGGCATTCCACGATTTTTAGAAGAAAATCCAACCCACCTCAAATGCTTCCCGAAGGCCGCGCCGAAAACGGTGAAGAAACGGGCGCAATCTGACGAAAAACTGAACTGCGCCTCTCGCGCGCGCGCGCGCCGTCGCGCCTCTCGGAAAAATCCACGGAGCTCCACACAACCTCCACAGCACCCAGCTAGGCCACCACAAAAATCCCAGCTCAATCCGGTCACCCCAGTCCACGAATCAAGCACGCGAAGATTGCGGATTTGCACAGTAACTCCCTACTGCATGCATGCAATCCGAGAGCTCCAAGGAAGCAAGAATGGAAAATTAGCTCAAAATCCCATTCAAATCCAACAATAAAACCCAAGAGGAGAATCAAGATAACCAAATTTACAATCTCCATCAATCAATTTACCTCAATTGCTCCTCGCGTGCGCAGGTTGACCCGGTCAACACCCTCAAGCAGCACGAACCAGGACTCCCTGCTTCTTCTCCTCTACTTCCTCCTCTTCTTCTCTGGCAGCAAGGGATGGAGGATGATGGATAAGGATGAGGGGTGGAGAGGGTGCAAGTGATCAGGGGTATAAATCGAGTCTGGGGTGGTTGGAATAGGAACAGAGGCCATACCTCGCACTGTGCAAAAACCGAGCCAAAAATCGGGCTTCCTGGTGGTTGTGTACCGGTACCAGCATGTTGGTACCGGTACACCCCCCCCTGGTTCCGGAACCACCCACCTGGTTCCGGAACCAAGTCCCCCAGGAGCCCAAAAACCTCCAGAAGCTTCAGTCCAAAGCGCCGCCAACTCACTTTCTTGCCTCGGGACCTCCGCATCGCCCCGAACCCAACCGAACACCTCTGTAAAAACATACTACACATGTCCCAGGTGGTCAACTCACAACAAAACCAACCATGCAGCCGATGCTCGACCCGCAAGCTCTCAAGCCGACGCCAACTCACTTTCCTTCAAAAAGACTTCCGCGTCGCTCCGGGACCACCCGAACCTCTCTGTAATTGCAAATAGAATCTGCTGAAGGTATTTCCACAATACCAGGCTGCCCCGTGGAGTCGGCACACTGCCCGAAGCTCCGGTACTCTACATACCCCCTCGACACGGATACATGGAATACATGGTGTGTGCCTGCAAGCCCGGGTGGTAGCGCAACTCGATATACAACTGGTTCAATGCGCTCCAAAATCTCAAAAGGGCCAATAAACCGCGGACTGAGATTTCCACGTACTCCAAATCTGCGCACCTCGCGAGACGGCGAGACTTTCAGGAAAACATGATCACCAATCTGGAACTCCAAGTCTCGTCGCCTCCTGTCAGCATAACTCCTCAAGAGCCTGAATGGTGCGCTCTGATTGTCCATCGGACTGTGGGTGAAAGGCGGTACTGAAGCGAAGCTGAGTACCCAAGGCTGTCTGAAGACTCCTCCAAAAGTATGATGTAAACCTCGGGTCTCGATCGGATATAATCGAAGCTGGTACACCATGTAATCTTACAATCTTATCCATGTACAGCTATGCTAATCGCTCCAAGGAGCAACTCATCTGAATAGGAAGAAAGTGGGCTGATTTAATCAATCTATCCACAATAACCCATATAGTATCATCTCCACTTTGTGACCTCGATAATACCATAATGAAGTCCATAGTCACATGATCCTATTTTCATTCAGGGATTGGGAGGCTCTACAACTTGCCAGCTGGAACCTGATGTTCAGCATTGATTTGCTGACAAGTTAAACAATGAGCAACAAACCTCCCAATGCCTCTCTTCATCCCTGTCCACCAGAACTGTGCCCGGATGTCACGCCCAGGGTGTAAACCAGAACCCGGGCTTGTCCACAGATCCGCCGTGCACACGGTATTTCCCGTGTACACGAAGCGCTGGTAACCTGCTCAGATATAAAAGACATAATAAAGGAGCATAAAAGCAGAGCTAAACTAGAACTAGTACATCTCAGACAAATGCTGGAAATAAAAGTACAATAAACTCTCAGAAATATACATGTGTCTCTCCCAGCTCACGAAATAAATACAACCAGCTGGCCGCAGCCAGACCCAAAATAAAAGAAAATACAACCGTCTGAGTGTACCGGGGATACATCAAAACTACTAAACTCGAGCTCGGGGTAGTAGCTATCTAGTCAGCGATCCCCTTACCTCGATCCTGGGAAGAGGGTCCCGCAACTCCCGCAGAGGTTACTGCAAAACAAGGGGAAAAGAAAAAGAAAAACAGTGGGGGGTGAGAACTACTATAAAAACAGTAGCCTCCCCTAGTGGGTAGACCTCAAACTCAGACATGCCCACTAGGACTACCAGAGGCGAAAAGAAATAGAACAGGGGTGGTAAGCTATAAATATAACCGCTGATAAAAATAAAGCTACCACTACTATGCCTCTAAATGCAGAGCCGAAAAGAGTAAGTACGGATGTATCGGTGAATACATCTACCAACAGGACCCAATCAGATGATCCGGTATAAAACCCGATACTGCCTGCTCTGTCATCAATCTCACAACTCAGTATCTCTACTGTCCAAATGACCGGGACCCAACACGGTCTGACCGGCACCCAACACGGTCTAAAGCCTACTCCGGAGTGGCACTCGAGGGGAGCGACCCACACGAGCGAATTATCACTGTCACAAGTATCATCAGTATCATAAAATAGCAGGACTGGGTCACGACTCTGATCAAAGTGGGAAAACCCATCCACTAAAGGGAAACTCGATCCCCTACCTCCAATCTGACGCAATAATAACAATACTAATAATAATCCGGTCAACTGCCCTCAGTCCGCGGTTGCCGCAATAACCAACCATCAATCCATGACTGTCCCAAACTCTGAACATCTGACTACACTATCCCCTATGACTAGAAAACAGGAGAAAGAATAAAAAGCATGGTTTCTCCTAAGTCAATTCCAGCATATTGTGTAGCAGAAAAAGGTGGCCTAGCTAGATGACCATTCAAGCATGCTGTAAGACCTGGCCTTTCCTTGACCCTTCCCGTTATCCCTTTTCTTATGACTGTCCGATTGTGGGACAATTTTTGGTGTTTTTCTGGAAAGTCCGTCGGGGCTCGCGGACATTTTTAGGCGGAAGGGCTCGCGAAACGGAGAACGGGGACGCGATCGGTTTCGGATTCCGACTCCCGGTTCTCCCAGAATAAAATTTTGAAGTTCGGACCCCCTTTTAGGCGCCCCGGGATCCGTGCGAACGATCGGCACGTTTCTCGGGGTAACTCTAGCCGCCGGATTTATTCCTAATATTTCTTTAAGATCCCTTTGAGAACCTAGGGTTTTAGGTTTTCCCTCTTAGGTTCCTTCGTTCGGCGGCTAGGGTTTTTAAGAGTCGCTACGGGAGGGAAAATGAGAAAAAAAAAATGGGACCCAACCCCCTTTTTCGCTCTCGTTACGACCGACGGCGGGGCATTCGGGAGAGGGACGGAGGTTTCTTGCTCGGGGGATCAACCGGACAACGATAGGACGATCCTCTTCTTCTCTTTTCTCGGCGGATCGAAGGTGAGTTTTTCCGTTAGGTTTTTGTTTTGCGTTTCGGGGTGGAGTCTTCGCGGAGAGGGTTGCCGCAGCCGCCGGGCCGGCCGCAGGCGGGGCGCCGCACGGCAGGAGCGCCGCGCGGGCACCACCCGCAGGCGGGCACCGCGGGGGCACATGCCGCGTGGGCCGCCTGCAGACGGGGCACCGCGCGGCAGGCGCGCCGCGCGGGCACCGCCCGCAGGCGAGCACCGCGCGGGCAGATGCCGCACGGGCCGCCTGCAGGCGGGGCACCGCGCGGCAGGGGCGCCGCCTGGGCACCGCCCGCAGGCGGGCACCGCGCGGCAGGGGTGCTGCGCGGGCACCGCCCGCAGGCGGGCACCGCGCGGACAGGTGCCGCGCGGGCCGCCTGCAGACGGGGCACCGCGCGGTCGGGGCGCCGCGCGGGCACCGCCCGCAGGCGGGGCACCGCGCGGGCACCGCGCGGACAGATGCCGCGCGGGCCGCCTGCAGGCGGGGCACCGCGCGGCAGGCGCGCCGCGCAGGCACCGCCCGCAGGCGGGCACCGCGCGGGCGGGTGCCGCGCGGGCCGCCTGCAGGCGGGGCACCGCGCGGCAGGCGCGCCGCTCGGGCACCGCCCGCAGGCGGGCACCGCGCAGGCAGGTGCCGCGCGGGCCGCCTGCAGGCGGGGCACCGCGCGGCAGGCGCGCCGCGCGGGCACCACCCGCAGGCGGGCACCGCGCGGGCAGGTGCCGCGCGGGCCGCCTGCAGGCGGGGCTCCGCGCGGCAAGGGTGCCGCGCGGGCCGCCTGCAGACGGGGCTCCGCGCGGCATGCGCGCCGTGCGGGCGCTGCCTGCACGAGGCCACCGCGCGGGCTGGGGCCGCGCGGGCCGCCTGCAGGCTGCACGCCGCACGGCAAGCGCGCCGCAAGGATCCGTGTCGGGTCGGGGCCGCGCGGGGAGGAGGCTGTCCGTAGGCCAAGCGCGCGCCGCACGGGTCGGTGCTGTGCGGGGAACTCCGCCGCGCGAAGCCCGAAGTTCGCGGCGGTCGACTTTTCGGCCTAGAGTCAGCGTCTGGGGTTTCGAGTCCCTTAGTTTTGACATGTCTTTGTTCCTCAGGAGTGCGAGACGCTACAAGGAACAGGCGCACGATCGCGGACGTGCCGAACACCGGACGACACACACAAGGTGGGTACTTTCGCCAAGGTTAATTGGGTAAGGGCGTACATATGTAAGGTGTTAGCATGAGCAAAGGTGTTTTCTCCTTTAAGTTATTCTTCATGAGCAAAGGTGTTTTCTCTTCTAAGTTATTCTTCATGAGCAAAGGCGTTTTCTCCTTTAAGCTATTCCTTATGAGCAAAGGTGTTTTCTCTTCTAAGTTATCCCTTATGAGCAATGCTGACCCCGCTTTTACTTCATTCGATTTATCATCTATACATATCTGGTTATAAGGCTCTGGTGTTACTACACGCACACCGGCGGTTTGGCCACCGCGAGGGAGTGCTTTTCCGGAAAAGTGGTACGTTGACCCGTGTACCCCACGCGACGGTGGCGTTAGGAATGGGGGCCCTCATGGGTGGAGGGTGTGAGCGGTGACGCCGAGGCTGGTGCTCGGCGGCCGAGACAGGTGCTCGGCAGAGGAGGGCACCGGGGCAGGGGCCCGGTGCGGTGTTCGGGAATGGTGCCCGGTTTTTGTTTGGTGCAGGATATGACCATTGTTGACGGTGTATGAGGGGTGACGGTTGCTCTGGTTACAGTGGTTTGCTTTATTTTAGCTTTCTTTTGCTCATTATGATATTTCTAGTCACTGACTTCCCACTCCGTGACAGGTTCGTCCAGGGGCGAGTGCTAGGGCACCGGTGAGGCCGCAAGGGTGCTGTTCTGACTTTTAGTGACTTCAGATACAGTGACTCTTCTTTCCCTTTTCTTTTATTACTCGTGCTGGCTAGTTGTGGATTGCGACACCCCCGTGGGGTCGAAGTGGATGTTGCCTCTTCCTTTTTTTCGAATAAACGAATGATTGTTACTTTCTTTCGTACTTGGCCATTTTAAACAATGAAAAGCAAAGAAAACCGTTTGCGAAAACTACTTTTAAAATGTGGGGGTCGTGTGGGCACCGAATTTTACAAACCTTGTGGAATTTATGTGTTTGCGAACTATTTTCACAAAGTTCGGCATCGAGTGGGTGCCGTTTTTAAACCCTGTGGATTTATGTGGATTTCAAACGGTCTTTCCTAAAACGATGGCATCGTGTGGGTGCCGCTTTCAAAACCTTGTGATTATTTATCCTTTCAAAACCTTGGCCTCTATGTTCTATGTGATTACTAGAACGTCATGTGAGTTGTTTGGTTGTATGTGTACGAGACCCCAACTGATGTGGTTAGAGATTGTATGTGCTACACCTTGTGAGACACTTTGTAATTGAGACGCCGTGCATATACAAAGAAGACTCTGCCCGTTTGCAGAGTGAATTTGTGTATGCGGCGGGTCTGGACACGCACCGGGGAGCATTGGTTTATAAAAAAAAAAATACATGGCTGAATTAGGGGCATCGGTGGCTCCTCTTCCGCGCGATTCGAACCCCCGGGGCGTGACAGATTAAGATGGTATCAGAGAGGTAAACTTTAACCACAACAATCGGGGCCTAACATCCACGGGGCGCAATACTCTGGTTACTGATTAATAAAGTGAACACGGGATAAATAAATAGAACACGAGTGTGAGTGGGGGGGGGGGGGAGATTTAAGTAGAACCCAATTGGGAGCCAGGTTACCTTGTCAGATTAAATTTCTTTGTTTTGTGACGATCGGTATGCTTTCCTTACGTGCGCAGATAGCAGTCCGGCTCAGTGATCAACGACCGACGGAAATGGACGCCGCAGCCGGAGCGAACCGCTTGCTGCGCAACCAGCTGCGCGACGTGGCAGGGCAGCTGCTGACTCTCACGGAGCGTCTGTGCATGCTGACGCGGGAGCTTGAGAGTGTCGACCACTTCCAGCACGGCACATGGGACGATACCCCTCGCAGGATGCCACCGGCGGGCTTTCCCACCTATCATGATGCGGTCAACTTGGCCATGCGTGCGGAGCAAGAGTACGCCCGGCAGGGATGCCCCTACCCTGACCCGGCGGAGGACCCCTATCTGACGAGCCGGGCGACCAAACGCCCGAAGATAGGACCGAAGTCTGGACAAACGAAGAAGGAGGGGCCCGACCTATTGAAGCTGTGCATCATTTGCGGTGGTGCACATCGAATGATGGGCTACCCCTGGCGAAATGATCACTGTTTCCGGTGTGGTAAACCGGGTCACACGCGCCACACGTGCCCCCGGAAGCCAGCTGTCACTAGCCCCCCGGCGCCGCGACCTGACGAAGTAGAGAAAGCTGCCACCCCCGCCCTGCAAGGGAGCCCCAATCCAAAGAACCGGGCGAACCAACGCCTGGAGAAAGCAAGGAAGGGCGGGCAGGTGCCAATAGGAACCCCGGAATCGCTGCAAGGGCCCTGCGTCATCTGCGGAAAGGCGCATCGAGTGACGAACTGCCTTTGGAGGTACTCCCACTGCAATGGTTGCGGCAAACCCGATCACACCCGCGCTTCGTGTCCTCAAGAACAGGCCGCTACAGCCGCAATGCCACAACCGGAAGGACGGGAGGATACCGCGGCTCCCGACCCACAGAGGGACCAACCCGACGGCTCGCGGTTGGCGGACTCGTACGATACCAGGACCCTGCCCTACCACGCAGTGCGGCGCTGGCCCAGGGGTTGTGGGCGGACTACCCCAGCCGCCCCAGCAGATGACGCAACGTCCCGGACTGAGTGACGACAGGTAATACTTGAATCACTTTTTCTAGTTGGGGGCACCCGTCGAACCAGAGTAACCCATCCCTGTCTGACCCCGTCTAACCCCCCAGGTCTTCTGGGTTATACCATCCTTCTTTTTGGTTGTGTGCTTTGGTTACGTCTCGTCGTTAGTAATAGCTTCGTTGTTTTCCTTTTTCTTTTCCCCGGGTCATTTGGGGAGGGGCGAGCGCCTTTGAAAGGGTTGCGGGGACTCACCGTTGGCGTAGTCCTCAGATATTCTTTTTTTTTCTAAGTTCCTTTTTTTTCTTTCGTCCGAAACCAACCGAATTAGGCCTTGATCTATTTAGGCGCGCGTTCTTTCATTTCTTTCCTACTTAGGGACCATGCACATAGTAGCGAAAAGTAAAGGGCTGAAGGCACCGTCTGGGTGCACGGCCGACCTACTGGCACGGGAACAGGATGGGGGCTTGCGGCTGTGCGTCGACTGGCCGGAATTAGACGAAGCCCTGTAAAGAGCATGTACCCCCTTGAACCGCTCGACCCGAAAAGGGGTCAAGCTCTTTTGGACGGCCCAATGCCGGAAAAGTTTTGAAGAGCTTGAGAAGCGGTTAACGAGAGCACCCGCGCTTGCCTTACCAACACCCGGGAAGACTTCGAGGTATACTGCGATGCATCGCGAATAGGACCGGAAGGAGTACTAAGGCAGCAAGGAAGAGTCGTAGCCTATGCGTCAAGGCAACTCAAGGACTACAAATAGAACTACCCGACACACGACCTGGAGCTTACCACAGTCGTCTTCATCCTGAGACTGAGGAGGCGCTACCTCTTCGATGCCCACTGTAACGTATTCTCGGACCACCAAAGCCTTAAGCGTCTTTCCACCCAGAAGGAGCTGAACCTACGGCGAAGACGGTGGTTAGAATTGCTGAAGGGTTACGACCCGGACACGCGACCGACTGACCCAAGTATACATCGGGAAGTGGTGAGGCTACACGGGATGCCGACACCTACTACTTCGGGCCGAGACACAAGGTTCGTTCGGACTTTTGGCAGAGTCTACGACGAGCTCTGGGGGCCAAGTTACACCTCAGCTCGGCCTTTCACCCCAGATGGATGGGCAATCCGAGCGGGCGATCCAGATCCTCGAGGACATGCTCCGAGCGTGCATACTGGATCCGGGAGGCGGATGGTCACGCTATCTACCCCTCGTCGAGTTCGCCTACAACGTCAGCTACCAGGCGAGCGCCCGGGTGGCGCCGTACGAAGCATCGTACGGCAGGCGCTGCAAATCCCCGACTTGTTGGGACGATCAGGGGTGAAGCGGTTCGGGTTGAGAGGCAAGTTGAGCCCACGGCGCGTAGGACCTTTCGAGATTCTGGAGTGCATCGGCCCCGTGGCCCATCGCCTCGCCCTACCACCGAATCTCGACCGAGTTCTTGTCGTGTCCGCGCATCCATGCTTCGGAAGTATCCCCCCAACCCGTCGCGAGTGCTTGACGTCTCTGCAATCGAGCTCAAAGAGAACCTGAACTGCGAGGAAGTGCCGATGCGGATCCTAGCGCGAGAGGACCGAAAAGCTACGAAGTCGGACAACTCCCTACGTGAAGGTGCCTTGGAGCAATCAAGAAGAGCATGTGGCAACGTGGGAACCAGAGTCAAAGATGGGGGAGTGCTACCCGGACCTCTTCGCCGCAGGCGGGAGTTAAGTTTCGGGGACGAAACTTGTTTTTATTGGTGAGTGGTGTAAGACCTGGCCTTTCCTTGACCCTTCCCGTTATCCCTTTTCTTATGACGGTCCGACTGTGGGACAATTTTTAGTGTTTTTCCGGAAAGTCCGTCGGGGCTCGCGGACATTTTTAGGCGGAAGGGCTCGCGAAACGGAGAACGGGGACGCGATCAGTTTCGGATTCCGACTCCCGGTTCTCCCAGAATAAAATTTTGAAGTTCGGACCCCCTTTTAGGCGCCCTGGGATCCGTGCGAACGATCGGCACGTTTCTCGGGGTAACTCTAGCCGCCGGATCTATTCCTAATATTACTTTAAGATCCCTTTGAGAACCTAGGGTTTTAGGTTTTCCATCTTAGGTTCCTTCGTTCGGCGGCTAGGGTTTTTAAGAGTCGCTACGGGAGGGAAAAAGAGAAAAAAAAAAGGGACCCAAACCCCTTTTTCGCTCTCGTTACGACCGACGGCGGGGCATTCGGGAGAGGGACGGAGGTTTCTTGCTCGCGGGATCAACCGGACAACGATAGGACGATCCTCTTCTTCTCTTTTCTCGGTGGATCGAAGGTGAGTTTTTCCGTTAGGTTTTTGTTTTGCGTTTCGGGGTGGAGTCTTCGCGGAGAGGGTTGCCGCCGCCGCCGCCGCCGCCGGGCCGGCCGCAGGCGGGGCGCCGCACGGCAGGAGCGCCGCGCGGGCACATGCCGCGTGGGCCGCCTGCAGACGGGGCACCGCGCGGCAAGCGCGCCGCGCGGGCACCGCCCGCAGGCGAGCACCGCGCGGGCAGATGCCGCGCGGGCCGCCTGCAGGCGGGGCACCGCGCGGCAGGGGCGCCGCCTGGGCACCGCCCGCAGGCGGGCACCGCGCGGCAGGGGTGCTGCGCGGGCACCGCCCGCAGGCGGGCACCGCGCGGACAGGTGCCGCGCGGGCCGCCTGCAGACGGGGCACCGCGCGGTCGGGGCGCCGCGCGGGCACCGCCCGCAGGCGGGGCACCGCGCGGCAGGCGGGGCACCGCGCGGGCCGCCTGCAGGCGGGGCACCGCGCGGCAGGCGCGCCGCGCGGGCACCGCCCGCAGGCGGGCACCGTGCGGGCCGCCTGCAGGCGGGGCACCGCGCGGCAGGCGCGCCGCGCGAGCACCGCCCGCAGGCGGGCACCGCGCGGACAGGTGCCGCGCGGGCCGCCTGCAGGCGGGGCTCCGCGCGGCAGGGGCGCCGAGCGGGCACCGCCCGCAGGCGGTCGCCGGGCGGATAGGTGCCGCGCGGGCCGCCTGCAGACGGGGCTCCGGCGGCATGCGCGCCGTGCGGGCGCTGCCTGCACGAGGCCACCGCGCGGGCTGGGGCCGCGCGGGCCGCCTGCAGGCTGCACGCCGCACGGCAAGCGCGCCGCAAGGATCCGTGTCGGGTCGGGGCCGCGCGGGGAGGAGGCTGTCCGTAGGCCAAGCGCGCGCCGTACGGGTCGGTGCTGTGCGGGGAACTCCGCCGCGCGAAGCCCGAAGTTCGCGGCGGTCGACTTTTCGGCCTAGAGTCAGCGTCTGGGGTTTCGAGTCCCTTAGTTTTGACATGTCTTTGTTCCTCAGGAGTGCGAGACGCTACAGGGAACAGGCGCACGATCGCGGACGTGCCGAACACTGGACGACACACACAAGGTGGGTACTTTCGCCAAGGTTAATTGGGTAAGGGCGTACATATGTAAGGTGTTAACATGAGCAAAGGTGTTTTCTCCTTTAAGTTATTCTTCATGAGCAAAGGTGTTTTCTCTTCTAAGTTATTCTTCATGAGCAAAGGCGTTTTCTCCTTTAAGTTATTCCTTATGAGCAAAGGTGTTTTCTCTTCTAAGTTATCCCTTATGAGCAATGCTGACCCCGCTTTTACTTCATTCGATTTATCAGCTATACATATCTGGTTATAAGGCTCTGGTGTTACTACACGCACACCGGCGGTTTGGCCACCGCGAGGGTGTGCTTTTCCGGAAAAGTGGTACGTTGACCCGTGTACCCCACGCGACGGTGGCGTTAGGAATGGGGGCCCTCATGGGTGGAGGGTATGAGCGGTGACGCCGAGGCTGGTGCTCGGCGGCCGAGATAGGTGCCCGGCAGAGGGGGGCACCGGGGCAGGGGCCCGGTGCGGTGTTCGGGAATGGTGCCCGGTTTTTGTTTGGTGCAGGATATGACCATTGTTGACGGTGTATGAGGGGTGACGGTTGCTCTGGTTACAGTGGTTTGCTTTATTTTAGCTTTCTTTTGCTCATTATGATATTTCTAGTCACTGACTTCCCACTCCGTGACAGGTTCGTCCAGGGGCGAGTGCTAGGGCACCGGTGAGGCCGCGAGGGTGCTGTTCTGACTTTTAGTGACTTCAGATACAGTGACTCTTCTTTCCCTTTTCTTTTATTACTCGTGCTAGCTAGTTGTGGATTGCGACACCCCCGTGGGGTCGAAGTGGATGTTGCATCTTCCTTTTTTTTGAATAAACGAATGATTGTTACTTTCTTTCGTACTTGGCCATTTTAAATAATGAAAAGCAAAGAAAATCGTTTGCGAAAACTACTTTTAAAACGTGGGGGTCGTGTGGGCACCGAATTTTACAAACCTTGTGGAATTTATGTGTTTGCGAACTGTTTTCACAAAGTTCGGCATCGAGTGGGTGTCGTTTTTAAACCCTGTGGATTTATGTGGATTTCAAACGGTCTTTCCTAAAACGATGGCATCGTGTGGGTGCCGCTTTCAAAACCTTGTGATTATTTATCCTTTCAAAACCTTGGCCTCTATGTTCTATGTGATTACTAGAACGTCATGTGAGTTGTTTGGTTGTATGTGTACGAGACCCCAACTGATGTGGTTAGAGATTGTATGTGCTACACCTTGTGAGACACTTTGTAATTGAGACGCCGTGCATATACAAAGGAGACTCTGCCCGTTTGCCGAGTGAATTTGTGTATGCGGCGGGTCTGGACACGCACCGGGGAGCATTGGTTTACAAAAAAAAAATACATGGCTGAATTAGGGGCATCGGTGGCTCCTCTTCCGCGCGATTCGAACCCCCGGGGTGTGACACATGCAAAGTCCTTTACTTGATAAAACCATTCTAAGTACTCTAACCTTTACCAACCCACGAACATAAAACCTCCAATGTACATGTTGCATAATACGTGATACACGATACAATCTTGATACACGATCTATTAACAAGTAATCTTTTCAACAATATGCATTCTAACCACATGGCCAAACCTTCCCTTAAACATACAGCATGATATGGGTTTAACATTATTTCCAAGTAATTATACTACATATCTAAAGCATGGAAACACAACCTACTAACTTGTAGTTTTCTAACCATGCAAATATTAACAAAGGAACCATGATCTCATACAAGCATACTAGGTCCATTTCATAATTCTACTAACAACATGATCAAGAGCATTCTAATAGGCCTAGTGACAAATCACAAGTAGGAGGTTTACAACATCACCCACCTCGAGCGCTAATTCCTGACCCAAAAGCGAATGCCACGCTCAGTCCAAAATTGTCACCACAACTCTGTACAAAATACCCCAAAGGAACATACATAAATTAAACATTCACAGTTTACAAAAATCTGTCCACTAATACCACAGTCCGAAGTTCCACAATTTTCACCTGCAAAAAATGCCCAAAAAATTCCATGAAAAATACTATCGCGATCCTCGCGACGAACCCGTCGAAATGAGTACCTGCACGTTTAAATTCGATTTTTCTACGCTGAGTTACAATTTCTGCAAGTGGAACACCTCAAACCAAACTGTCCAGGAAATCTGTGTCAAAGAACCACAGTGAAAGGAGATTTTCACCTTCGAGAGGAATCCATAAAAATCTGAGAAAAATCCAGGAGACTCCTTGCGAAATCTAGATGAAAAATTCCTTTTGAATCACCTCGATCCGATGTCTGAGCGAAAAGATACGGCAAGAACACCGCGGTGCTGTCCAAAAGTCCACGAAGAAAAATGGGTCAAATGGGTGCTCAGAAAACTCCAAGATCAGCACGGAAAACAAGGAACCTCAAAACATAGGAGTTGAAGTCCTACCTGCCAGGAGTCCAACGGCGCAAGAGTCGGCAAAATCGGATGTCGGGGTGAGTCGGGGGAGTCCAAACACTGAGAAGGGGCGAAGAGGGTCGCCGGAGAACAAGCGTCGCGCCGCGCCGTAAAATCGTGAACCTCGGGATGCGTGCCTCCAAAAATCCTAGGGCTCCGCCAGAGAATAGAGAACAGGGTGAAGAAGAAATCTCCTAAAGGTTTCTCTGTGAAAAGAAGCCCAGCAAAAGAGTAAAAGGCCTCCAAAACCCCCTATTTATAGGCCCAGCCCAAACACTATTGGGCCGGGTTTTCGGGCGCAAGTTTCGGGCGCACTGCGCCCGGAAACCCGGTCGGATAAGCCCTGTCCGACGCGCCCGAAACCTTCTGGTGATGCCACGTCGCCCCACAATAGGGGACAGCAGTGCAAAGCTCCCGCCGCGCGCCACGTGTCCCCCCGCGGTCAGCGGGGGTAGGTACGGCCCGCCTGTCGCGTGTCGACACGCGTCCGCACTCGAGTGCGGCCGACCGCCCGCCTGGCGCTCCTGTGCGCGCGCCGTCCCGAGGCGCCCCTCTGCGCACACCGTGGACCGCGCCCTCATGAGCCAGCAAATCCCAAGCCGCCACGTGTCATGCGCCCGGTCCACCGCAACCCCGCAAAGTCGCTGAGCCGTGCCGCGTGCGCCGGCCATTCCGGGCACGCCACGCGTCCCCCGCCCGCGGTCCATGCACCGCCGCGCCTCCCGTGGACCGAGCTGCGTGAGCCGGCCAATAATAGGCCGCCACGTGGCTCAGGCCGGTCCACGAACCTCCCCCATGCACCGAAAATCCCCGAAAACTTCCGGAAGCCCGTTTTTGGTCATCCGGACTCCAAATTTAACAAGCAAATAGCCGTTTTCAAGCGTTTTTCCGCGCTGAATCCAAATCCAACCTCAGATTGGCCCAAAACCTTTTCTAAAATTCGGCAAATGCAGCCGAAGGCCAAATCAGCTATCAAAGTCTCACAAGGTCCATCTGTGGCACCCCTTTGATGCACCATGGGCCAGACACACCAACACTAGGTGTTCTACACAGTGGATTCATCGGAAAGTTGCATGGGAAAAACCAGAACACTACACCGGAGGTCTCTATATATCTTAGTCCCACTGGGGTGAATGGTATAAGGTGTATAGTGAGCCTCTTTCAATATCTTCTCTCTAATCTCTAAATCCATGGGCACACATGCACGGTCCCTGTATCTGAATACTCCCGATGCATCAATAGCAAATTCCCCAGTTTGACCCTGCTGAATCTGATCTCGAATCCTCTCAAGGTAGAGGTCCTCACTCTATTCTTCTCTGATTCCGTCCAACAGAGTGGGCTTCAAGACTAAAGAAAGCGGTTCTCAGGGTCTTAAAGTCGACTGTTACCTCAGTCGGCAGGACCCCTTTTACCGTTTGACTGCCTCCGGTGAAGTCGATCATTGTGATATCGGTCGGCTTAAGCTTTTCTTCACTTTTGCCGATTGTGACACCCCCAGAATTTGGATAAGTTCTATATATAAATGATATAATATGACTAAATATCTTAACCCGGCTATAGCATTTTGAGTAGTAGCTAGGCCCAAGAGATTAAGAGGGTTGAGCATGCTAGACCTAGAGTAGTTTTAGGATGGGTGACCCCTGGGAAGGTGGGGCGTCACAACTGGTATCAGGGCCATTCACCAGTCGAAAATGTGAGATGAGTCTCAGCTAAGCCAGGATTATATAGCGGATAGAGCACGGCTCCCCGGCTAATCGACACTCAGCTGGCTGGGCCCCTCTGTGCCTCCATCGGGCCGAACCTCTGGTGTGGCCTGATCCGATACGGGCGTTGTGGAGGCCCGTGCACCTGTCATTCTCCGACCTATTGGCTGAAGGATCTTCGGGGTTCCCCCTGGATCCGGCTCTCCTCGTAGCCGCAGTGGGAGCCCTGCTGTTATAGTGGGGCCCTAGGCCCCTCATGACCGCCTGCTTGCGGCTACGACCGTGGTTGGTCGTAGAAATCACGCAGGGCCCTCCGGATAGGTTGGTCCTGCTCTTCTTTTCTGCCCTCCTCCTCGGAGGATTGTTCGTTAGACCCTTTAACCAAACGCTGGTCCGACTTGTGGTCGTGGTGAGCTGCGCCTTCGCCGAGGTTTGGGAAGGCGAACCATTTTTTTACTTCCTCGGGCATGTTGAGGAAGAGTGCATCCCAGTCTTCGCTGGTCATTTCGGCTTTGCAACGGATGCAAAGCCGAAACATCTTTCACGCCGGCATCTCTTTCTCGGGGAGCCCGGGCTCCTGCGTCGGCTTCTTCTCCTTCGTATCAACCATGTTCACTTGTGAGGGAAAGGGCTTAGTGTCAATTTCCATATTATTTTTATTTTCTTGGTCGGCAAAAGTGAGTCGACCCTCATCAATTTCTTTATGTATTTGTTACTTAAAGGCGATGCATTCGCCTGTTCATTGGCTCCACGAATGGTGCCACTTACAGTACTTCTGCCTCCCGAGCTCTTCGTACGGAGGGATCGATTGACCCTCCTAGAGCTTAATCCGACCGTCTTTATACAACCGATCAAAAAATTGATCGGTCTTGGACGTGTCGAAGGTAAATACATTAACCGATGCCCGAGCCTTGAACTCTTGGGTCTTGCTCGGCTTAAGCATCTGACATGTGTAGGGTTGGTGGCCCGAAACCATCTTGGACGCATATACTTTGGCTTCTTCAGTCGAAGACTCATTTTCGCTAGATCCGCTCAGCTCCTCGTGAGCCGAACTCTCTTCCAAAGGAGACATTATGCTCCTTCGACTTTTTTCAATCTTTACCGCGGCCCCATTTCGGCCTCTCTTCCTTGTTGTCATTCCTAAATTGCTCATATTGAGCAACCCGGATCCCCAAATCAAAGAAATTAGGGAAGTGGCGACCTTCAAAATGATCGCGAGTCTTAAAGTGGAGTTCGTTGAACGCGATTTTCGTGAACTTGGCCTCCAGCATCCTGACGAAGCATCGGGTTCTCGCTGTCTTGAAGCGGTTGAGGTACTCCTCAACCATTTCTCCGGCGTTTTTCCAATACGATGTTATATCAGCAATCGACAATTCGGGCACAACCCGATAGAACTGCTTGTGGAACTTAGCCTCTAGCTCATTCCAGTTACGGACGGAGTTGGGAGGCAGGCTCGTGTACCACGAATGTCACGCCCCGAGGTCGAACCGCGACCCGGGCTCGCCAACAGATCCGCCACCCATACGGGAAATCCCGCATAGATGCAGCGTCTAATAGCAAAAGATAGTATTACAGCTATGCGGATATCAGAGTGGGAAAATAAAGTGCTGTAAAAATAAAATCCAATCACTGCACATCCGAAAAAAAAAATACAATATCCATTTTTCAAAATGAATAACCATCATACATCATCCTCTCTACAGCATCTCTACTTCTAAAAAGGAAGGTAAACTACAGCAATATTACCTCAGTCTCTCACAAAAATAGGAAATCTCTCAAAAGAGTAAAATATACAACATCCAGCTGACTGCACTAAAAAAAGTCTCCAACCAGGGGTTACAGCTACACTCCTCGGGCAGGTAGGGATCTAGCTCATGACTCCCTCGACTCGAACAACGACTGAAGGATCATCAACTCCCGCAGAAGACTCTGCAAAACAAAGGGGAGAAAAGGAAAGAGGGGGGGTGGGGAGAACCTCCCAAAGGGTATGAGAACTACTAGTAAATCAGTAGCCCTCAGTGGATAAATTCTCGAATTCCGACGTACCCACCAAGTCTGTAGTGGCCCTGATTCCCATGCAACGTTCTTTCGATGAATCCACTGTTAGAGCACCTAGTGTTGGTGTATCTGGCCCATTATGCATCAACGGGATGCCACAGATGGACCCTGTGTATTATTATTAGCTGTGTAGGCCTTCGGCTGAGTTTGCCGAAATTTCGGAAAAGAATTAGGCCCAACAGAGGTCGGAAATGGATTCAGCACGGAAAAACGCTTGAAAACGGCTATTTGCTTGTTTGTTTCTGAGTCCGGATGCCCAAAAACGGACTCCCGGAAGTTTTCAGTGGGTTTTGGTGCATGGGAGGGGCCGTAGACCGCCGGCATGCCACGTGGCGGCCTATCATTGGCCGGTTTACGGCGCGCGGTCCACAGAGCAGCGCGGCGGGGTGCACAGACCCGGCGCAGGGACACGTGGCACCGCCTGATTGGCGGGCGCAAGGCGCGCGGTCTACCGGGTGAGCGCGGCGGTGCATGGACCAAGGCGGGGGCACGTGGCAGCCTCCGGTTGGTCGGTGCACGCGGCGCGGTCCACGGAATTCCGAAGTGGAATGCGTGGACCGGGTGTAGGAGACACGTGTCACCCTCTGATTCGCGGGCGCACCGTGCGCGGTGCACGGGGCCGGGGCTGGTACCTCGGGGCGCGTGCGCACGACGGGGCCCTGCCGCGCGCCCGGCGCGGCCGCCGACCGGCCGGCGGGTCAACCGGGTGGCCACGCGTCGCCCGCTGGTTGGCGGGCGCCTACCGCCTTACTGTGCGGGGGCGGGCCACGTGGCAGCCTGGGGGTGGCCCGAACAGCTGTTTGCTGTTCGGCGGGCCACGTGGCGGCACCAGGTGGATTCGGGCGTGAACAGTGTTGGGCCGGCCCAACACTGTAGCCGCCCGAAAGTACTGGGCGCCCGAAAGTTGGGCCCAAAAGCCCATTGACTTGTTTTTTTGGCTTTTCCGGGTGAGGCCTATAAAAAGGCCTCATGGGGCCTCGTTTTGGAGCTTTTCCCGAGAGCTTTTCGCTTGGAGCCCCTCACCAATTTTCTTTCTCTCCCTCTTGTGCATCTTTTGGCGAAAGTTCAGAATTTTTGGAGGCCGCGACGACGGCGACTTCTGCATCGGGGTGCGGAGCGACGATTTCCTGTTGGAGGCCCATTTTCGTCGCAGTTTAGTCTGGGAGGTCTACCGGGCTACCCCGACGTTATTTTTGGATGATTTCTACGGTGACGGTTTGGTAAGAGGTAAATCTACAATTTCCGTGTTGGACACTTTTTCTGGAACTGAGCTTTTCTATGGGTTCTGGGTACATTTTTAACCCCCTTTGCGACTGTTGGTTGAATTGGACAGCACCTACTTGTCGGATTTTTATCTCCTCATCCGGATATCGGAATTCGACGTTTCAGGACTCTATCGACATCTACTCTTCGCGAGGATCGCCGTCATATTTTTATTGGAATTTTTGGAGGAAGTTTTTCAGGTGAAAATTTCGTGTTAATGGGACTGTTCACCACAGATTTTGGGAATGTGGAATTTGTGTGGATTAAAGTGTAATTTTGGTGTATGTTTGTACCCAGGAGGTTGTGAGCACTTCTACCGTGTTGTTGGCTTGGTGGGATTTGTGATTTGACTGTTTTGGGCTTTCTCAGCTGTACGATTTTGGGCAGTTAGCACTTTCAGGTGGGTGACCTTGCTTCCAAGAACTCTGGACTGTGTACTAATTCTATGTGTGTAGGATCATGCATGTTAGAAATTGGAGTAATAGCATGTGTAAAACTGTATGTTGTATCTTGTATATCAGTTGTTGAATCTTTTGATTCCTACTTTATGTTAAGTAGTGAAATCTTGGAACTTTACCTAGCACCCCTGTCATATGCATCTTGTTCAGCCAGTCTGTAGAAAACTCTAACTTGGGCTAGGTTTTTATTGCTCTAGACATTCCACATCACGATACTTCATTCACTATGGACTTAGCTTGTCCTCGCCCGAGTTGTGGGCCGAGAGGTCGGGTGGTTGTGGGATGCATTTGCACTCGTGTCTGGGGACCGAGTGGAGCCGACAGCAGTCTGTAGATCTGATCTCTTTGGGAGAGTGATAGTGATGGTAGATCTGGGTTCTTGGGAGCTGTCAGAGTGACAGTGAGTCTCAGCTGTGTAGATTCCAGCCGGTGAGTGAGTCAGTGATTTGTTTATTAGCCGATCTTGTTGATCGAGGATTTGGATCATAGCCTGCATGAGCCACATTTGATACTTTACAGAGATACTTGTTATGGGTTACTTTGACTCGAGCGGGTCGCTCCCCTCGAGTGCCACTCCGGAGTAGGCGAGACCGGGTTGTTGTACCGGCGTGAGTTTGAGATGTTCTTTCGCGACTTGTTGTTGCATTTGTCCCTCTGGCTGTGCTTTTGTTGGCAGCCATGGACGCCCTACGTAAGTCCGCTCCTCCGGGACGTAACGGCAGAAGGTTGGCGCAGGTTTGACTGGACCCGATGAGGCAGTCAGTTGTGATTGGGTGATCAGGGAGGAGAGTTAGTTGTGGCATCATGTTCTTTCTGTTCCACTGTTGAGCATCTAGATAGAGGCATAGTAGCTGTAGAGTTACTTTTCCCAGCTTTCCTTACAGCACTGCATATGTTACTTTATGCCTCTGGTAGACTTAGTGGGCAGACCGTCGGGCTTGTTGGCGGCACCCACTGAGAACTACTGTGGGATGTGGTTCTCACACCCGTCGTGGTGTCTTCTCCCCAGGGACTTCTGCTCCGGTTCCTGCAGCTCCGGTTGCTGATCCAGCTCCTTCAGACCGAGGTAAGGGAGTCGCGAGATAGATCCCCTCCTGTCATCTTCAGTGTGTGAGTAGATGTACCCCAGTACTATTTTGGTGTGTGTTATGTCGAGTGACTTTTGTAGTGAGGTTTTGAGTTGTACCTTTCTTTCTTGCTTTTCTGAGAGACTCTTGTGTTCTGGTGAGGTTGGTCTGTATATTTGTGAGTTGTAGTTTTATTTTAGGTTTTTATTCCAGCTTTTCTCTTTCCGCTCTGATATCTGCTAGTGTAGATGTTTCTTTGCAGGTTAGTCGCTACGCCTATACGGGGCTTCCCGTATGGGCGGCGGATCTGTTGGCGAGCCTGGGCGCAGTATCGCCCCGGGGCGTGACAGATTAGAGTGGTATCAGAGCCTAGGATGTAGGTCTTGGAGGACTTAGGAACCCTAGGCTTGTGGTTGGACCCTAGGATGACTCGCGTGAGAGCCGTGATTTTAGCGAGAGTCCTGATTTGGATTCTAACTCTCCTGAGCGGTTTGGGGTGAGTGATTGACATGTCTTCCTTCGGTGGCAACTATGTTGGCTGCAGACAACATAGTACTTCGGGAAGGGGGACATGCCTCATGACTTTCGCTAGATTGGGTCGAGTGATGATTTGGGTTTTGATTGTTTGCCTTGTCCCTCAGGTGGGGATGCCTCCTCGACGCTCGATGGTGACGCGTTCGCAGCCTTCGTCCTCTGAGCCCGAGCAGGAGGACTCGGGGCAGGGACAGCAGAGCGAGGTTTTGGAGCTCCGTGCCCAGATGGCACAGTTGGCTGAGGCGTCTCGACGCCAGGAGGAGGCTGTGAGTCGGTTGACGCTCTTGTTGGAGCAGAGAGCGCAGCCGGCGGTAGCACCCCCTGAGAGTTCACCGGTGCCTTCTTCCCCTGTTGTGCCACCCTCGGTTGTGCAGCCTGCACCAGCAGTTCCGGCTGAGCCAGTTTCCAGTAGGCCACCGTCTGGGACGACGGGATCTTTGACTTTGGCAGAGCAGCAGGGTTTGGTGGATCTTTTGTTGAGGTTTCGCAAGTTTGATCCACCCCGCTTTTCGGGTATGAGTGCTGAGCCGTGGGCGGCTGAGTCTTGGGTTACGGCCATGGAGCGCCATTTCGAGAGCCTTTTTATTGATGAGAGGTTTTGAGTTCTGTTGGCTACTCATTTTCTGGAGAGCAACGCCGAGGCATGGTGGCGGCGTGTGCGACCCGCAGGTCCGCCTGGGACCCAGTTTATCTCATGGGCAGAGTTTCGCGGTATGCTTCTTGGGGCCTTCTTTCCCGAGAGTGTTCAACAGAGTTTGGAGGAGCAGCTGAGGAATCTCCGCCAGGGAGATAGGCCCGTACACGTGTACATAGCCGATTTCAATCGGCTGTTAGCTTGTATGCCCCACGTGGCCAGAGATGAGACCCACCGGATCTACATGTTCGAGAGAGGGCTGCGTCGGGACATTTATCAGTTGGTCCGCTCCCGCAGATTACAGACTTTGGAGGCCTCGATGGAGCAGGCACTTTATGTGGAGAGTGGTGAGGCCGTGATGGCAGAGGTGGCTCCAGCCCCCGTAGTGATTCCTGGGGCAAAGCGCCCGGCGCTGTTTGAGGAGGGGCAGTCGAGTAGACAGGGACCCCCGAGACCTCCCTGTTTCCACTCTCAGGGACGGGGGTATCAGGGGCGGCAGAGATCTGGGGCATCTCGTCAGTCGCAGCAGCAGCAGCAGCGTCGACCACCTCGACAGCAGCAGTCTTCGCAGCAGCAGCAGACTTCGCGGCGGCCGCGCCCCGACCGTTGTATCATTTGTGGAGGACCGCACCCACCGACCCAGTGCCCGCAGAGTCAGGGCCGCTGCTTCCATTGCGGGCAGACCGGTCACTTCGCGAGGGCGTGCCCCAGGGCAGGTTACCCAGCTCCTTCATCAGCTTCTGCATCCTTCGTTCCTCGTCAGTCAGCAGGACCTTCGGCGGCCTCCGGTAGGCCAGATTTTGCTTCATCGTCCTCGCGACAGCCAGAGCGACATCCCCCGGCGCCGAGCGGTCGAGTCTATGTAGCTCAGGTAGAGGATGCTACGGCAGCAGAGCATGTCGTCGCAGGTATTATTTTGATTTCTACAGTTCGTACTCGTACTCTCTTTGATACCGGTGCATCGCATTCATTTATCAGTAGAGCATTTGCATCCCTACATGGTATCGAGGTAGTTTCTTTATCGCATGCATTAGAGGTTCAGATACCAGATCATGTCTTGCATGTCGAGGAGTATTGTAGGGTTTGCCCTGTGCAGTTGGGATCCTGGATTTTGCCGGCAGACTTGCTTGTCTTGCGGCAGCTCCAGGATTTCGACGTCGTGCTAGGTATGGATTGGTTGTCGAGGTACTATGCTATTATAGACTGCAGAGAGAGGACGGTGACCCTCCGCGAGCCTGGACAGGAGGAGTTCGTTTTCAGAGGCTGCCAGAGCGCCTTCTTTGCGATAACTGTTTCTTCGGCGAGGGCTAGGCGGATGATTAGTAGAGGCTGCACCGCTTTCTTAGCGACGATTGTGGAGGTGCCTACGGCGGCACTGGGACTCGAGGATATTCCTGTTGTCCGCGAGTTCCCAGATGTGTTTCCCCCTGAGTTGACGACTATGCCGCCGGAGAGGGAGGTGGAGTTTGTGATTGATGTGGTACCGGGAACCGCACCAATCTCAAAGGCGCCTTATAGGATGGCACCTGCCGAGTTGAGGGAGTTGAAGGCCCAGCTTCAGGATCTTATGGATAGGGGCTTTGTCAGGCCTAGTGTTTCTCCGTGGGGAGCGCCAGTTTTATTTGTGAAGAAGAAGGATGGGTCGCTTCGTTTGGGTGTGGATTATCGGGAGTTGAATAAAGTGACCATCCGGAACAAGTATCCCCTACCACGGATAGATGATTTATTTGATCAGTTGCAGGGAGCCACAGTGTTTTCGAAGATTGATCTTCAGTCAGGTTACCACCAGTTGAGGGTGAGGGTCGAGGACATCCCCAAGACGGCTTTTCGATCCCGGTATGGGCATTATGAGTTTACGGTTATGCCGTTTGGTTTGACTAATGCCCCAGCTGCATTCATGGATTTGATGAACCGGGTATTTCAGCCGTACTTGGACTTGTTTGTGGTTGTGTTCATTGATGACATCTTGATCTACTCCCGGAGCGATGTGGATCATGAGGAGCACTTGAGGATAGTGCTGCAGCTTCTACGTGAGAAGAAGCTGTATGCCAAGCTTAAGAAGTGCGAGTTTTGGCTTCGGGAGGTTGCATTCTTGGGCCACTTAGTATCAGCCGCAGGAGTGGCAGTTGACCCGACGAAGATTGATACAGTTCGGGATTGGCCGAGACCGACGACGGTGACGGAGGTCCGGAGCTTTCTGGGCTTGGCAGGCTACTACCGTCGGTTTGTAGAGGGCTTTGTGAAGCTCTCTACTCCCCTGACCTGTTTGACTAGGAAGGGGATGAGGTTCATTTGGACTGAGCAGTGTCAGCAGAGTTTTGAGGAGCTGAAGAGGAGACTGATTTCAGCACCAGTTCTTACACTGCCAGTGATGGGAGATGGCTACGTGATTTACAGTGACGCCTCGCACAGCGGTTTGGGTTGTGTCTTGATGCAGCATGGGAGGGTAATTGCTTATGCTTCACAGCAATTAAAGGATTATGAGAAGAATTACCCTACTCATGATTTAGAGCTTGCAGCTGTGGTGTTTGCATTGAAGCTGTGGCGGCATTACCTCTACGGTGAGCATTATGAGATCTACACGGATCATAAGAGCTTAAAGTATCTGTTTACTCAAAAGGAGCTGAACCTGAGGCAACGCCGGTGGTTGGAGTTACTAAGGGATTACGATGTGAGTATCCTTTATCATCCCGGCAAGGCCAATGTGGTAGCAGATGCTTTGAGTCGGAGGTCAGTGCAGAGCTTGAGCATGTTGGTCACACAGCAGGCCCCGCTGATTGAGCAGTTGAGGCGACTCCAGATTGAGGTTGTATCCCCTGGGGTCTCTGCTAGACTGATGACTATGGTCTTGCAGCCCACTCTGTTGGACAGGATTAGGGAGACGCAGAGTGAGGACCCCCACTTGGAGAGGATTAGATCACAGATTCAGGCAGATCATATAGGGGATTTTACAGTGGATAGCTCGGGAGTACTGCGGTACAGGGACCGAGTGTGTGTGCCTTCGGATTCAGAGATCAGAGACCAGATTTTGAGAGAGGCTCATTATACACCTTATACCATTCATCCTGGTGGTACTAAAATGTATAAGGACCTCAAGGCACATTTTTGGTGGTCCGGAATGAAGCGGGACATTGGAAGATTTATGGCTCACTGTTTAACTTGCCAGCAAGTGAAAGCAGAGCACCGGGTTCCTGCTGGCAAGTTACAGAGTCTTCCAATTTCCGAGTGGAAATGGGACCACATCACCATGGACTTTGTTACAGGGCTGCCGAGAGCGCAGAGTGGAGCCGACGCGATTTGGGTTATTGTGGATAGACTCACCAAATCTGCACATTTCTTGCCTGTTCAGATGACTTGGTCATTGGAGCGTCTGGCACAGTTGTATTTGGACGAGATAGTGAGGCTACACGGGGTACCTGCGTCGATTGTTTCAGATCGGGATCCGAGGTTTGTGTCACGATTCTGGGGGAGTTTACAGTCAGCTTTGGGGACCCAGCTCAGATTCAGAACTGCTTTCCACCCACAGACTGATGGCCAGTCTGAGCGCACTATACAGACCCTCGAGGATATGCTGAGAGCGTGCGTTATGGATTTTGGAGGGGGGTGGTACCGACACTTATCTTTGGTTGAGTTTGCGTACAACAACAGCTATCAGGCGAGCATTCAGATGGCTCCGTTTGAGGCGTTGTATGGACGCAAGTGTCAGTCACCCTTGTATTGGAGTGACGTGGGTGAGAGGAGGACTTTGGGACCAGATCTGCTTTTGGAGGCTGAGGAGAAAGTCAGAGTTGTTCGTCGACACCTTGAGGTAGCCCAGAGCCGTCAGAAGAGTTATGCAGACACTCGTCGGCGAGACCTAGAGTTTCAGATTGGTGACCATGTATTCTTAAAGGTCTCGCCTTCGAAAGGGGTCCGGAGATTTGGAGTGCGTGGGAAGCTCAGTCCCCGCTTTATTGGACCCTTTGAGGTACTTGAAAGGGTAGGCCCTGTGGCGTATAGAGTTGCTCTTCCTCCACGCCTGGCCGGAGTACATGATGTTTTCCACGTCTCAGCTCTGAGGAGATATATGTTTGATCCGTCGCACGTGATTGGCTTCACCTCTCTGGAGATCGGCGAGGACCTGGTTTACGAGGAGCGGCCGTTGCGGATTCTTGCTCGTGAGGTGAGGGAATTGCGCAACCGGACCATTCCGTATGTGAAGATCTTATGGAGCAATCACGAAGAGCGAGAGGCTACTTGGGAGCTAGAGACAGAGATGAGATCTGCATACCCTTTTCTGTTCGAGACTACTGGTTGAGGTACGCCTGTTCTACCTTACTTTGTTTCGAGGACGAAACTTCCTTTTAGTGGGGGAGGATGTAGTGGCCCTGATTCCCATGCAACGTTCTTTCGATGAATCCACTGTTAGAGCACCTAGTGTTGGTGTATCTGGCCCATGGTGCATCAATGGGATGCCACAGATGGACCCTGTGTGTTATTATTAGCTGTGTAGGCCTTCGGCTGAGTTTGCTGAAATTTCGAAAAAGAATTAGGCCCAACAGAGGTCGGAAATGGATTCAGCACGGAAAAACGCTTGAAAACGGCTATTTGCTTGTTTGTTTCTGAGTCCGGATGCCCAAAAAGGGACTCCCGGAAGTTTTCAGTGGGTTTTGGTGCATGGGAGGGGCCGTAGACCGCCGGCATGCCACGTGGCGGCCTATCATTGACCGGTTTACGACGCGCGGTCCACAGAGCAGCGCGGCGGGGTGCACAGACCCGGCGCAGGGACACGTGGCACCGCCTGATTGGCGGGCGCAAGGCGCGCGGTCTACCGGGTGAGCGCGGCGGTGCATGGACCAAGGCGGGGGCACGTGGCAGCCTCCGGTTGGTCGGTGCACGCGGCGCGGTCCACGGAATTCCGAAGTGGAATGCGTGGATCGGGTGTAGGGGACACGTGTCACCCTCTGATTCGCGGGCGCACCGTGCGCGGTGCACGGGGCCGGGGCTGGTACCTCGGGGCGCGTGCGCACGACGGGGCCATGCCGCGCGCCCGGCGCGGCCGCCGACCGGCCGGCGGGTCAACCGGGTGGCCACGCGTCGCCCGCTGGTTGGCGGGCGCCTACCGCCTTACTGTGCGGGGGCGGGCCATGTGGCAGCCTGGGGGTGGCCCGAACAGCTGTTTGCTGTTCGGCGGGCCACGTGGCGGCACCAGGTGGATTCGGGCGTGAACAGTGTTGGGCCGGCCCAACACTGTAGCCGCCCGAAAGTACCGGGCGCCCGAAAGTTGGGCCCAAAAGCCCATTGACTTGTTTTTTTGGCTTTTCCGGGTGAGGCCTATAAAAAGGCCTCATGGGGCCTCGTTTTGGAGCTTTTCCCGAGAGCTTTTCGCTTGGAGCCCCTCACCAATTTTCTTTCTCTCCCTCTTGTGCATCTTTTGGCGAAAGTTCAGAATTTTTGGAGGCCGCGACGACGGCGACTTCTGCATCGGGGTGCGGAGCGACGATTTCCTGTTGGAGGCCCATTTTCGTCGCAGTTTAGTCTGGGAGGTCTACCGGGCTACCCCGACGTTATTTTTGGACGATTTCTACGGTGACGGTTTCGTAAGAGGTAAATCTACAATTTTCGTGTTGGACACTTTTTCTGGAACTGAGCTTTTCTAGGGGTTCTGGGTACATTTTTAACCCCCTTTGCGACTGTTGGTTGAATTGGACAGCACCTACTTGTCGGATTTTTATCTCCTTATCCGGACATCGGAATTCGACGTTTCAGGACTCTATCGACATCTACTCTTCGCGAGGATCGCCGTCATATTTTTATTGGAATTTTTGGAGGAAGTTTTTCAGGTGAAAATTTCGTGTTAATGGGACTGTTCACCACAGATTTTGGGAATGTGGAATTTGTGTGGATTAAAGTGTAATTTTGGTGTATGTTTGTACCCAGGAGGTTGTGAGCACTTCTACCGTGTTGTTGGCTTGGTGGGATTTGTGATTTGACTGTTTTGGGCTTTCTCAGCTGTACGATTCCGGGCAGTTAGCACTTTCAGGTGGGTGACCTTGCTTCCAAGAACTCTGGACTGTGTACTAATTCTATGTGTGTAGGATCATGCATGTTAGAAATTGGAGTAATAGCATGTGTAAAACTGTATGTTGTATCTTGTATATCAGTTGTTGAATCTTTTGATTCCTACTTTATGTTAAGTAGTGAAATCTTGGAACTTGACCTAGCACCCCTGTCATATGCATCTTGTTCAGCCAGTCTGTAGAAAACTCTAACTTGGGCTAGGTTTTTATTGCTCTAGACATTCCACATCACGATACTTCATTCACTATGGACTTAGCTTTTCCTCGCCCGAGTTGTGGGCCGAGAGGTCGGGTGGTTGTGGGATGCATTTGCACTCGTGTCTGGGGACCGAGTGGAGCCGACAGCAGTCTGTAGATCTGATCTCTTTGGGAGAGTGATAGTGATGGTAGATCTGGGTTCTTGGGAGCTGTCAGAGTGACAGTGAGTCTCAGCTATGTAGATTCCAGTCGGTGAGTGAGTCAGTGATTTGTTTATTAGCCGATCTTGTTGATCGAGGATTTGGATCATAGCCTGCATGAGCCACATTTGATACTTTACAGAGATACTTGTTATGGGTTACTTTGACTCGAGTGGGTCGCTCCCCTCGAGTGCCACTCCGGAGTAGGCGAGACCGGGTTGTTGTACCGGCGTGAGTTTGAGATGTTCTTTCGCGACTTGTTGTTGCATTTGTCCCTCTGGCTGTGCTTTTGTTGGCAGCCATGGACGCCCTACGTAAGTCCGCTCCTCCGGGACGTAACGGCAGTAGGTTGGCGCAGGTTTGACTGGACCCGATGAGGCAGTCAGTTGTGATTGGGTGATCAGGGAGGAGAGTTAGTTGTGGCATCATGTTCTTTCTGTTCCACTGTTGAGCATCTAGATAGAGGCATAGTAGCTGTAGAGTTACTTTTCCCAGCTTTCCTTACAGCACTGCATATGTTACTTTATGCCTCTGGTAGACTTAGTGGGCAGACCGTCGGGCTTGTTGGCGGCACCCACTGAGAACTACTGTGGGATGTAGTTCTCACACCCGTCGTGGTGTCTTCTCCCCAGGGACTTCTGCTCCGGTTCCTGCAGCTCCGGTTGCTGATCCAGCTCCTTCAGACCGAGGTAAGGGAGTCGCGAGATAGATCCCCTCCTGTCATCTTCAGTGTGTGAGTAGATGTACCCCAGTACTATTTTGGTGTGTGTTATGTCGAGTGACTTTTGTAGTGAGGTTTTGAGTTGTACCTTTCTTTCTTGCTTTTCTGAGAGACTCTTGTGTTCTGGTGAGGTTGGTCTGTATATTTGTGAGTTGTAGTTTTATTTTAGGTTTTTATTCCAGCTTTTCTCTTTCCGCTCTGATATCTGCTAGTGTAGATGTTTCTTTGCAGGTTAGTCGCTACGCCTATACGGGGCTTCCCGTATGGGCGGCGGATCTGTTGGCGAGCCGGGGCGCAGTATCGCCCCGGGGCGTGACAAAGTCTACCAGAGGCTTGAAAGGAGGTAAAGTGGTAAAACCGAATGAGTCCGCTGATAAGAAAAACTACCACTAATATGCCTCTAATACAGTACCAAATAAACGACTGTGTAAATATATATATGCATCAGTGAATGAGAACTGCCAAAATAACCCAATCAGATGGACTGGTAAAGAATCCGGTACTGCCTGCTCTGCCGTCCAACTCAAGAACCCAATAACTGATCGACACACGCCTCGATCTCAAAGTAACCAACTGACCGGCACACGGCTCAGTTTCAAAGTAACCAACTGACCGGCACACGGCTCGGTCATAATGCCTACTCTGGAGTGGCAATCGAAGGGAGCGACCCACACGAGTAAAATAATCATGTCACAAGTACCTCAATACAGCAGGGCTTAATCACGACTATGCTCAAAGTAGGAAACTCCACCGACTAACCAAACCCCGATCCCCAATCCGATGGAAAAATCAACGCCTAGTCAACCGCCCAATATCCGCGGTTGCTGCAACACCCTACAAGCCCACAATCTGGTACAACCATCCCAGACTCAACAATCTCGGCTACACTATACCACCCGAGCAACATGAAACCCATGTCTAAGTAAAAGGAGAAGAAAGAAACAATATATTTTCTCCTAAATCAAATCCCAATATGATAGTGTAGCAGTAAAAGATGGCCTATCTAGATGTCCATATGAGCATGCAAATGTTCTCCTGAAGGATAAAGCAAGAGTATCGAGTAAAAGCTTGAAATAGGGATAACCAAAAGTTAGGATCAATAACCAGCTATACATGTCCATAAACCATAATCCATAATCCATAATAAATCATCAGAGTGTACCAGTCCCACATAGATAGGCTAAGGAATAACTGGAATAATTCATTCATGCATGATCTACAAAGGGGTGGCGAAACAATATACAGTGTGTCGGGGATCATTCTAATAGCCCTAGTGGGTAAGCCGTAAAAAGATGTGCTCAACAACCCACCTAGAACGAGCAGATCCGGAATCCGATCAGGCTGAAATTCGGCGTGCATGTTCCCTCAGCGTCTATGATCCCAACGAATCCAAGATCTCCCAAAAACTCCTCCCGGATCAGTGGTGGCGAACAAAACAGTGAGGTGTTGTCCAACAAAGTAGTGCAAAAACAGCGGGCGCGTCACAATGGCGTAGATGTGAATTCGAGCACAATTTCTGTCCGGGGCCAAAAAGGAAAATGCTCACCTCGACTATGACGAAGAGTCCCAACTTCCCCTTTTCTCGTAAAATTCCAAAATCTTGACGAAAACTGTAATAAGAGCCGAACACAATGTAAATTTTAATCCCAGAAATTTTGCATTTGCTGTTTGCACAACAGTCCCAAAAACTGTAATATTTCACCTACGAAAAGTCCTCCAAAAATTCTAGAAAAACCACGGCTGCGATCCTTGCGAAGTGTAGATGCAAATCGAGTCCTTAAACTCCCAAATTCGATATCCGTAGGCCGAGAAAGCGAGAATACTCCACCGCTGTCCAGAGCATTGCTGCAGTAAAAGGGGTCAAAAGATGCCTCAAAAATCCCACCAAAAACTCGAAATGGAGCAAAGTAATCAACACGGAAATCGAAGGCCTACCTCTCGTGAACATGCTGCCGCAAAAATAGGCCAAAAACTCCTTCGGGGCAGCTCAGGGGAGCCCACGGACGGAACTGCGATGGAAAAAACCACCAAAAGAGGAATGTCAAAGTGCGCCAAATCGCTGAAATCGTCGATGTCGCGGCCTCCAAAAATACCAAGACTCCTTCGAAAGATAGTGGATAGGTGGAAGAGTGCCCCTGCCAAAGGGGCTCCAAGAGGTTTCCAAAAAAACCCCACAATAGAGGAAACCAAGGCCTATATATAAGTGAAATTTCATAAAAAAAATAAGCTTTGGGGTACGTTTTCGGGCGCCCGAAACATTCGGGCGCCGAACAGGAAACACCAACGGCCGCACCCGGATTCACCCGGGCGCACCGCGTGCCCTGTCCCACGCCACAGCAAGGCGCGGCCAATCGGGCCGCGCCACGCGGCCCACCCGCACAGTCGGGTGGTTGGCGCCCGCCACACAGGCGGCGCCACGTGGCGGCGCCATGCTGTCCCGCGCCTGCCCCCGCACCTGCCCGCCTGCCACGCCACCTGCCCCTCTTGCCTACCCTCGCTGCACGGACCGCGCCGCGTGCGCCGGCCACTAACAAGACGCCACGTGTCCATCCCCCAGTCCACGGCTCCCCCAGTGCATCCAAATGCACAATAAACTTCCGGTTGTCCGTTTTCGGGTGTCCGGTCTTAGAAAAATACGTTCAAATAGCTGATTTTGACTGTTTTCGCGCGCTGAATCCAAATTCGATGTCCATTTTGCCAAAATCCACTTCTAAATTTTGACGAAGGCATCCGGAAAGGCACACTTGATCCAAATTTCGCGCTGGGTCCATTTCTTGAGTTCGATTTGCGCGCAACCAACTCTAACATTCAACAAGGGCCTCCATAAGTTGCTGATCAAGCCGGAACTCCTCCAAGGGGATTCGGGTCCTCACAACGAAAATCTCGTCTTCGTCAATGATGTGTTGAACAGTCTTAATTTCAAAAATAGGTCCGTGGCCACCTCTCGACATTGGGCCGTGAACCGAGCGATATGCTCGACTATGTTCTCGGTTTCCACTCCTAAGAACTTGTCAAACTTTGGCATCTTCCAGTTGGCCGGGTATAGGTGATCCATATCGATATAGGCCGGATATGGTGACCTGAACACTAGCCGAATTGCTAGCCTGACCTCTGTGCCGAAAGATTTCCGGATGATTTCCTCTACCTGCGCATGTATTTCGGCAAGCTCCACCTGAGGTAACGAGGCCGCCGGCTGAGCCGGTGGAGATGGCGGCCTACAATGCCCTGCCTGGTTCTGAGAAGGTCCCTGCACTGGGACCTGTCCGCCGCTCCTGCTGCCCCCAGCCAGGGGTTGGAAAATAGACGGTAGGGGAAGCAGATGGGTCCCCCAATAGTTCTCTTGTTTATGGCCGATGTTTTGTCCCATCGACCTTACTTTTGTCTGGTACGGGACTATTTGTGGCTGCACTGACCCCAGCTGTCGGCGGTACAACTCCCTATGGTTGCACTGTCGACATTGCTGGCGCTATCAGAATCGATTGTGTCGGCAACGGCTGGGGTAGTGTAGAGGCGAATCCTCCATTATATGGTTCGTTTCGAGCCAAAAACTTCCCGATTCGAGCCACATTGTGATTTGAGGCCGATACTGTGGCCGACAATGAATCTAGGCGAGCGTCGTGTACCTGGTTACTCCTCTCAAGAGACAATTGTGCTCTCTCGAAAGATTCTAACGCTCGGGCCATTTGTCCGAACAATTCGGATAGGGTCGGCTCCTGTGGTGTCGACCTCCCGCTGGTCTCCGGAATCTCCGGTAGCGTCGGTGACGGATCATCCACGTGTCCGGCGCTACTAGATTTGTCATTCTATGAAGGTTTGGGAACGACTCTATTTTTGAGATTCAGACTGTTGTTTTTTAGCATTTTTCGATAGGATTAGGATAAGAGTTTACCTGAGGGTCCCATCGGGCATGCCAAAAAATTGTTGAGGCCAAAATGTGCCGCTGACTATTGACCTGGTCTGGTCCGCGATCGGCTTCGGAACTGGCCCTCTTGATGTGAATGCGCCGCGTGCCAAACGATTAGGCTAATGAGGGATCTGCTCGGCTGGGTTCTTCTCAATCGAACTCTTAATAAAGTTCGGCCCGGAGAAGCCGAACTGAGACGAATGCGTATTGATCAACACGGCTGAATCAGCCAGTTCGCTTTGTATTGCTCGAGAAAAGGGTTACAAGGAACGGTTACAGGTACAACTACTTCTAGAAAAGCTGTAAAGGAAAGCAGTAAATGTTGGTATGAAAATCTATCTAGGAAAGTAGTAGATATGGGTATTGAAGGTAGTGGTCACTGGCTTACGAGGCTGCAGGACCCCTTTTTCTTCGATGATTTGCTTATTTATACTTGTCCGAACCACGTAGACAGCTGTGTATATCGTAATTTAAGGAGAATCATCGCGTATCTCTCAACTTTTTCCTTCTGAGTTGATTCTTCTCGGTTGGATAGTAACTCTTTTCCTTCCACATTCGTTCCCAAGATTGGCGCGCTGAGGCGTGATTCTCGGCGCTCATTATTGCAGGGCACTGTTCGCCAATCTCACGTTAATTAGTTGCGTGATTCGCACCCGAAATCTCGTGCTTACCTTCTTTAGGATCTTTTCTTTCGTGTTCGCATATATTCTTTTTCGACTCGAGCAGTCGATTCCCGATTCTAATTTTGTCTCTTGACGTCGTTCGGCTTAGACAACCGATGATTTACAACCAACCGAAGTCAGTCTTGGTCAAGACATGAGCATTTTTCATCGGCTGATATCTTCAGTCGATGGTTTGCGGCACATGTCGTCTTCTGACTTTATCGTAGCGCATTTCACGTGGCGATAATTTTGACCTCATCATATATATATATATATATATATATATATATATATATATATATATATATATATATATATATATATATATATATATATATATATATATATATATATATATATAATCAAAATAAAGCAAACCAATATTTTAAATTAAAAAATAAAAAATAAAAACTCGAAACCAAGCTGAGCTGCAGGGATTGCTGGGAATGGATGGATTGGTATTTTTTTTTTGATAATTTATACTAAATATTTATAGCTAAAGTAGTATTATTTTAATTATCTAGTGCCAAAAAAATAGTATTTTTGACCATGTTGTACCACAAATAGATTCTTTATGTCCACTATTCAAACATCTAGGGCCCGTTGGGTAACGGGTTAAGACAGAACTAGCTAATCCAGATATAAGTATAAAGTACGGAACTAGTGTAAAAAAGCGTTTGGGATAGTTTCATGAATAAGAGATTTTGTGTTTGGTATGATAATGAGGAATAAGATGAATAAAGAGTATTAGTTGGGATAAATTACCTTTTTGCCCTCAACTTTATTATGTAATAATGAAGTAAAAGAGTATGCCTCGGTAGACGTGAGAGGGTATTTAAGAAAAAAGTAAGAGCGTGGTTGGGAAGAGTGAGAACAGTAATTCCGGCTTATTCTAGTTGTACTGAAACAAACTATACCGATTGATTCCAGATGAGTTTGGTAAAACAAGAGAGATACCCCTATTTCTTATTCTAAGCCCAATCCAAACAGGGCCCTAGGAATCCAAGAAAGCATAAACGTTGTTTCCTGTTCCAAGAAGACCATTCACATAATAATAACAAAATAATTAAATAATAAAAAAATAAAAGGTAAACTTTAATTTTGACCTCATGTTGTTTAGTATATTTTTACTTTACTATTTTATATAATTTTTAAAAATATATTTAATTATTTTTTAATTTTATTTTAATTTTTATTTAAAAATTTATCGTTAAACAGAATAATAAAATAATATTTTTGTAAACCATATAATTGTACAATATAATATTTTACCATATTATGATATGCAATTTACTATCATGTGATTTACAAAAAAAAATTATCACATTGCTATTATTATATTTAATAGTAGAACTTTACAGTAAAACTGAAATAAAATTATATATACAAATACTTGATCTTATATTTGAATTTATAATTTAAAAATTAAAATTTAATAAAGTATGTTTTGAATTATGGTAAAGTGAAATAATTATTTTGATTCGAATTTGATATGAATTTTTCATGTTTGATGGTTTGATTTGAAATCGAATATTTAAAAATTCGCTCCAAATCCGACCATTTACATTCCCATCTACAAATTAGGTATAATAAGACTTACAATCCATTCATTAATTTTATTTTATCTTTTTACTAAAAGTGAAAAGTAATTTTTAAATCCTAAAATTATTATTTTTACAATATTCAAAATATTTATGCATAAAATAGTATTTTTATGTATTAAATAATGGTCCATTTTGGATCTCTGATCTCTGATTATTAAGAAAATTTGATGTCTTAGTCTTAGATTTTTTTTTTTTTTTTTTTTGTGGTATATAGACCTTCTAGATAGCATAAATTATATTTTTCAAATTAAATTTTAATTAAAAAATATTAATTATTAAATAATTGGTACATTATATTTAGGGTTAATTGCATACGGCTTCCTGTAAACATATCGAATAGCAGATATATCCTTACAAAATTCAACTTTTCATATTTATCTCTTCAAAAGTCTAACGTTATTCATATATATCCATACCGTCTACCTCTGTTAGAAAAATCTAGTTAACTATATGTTAAATACTTAATTTTGGTTAGTTAGTGAAGTAAATTTAATTTTTTACCCTTCGAGATATTTCTATATTATTTTTTGGATGAACATTTTTGAAAGGGCAAAACTGTCATTTCATATATAATTTGTTAAAAAATAAACAGTGAACTAACGATAATAAACCGAAGGGATATAACGTTGGATTTTCGAATGGATAAATATGAAAAGTTGAACTTTGTAGAAATATATTTGCTATTCGATCCGTATGTAATTAACCCTTATATTTATGAGGCACATGATGGGATCTATTAAAAAATGTACTCTAGAAACACTTCAATGTTCCCTTTTAAATTTTCTTTAGAATGTTGGTATAATGGGAAAACGTGCATAACTAATTAATTTTTTCAATAAAAATATTAATACATATTTGGAATAATAATAAAATTAAGGAAACATTTTTTGCATTTGTTCTAGTTAAAATATTTTATTTTGAAATATATTTTACTTGAAAATAGTAGTTAACTTAAATCATACTCATATTAAATATTTAGTTGACCCTATGGTGTGGCGTATACACGGACAGCATAAAATTATTTTTATGTTTAAATATTTTTGAGGTTGAGTTTCTAATAATAAAACTGTGAGGGATCTAGACGCAAAAATTGCTCATTTCCTTCCTTCGAGGGAAAGTTATCTCCGCTTCTCTCTCTTCCCAAAATATATTAAATATTAAATTCCTCCAACAGCAACTTGCCACGTGGACACAGACCTCGCTGGTCCGTATACTCCGATCATCCGACGGTGGACGTTAGTCCTGATTCGATCGCACGGCCACCGATGTTCAAAATGTAACTCTGAGTGTGGGCCCCACAAGTGACACGTCAGCATCACAACAACTGCGCTCGTGCGCGTGGAAGGAGTGGGGGGGGGGGGGGGGGGGGGGGGAGGTGGTGAGATCCTTCCCCGTCAAAAGAGAACACCTTTTATGTCGATCACGTGTCCAGCTTCTACTCGCCTAGAACACGAAACAGCAATTTTTTATCCACTCTTTTTCTTCCACGTGTCAATTTCGCGTACTTAGTTTTTAATTGATAAAAAGTGTACGGAGGACCTACGATTTCTTTGTTTTTTATTTGAAAAATGCTACTTGTACGCCCGTAAGGGGTGTACATCTCACATCTCCACCCATCTAAGGGTGGGGGTGTGATGAGTGGTCACTTGATATGACCCGTAAAAAACATCGACACCATTAAAGGGGTAGAGATGTAGGATGAACAGCCATTCGAAATGTACATGTAGCATTACTCTTTTTATTTTAGAGTGTATTACATTTTTTTTTTTAATTTTTTATATATATATATATTTAGTTTTCTTTTTTTTTTTAAAATTAAAAGGACGAACATAAAATTTTAAGTTAAACATAATAATTTATTTATCGTTTTGCAAAACATGACAATTAGATTCTTGTAATTTTAAATCATAATAATTTTTAAATTTTTTTTGTATTAATTAATAAAATAGAGAACGATAAATAAATTATTGTGTTTAGCTTAAATATCATGGTTGGTTCTGTTGTTCAGCGTGGAGAGCACATTAATCAAAAAAATTATTATTTTTATAATTATATATTTATAATAATTATATCATATAATCCATTAAAATGTATAAGTAATATTAATTTAGAATATTTTGAATCTTCTGTCAATTCTATTAAATTTAATAGTTTTAATTGAAAATTATATTAATCAATTTTATCAAATCATATGCGAAGTGTTGAAGTGTTGGCATTACCGTCAATATAAAATAAATTCTTTGTTTTTAATTTTGCTTGGATGATAACTTTGTCCTTTGTTTAAAACTTTCGTATTTATAATTGTATCTAATTTTAGTATAATTTTAATTAGAATTTTTTTGAAAATGATCTTTCAAAAATTTATATTTTTAAAAATGATCCTACAAAATTTTGTATTTACAAAAATAATTTTATGGGTGCCAACTGTACGCTACGTGTGCCCACCACGAGTGCGAGAGTCTGAGATGGATCAAGTTGAACACGAAATTTAAAATCGCGTATTTAAACCATAGTTAGTTAATTCGGATTCGGCAAAAATTCGGTTCGGATATAATACGGATAAAATTCGTATCATGATTTTTAAATTCGTTGAAAAATTCGGTAAAAAAACGGATTCGGTAATTATTCGGATACGTGATTTATACGGAAATTATACGTTCACCAATTAAAAATTCGGGATCAAAAATTCGGCTATTAAATTAATTTTTTTTTCTAGATTTATACTATAAGCATAATCAGTTATAATTTTTAAGAATATAAAAATAATCACTTTAAATTTGAGCATCCAAGAAATTTTTTTATATTACTGGATCTTATAGAGTGATTTACCCATCTCTCTCTCTCCTGTAGAGCATTTACTCCCTTTTCTCAAAAACTTTTTTTTCTTTCTTGGAAAGTGAAACTGTGTAAAATTGTTTGACACTTTGACTTACCCAAGGGTTAATGCAGTGGGCAACTGTGCACAGAGTTTTGGACTGTTGGTTAAAAAAATATGGGTTTAACTTTTGAAATTCAAAAAAAAAAATAGTACGAATTTTTGGGGAAAAAATTCGGAATTCGCGAATTATTCGCGAATAATAATTTTTGAAAAAAAAATTCCGAATTAATCCGAATTTTTTGAAAAATTCGGAAACAGACCGTTTAATTCGGATTCCCAATAATTCGCGAATAATTCGCGAATTAACTAACTATGATTTAAACACAGGGATTGAAACCGCGTGTTCTACGCCTAAAACCCACAACCCTGCTGCTCTTGACGCCGGCGGCGGCGGTGGTTGCGAACAGAAAGAGAGAAAGCAGAGAAGAGGCCGAAGGAAGGAGAAGAAGAAATCGGTCGGGGTTATAAGGGTTTAAACACGCGATTTTAAATCGTGTGTTCAATCCAACTCTCCCCGCTCACGTAGTGGGCACACGTGACGCACAGTTGGCACCCATAGGATCATTTTTACAAATACAAATTTTATAAAGCTATTTTTTAAAATATAAAATTTTAAAGAATTATTTTTTAAAAAAAACCCTTTTAATTATTAAAGTTAAAGTATAGTTGCAATTATATGAAATCAAATAGTTTTGGAAATATTATATCTTAGCTATTTAACTTTGTAATAAGGTGATCCAATTTTGAGGGTTTAAATAAAAAATATGACTAATAATACTAATAAATATAATAAAATATTCAACTAATGAATAATTCAAATTTTAAAAACTAAAATTTAAAAAGTGCTGGTAAAAAATAAAGAGAATTATAAATTTTAATCTTTTAGTTCAAGATCCAAAAGTTAGTTTTTATCCTATCAATTTCTCCTTTTTATAGACTAAAATTTTAAAAATTATTATAAAATTTTCGGTCAATCAGCAATGTACAACAAATCAAATACCTCTATTAATTAATTAAAAATATAATAAAAATAATTTTTTATAAATCATGATAGGATGAGTGAACCTTGGAGGCTAATTGTGATTGAATAGGATATGTGACCAATAATTTTATAAAATTTTATGATTTATTAAATAATTATAGGTGGTGAATGATTTGTCATTAATTGTGAGGACTTTTGTAAAATTATTAAGATTTTATAAAAATTATTAAAAATTTTATTTGATTAGAATGTTAGATAATTTGTTGAATTTGTTATATAATTATTAATATTATTATATATGAGAAATAAAAAAAAAAACGTCATTTACCGTCTCCTCATTTCAGAGAAAGATGATGAATTGTTTATCCTTTTTAATATATAAAAAAAATACAGTGAATAATTTATTATTTTTTTAATTTTATTAAAAATAATAAATAATTGGCTGTCCAAATAATTTTTTATAAGATTATTATTAGACTAATATAAGTTTTTAAAGGAAAAAAAAAAGAGTAATACTATCTGTACACCTAATTCCAGGTGCTGATATATATTCTATCCATTATGGGATGAAAATTTTTTTACTGGTCATTTCAAAATGATCGGCAAAATTTATTTTATTTCGGAATAAATAGAATATAAGATATACACTCAATTTTAGGTGTGCACGAAGTATTTTTCAAAAAAAAAAAAAAAATGATATATGACTCCTTACATTTTAGATTTTTTCTCCTTTGGGGTACAAAGTAGTGTTTTCCAAAAATAGTAAAGCTGAGGGACTTGTTTTCCTATCATTTGAGTGTGTTTGGTTTATGTCTCACCATTTTTATATTCAATTCAGTGGACGCAAACAAAATGGGGGTACGCATTACAGCTACTGCTCTGATGGTGCTCGAGCGAAGCTTTTCGCTCCTGCTCTCTCTAGAAACCAATCGAATCCCCATTTCCATTTCCATTTCCACTAAAATTCACACCCCAAAACTTTAATTTTTTTTTTTAAAATCTCCATTATTCTCTACTTTTGTTCAATCCGAAGCACTCGTCGAATCCAATTTCGTACAATCCCCCACCGTTTTCATGCGAATTTAGGCGATCTCTTCCATTTTCGAGTGATTTAAATCGCTTTTTAGGGCTTAGATTTGGGGATTTAGGGTTGGGGGGAGGTGAAATTGTGGGCGATGGCGTTGGATTTGGGAAATTCGGTTACGACCTCGGACTACCAATCGATTGTGTCGATCAATCTCTTCGTGGCGCTGCTATGCGCGTGCATCGTGATCGGGCACCTCCTCGAGGAGAATCGATGGATGAACGAGTCCATCACCGCTCTCCTCATCGTGAGCGATCTCATCGTTGCATTGATCTTTGAGGATTTGAACCTTTTCTGTTCTTATAAGAATTGTTTGAGATGTTTTTTGGTGATTTTTGTTGTTGTAGGGGTTGTGTACTGGAGTTGTGATACTCCTCACCACGAAGGGGAAGAGTTCGCATGTACTCGTTTTTAGTGAGGATCTCTTCTTCATATATTTGCTCCCGCCGATCATCTTCAATGCGGGGTATGATTTGTGATTCTTGCTTCCTCTAGATTGATCTGTGTGTGTGTGTGTGCGTTTTTTCTAATTCCCTAATTCCTGCTACTAGGTAGATTTTTTGTGTAGTCTATATGTTACTAGGTGTATTAGTGTGCTTAATTTAGTTTGGTATATAAATATATGTTTTTGAGGTTGCACTTATCCAGCTGTTGAAATCTCAAAGGGTGAGTTTAGTTTGGAGATAAAGCTTAGGTGATAACTTAATTAATTAATTAATTAACTTTTATCCCAGGGTTAAAATTTGTGTTTGGTTTTACACTATAGGAACACTGTAATGATCACAGGGACAATTTTGTTGGTATGTGATTACTGTAATAACTGGGAAAGTATCTTTAAGACACTCACTTGCCGACTACTTGGTTTTAAGAGGGAAGCTCATATTCAATGTCTAAAATTTCTTTCTAAATAATACTTGTTGCAATCTTCATATAAAGTACTTTATTGAACCTCGCCTATGGGAAATTTGACTTACCTTTTCGTCCCAGCTAAAAGTTTGATTGATTATGAATTCTAAAATCGAGATACGCTATTTCGAAATGGCCATTTCCTTTATATGTTATAACAGTCTCATATTGTTTTTTAGTATACTGATCTAAGAATGATTAGAACTCTTGATTTTTGTTTGGAAAAGTCGTGTTGAAGAGACCTTAATATGCTCGCAATTTTGTGCTGCTCCAGGTTCCAAGTTAAAAAGAAACAGTTCTTCCGCAATTTCATGACAATTACATTGTTTGGTGCCGTTGGGACATTGATCTCCTTTGTCATAATTTCACTGGGTAAGTTATGTGTCTCCGACTATCTCCTGTTTATAGTTATTCTATGATTGTTCATGGGACATGGATGCTCTCAGACATGAGCTCTTCTGCCATGAAAACTACAAGTTTGCTAGCATCATGTTTGCAGCAGTCATGCTGCTTTCTAATATTGATCATTTTACCTTTCTTTTTGCTTTTCATTTATCTTTACACAGCTATGTAGTTATACTTGCTTTGTTTAAACTGTTGTCTTAGTCATTTACTCAATGTTGTAGTTTCAATCAAGAGAACTTATACATGGCTTATGATATGGACATAGTTCCTCTTGCATTGTTGTCACATTAATTTGTTGAGAGGAGAAATAATTAGGTAGTATATTATTCAATTGGTTCATCACTTGGAGATTTGTTTAACCTAACACCTATCTTCTTGTTCGTTTATTTGTTCAGGTGCAATAGGACTGTTCAACAAGCTTGGCATTGGTGCACTAGAAATTGGAGATTATCTTGGTAAAATCTCACACACTCTACTTTGAATTTTTGTCACTCTGATGCCCAATATCTTTTGTTCGAAAATTCTTCATCCCTCACATGTTTCTACCTATGTATATACAGCGATTGGAGCAATCTTTTCTGCAACCGATTCAGTTTGCACCTTACAGGTACAGAAAACTTGCATTTTACATTTTAGCCCTAGCTTATGAACTAGCAGATTATGTATTTTTGATTGTATGCTTTCAAAACAGGTGCTTAATCAAGATGAGACACCTTTACTCTATAGTCTGGTCTTTGGTGAAGGTGTTGTTAATGATGCCACGTCAATCGTGCTATTCAATGCGATTCAGAACTTTGATATTGGTCATATTGATTTCATTGTTCTGCTAAAGTTTGTCGGCAATTTCCTTTACCTATTTTCAGCCAGCACCTTTCTTGGTGCATTTGTAAGTTTTCTTCATATTAATGCTAACATAAACTTTTATTTTGAAACGTGTCCATTCATGCCGCCTTCTTTTTTTTTCCTATCTTGAAATCAAAAGAAATTGTTGATATTTGATCTCTTTTGCAGGCTGGGTTGTTTAGCGCCTATATTATCAAGAAATTATATTTTGGCAGGTTTGTGAAAGAAAATAGTTTTTTTCTATGTTCTTCACAATTTTGATAAAATGACAGGATAAAAAAGTATATAAAAGTGTTGACTGCCTTGGATTTTCTTTTGAGATGTTGAAATAAAATTCTTTTAGCTTTTTTTTTTTTTTTTTTCTTCTTCTTGCTGATAGTTTGTGGCTTTCCTTTTTTAACCTAGACATTCCACTGATCGAGAAGTTGCCCTTATGATACTCATGGCATATCTTTCTTATATGCTTGCAGAAGTGAGTGGCTTCATCTTTAGTAACTTTTAGATCCTCTAGTCTTTTTTCTATTTCCATGATGCTAGATATTGGTCCTGTAAACAATAGGTTTTGCCACTGACGGCATATTTCCTATTGCAGTTGTTAGATCTGAGTGGTATACTCACTGTGTTCTTCTGTGGGATTGTAATGTCACACTACACATGGCATAATGTGACAGAAAGTTCTAGAATTACCACCAAGTACGTAAACTTTTTGCCTTCATTTTTGATTCCGATGTCCTTTCCACTCTTTCCAACTGATATGCACTGTTAGGCCAACTTTTTTTCATTTATTAACTTTAGTTTCTTGCAGGCATGCTTTTGCCACATTGTCTTTTATTGCCGAAATATTTCTTTTTCTTTATGTCGGCATGGATGCATTGGACATTGAAAAGTGGCAGTTTGTTAGTAACAGGTAATTCTTATTTTATTTCATTAGTTGAAGTTTAGGGGTTTTAAGTTTGTTAATTTTCCTATCTTCCATAACTAATAATCATCCATTTTATCTACTAGGATATTAATTCTCGTTTCCTTGACCGTTATTGAATGATCTTACGAAATCAAGCCTTGATACAGGTGTTGAGTATAAATCAGTGTTTGAAAAGGCGCGCCTAGGCACGAGGCGCGGCCCTTAGCGTCTCAAGCGCGCCTCATGATATTTAAATTTAATGGGTTTAGGGTTTGCGTTTTCGGGTCTTGGATTTTTTCAATATATATTCTAAAATATTAAGGGATTGAAAAAAATCCCTAATTTGAACCTTCTATTCCATTTTTTTCTTGGTCATTCTCTCTTCCCCAATTGGCAACAAGGTAGCAAGCACTTTTAAGCTGAAATTTGAAACATAATTTTTTTCTTTTTAGTTTGAGAACATTTATGCATGTAATTTCTTTATTTTTTATGGTTAATTTGTTTTTGTATGTCTAATTTCAAATTTTTTTATATACAATGTCAATTTAAACTAAGCTTGTGAAGAGTATTTTATTTTTTTTAAAAGTGTGCCTCACCTTCTTGAGGCGTGCGCCATGCGATGCGCCTCACGCCTAGGCTCCAAAAGGCCTTTGTGCCTTTTTTGCGTCTCGCGCCTTTTCAAATATTGGTATAAATATTTAAAACATTGTTCTCTAGAAGCTTTAAGCTCTTAGAGAACAACAGCCGTTTTACATAATTTAACATATTATCAGAGCAGGAGATTCTGAGTTCGAGTTCTGTTAGACTTTTAATATTTTTTTAATTTCCTCCTATTTAATTCAAGTTCATGTCTTAGGCCTATCAAAAAAGTCTCAAGTCCAAATATGAGGGGGAATGCTGAATATAAATATTAAAAACACTGTTCTCTGAAAGCTTAAGCTCTTAGAGAACATCGGTCGTTTTACATAATATAAATATTTCATATTTGTTATCTTTCAACCACATTAAATTCCAACTTTTACTTACAAGGTACATGAGCGCTGTCGTTGAAGTAGATTGAAATAAATGAGTAATAGGCTAATAGATTGCTCTGGTACTACGCATTACTCAATAAGAGGACATAGCGTAAAGGTGCTATCAAGAATGCCAAAGTTTTACCCTACGGTGCTGCATTTACTATTACCTATTCAATGATTTGTATAGGAAGATACCTATAAATTGCACTAGGGATGGTTAATATTCTTGTGATCCATTTTCCGCACGGCACTTCTATGTATCAACTTCTTAACTCATTCTAATTCTGAATCGATCTTATTATTATGTTCTAAGATTGCTAATCTTGAAATTGGACTACTGAATGCTTGGATAGCTGACACATTTACTATCTCATGCAGCCTTCGGAAGTCAATTAGTTTGAGTGCAATACTGTTGGGCCTGGTATTGGTTGGAAGAGCTGCTTTTGTTTTCCCACTGTCTTTTTTATCTAACTTGAGTAAAAAATCTCAAAATGTAAAAATCACATTTAAGCAACAGGTGAGTTTTAGGAATATTGACTTCTTCACTTCTTTGACATGTTTATGCTGATTTTCTGTGCATTAAATTCCACGGTATGGTCAACAGGTGATAATATGGTGGGCAGGTCTTATGAGAGGAGCAGTATCCATTGCGCTAGCTTACAATAAGGTTAGATACCTTTTGCTTTTATTCTACAAGATGTGAAGCTGGTGTTACTCTTTTTTACGGGTGGTTTTTGTTGCAATTCTTATAGAAGGAGCGTTATCCAGTAAGGCCATTTGGTTTGGTCTATTTAATTTTTGGTTTAATTTTGTATTCAACATCCGTATAGTTCAATTTTCAGTTTGGATTCAGTGGAGATGTCCATTGACCGGGTTGGGTCTGGGTAATTAATATACTATACCTATATCTTACCTATATCTTACCTATATCTTACCTATATCTTAAAAGAAAATTAGTAGGAAAAAAAAAAAACATACCCTACCCATTCAACATTAGGATGGGTCCAGATCTGGATACTTAAGTTACTAATGTACCCATTGGGTCCATTTGAGCGGGGCTGGTAGTGACTATCCGACTACACGTATACCACTCACTTAAGATTGGGTAAGGGTTAGATCAGATATGGATACCTTTGTGGGTATCCATAATATAAAACACAAATTTTTATTACAAGGTAAGTTAAAAACGAAAATAGAAAATTTGCATTAATTACACATATATTTATTACTCTAAAATACATGCAACCACCACCTTAAACACATACAACAATATGTAATAGTTAAAATTGTATTGGTAAGTTCAACACATCTATCTATAATCTATAATCTATAATCTATAATCTATAAACAACTATATTCCCCAATTCCTTAATCTGATGTGGCCACACCTCTTTAATTCGGGGGTGTGGGTCCCACATATTTTTAATTATTTTTTAAAAATTAATTATTATTTTTTTCTCTTTCTCTAACCTCCGTTTTTTTCTTTCTGACAACGTTTTCGAGATTGATAAATAAAATATTTAATTACTTAATAATTATTTGTGTGTTTTTATTTTTTTAATAAATTTTTTTATTTTCTCAAAAAAATGAAATATAGTGCTCTAGAATAATGTCTCTTTTAGTATTACTATAAGTATCTTTTAATATTTATAGAAGTGTCTTTTAGTTTTTTTATGAAAATTATGAGTGCGTTAATAGATAGGAAAGTTGAAATTTTTTTTGAGAGCCAATATATATATATATATATATATATATATAATAATAATTATTATTATTAGATGAAAAAAACAAATCAAGTTGATTTGAATTTTTTATTTATATATATATATATATATATATATATATATATATATATAATAATAATAATAATAATAATAATTATTAGATGAAAAAAACAAATCAAGTTGATTTGAATTTTTTATTTTTATTTAAATATGTACTTTTGTTTTCAAATATCGTTTTATTTTTTTGTCAAACTTTAAAATATTTCTACTTTGAGATTTTCTTCCTATTATGAGTGAGATAATATTAAATTTTTACTAATTGATTTGATAAGAATAATTTAGTTTGTACAACAAGTGAGATTATTGTTTATACCTTTTTTTTTTGCAATGTTCGTTTTTGTTTATTCAGTAGATTGTGTTTTTAGCTCTATAATAACAGCTATCCGTTATAAAATGCAATCACCACACTATATCAATTAATTATAAATTTGAAAATAGTATATATTTAATATTTTTTTATATTTTTAATTTTAACATTTTTATTTCAATAAATTTTACTCGCCGCATTGCGCGGTTCGCTACACTAGTGTAACATAATTACATAAAACACATACAACTGTCACATAGCAATACATCATAAGTCCAAAATGCATGTACCTTCCGAGTTTGGGTCCGGATATGAAAACTATTTCGAACTCTACCCACTAAAAGATTGGGTCCGAGTCGGGTATGGGTATAAAATATTTGGACCCATACCCGACATTTCAACAGGTAATTTTTCTTGCCCATATATTAACCACTTTTAATCGGATATGGGTCGGGTCCATGTAGGATCCGGGTTGAACACGGGATATCGGGTATTTTGGATGTCTCTAGGGCTCAGTCCACAAGTGCATATATCCCACCTTCAGTAATCAAGTTTTGTAAGAGCATGTTTGGAGCTTGGCATTAGGAGAGGATTGGAGACAAAATAATCCGGTCCATAATTAGTTCTATATTTGGTGTAGTCACCGAATTGGACTAAATTAATCCTCTTCAATTAATAGTTCCTTTCGGATGGGACTAATTAATTCTATCTTCAATTAATAGTTCCTTTCGGATGGGACTAATTAATTCTATCTGATGTATTGAGAATTGGGATTTGATGGGATTAGATTAGATGGAATAATATTTCTAATTACGTGATTTCAATTTGAATTGAATTAAATTCATATTTTAAATTTCAAATTTAATTTATGTTTTGAATTTAATTTCAATTTCAAAGTTAGATTTTTGAATTCAAATTTAAATGCCAAATTTTGATCTTAGACTTGAATTTAAAATTTAAATTTAAATTTTGAATTCAAATTTTAAAATTTAATTTGATGTTGGATTCAAATTTTAAATTTAAATTTTGGATTCGTATGTCAAATTCAAATATATATTTTGAATTTGAAATTTCAAATTCAAATTCAGATTTTGGACTTAGTTTAAATTCAAATTCAGATTTTGAATTTAAATTCCAAATTCCATTTTAGGTTTTTATTTTGAATTTCAATTTTCAATATCTAATATTGAATTCAATTTCAAATTCAAATTCAGATTTTAAATTTAAATTTCAAATTAAAAAATTTGGATTTTGAATTCAAATTTCTATTCAAATTTAGATTCAGATTTTGAATTCAAAATTTTAGATTCAAATTCAGATTTTGAATTCAAAATTTTAGATTCAAATTCAGATTTTGAATTAAAATTTCAAAATGTAATTTAGATTTTGAATTCAAATTATAAATTCAAATTTAGATTTTGAATTCAAATTTGAAAATCAAATTCAGGTTTCTAATTCAAATTTAGAATCTTTCTTGATTTTGAATATCAAATTTAAAATTTTAAAATTGATTTTAAAGTGAAATTCAAATTTTGAATTTCAATTTAAATTTCTAATTCAGTTTTAAATCAAAATTGAAGCTTTAAATTCGAATTCAAAATTTAAATTTAAGATTTTGAATTGAAAATTAAAATTCAATTTTCAATAATTTGAATTCAAAATTTGAGTTCTAATTCAAGTAGAATTTAAATTGTTTGAATTCAAATTTTAATTTTATATTTTGACTTTTAATTATGAAGGATAGTAATTCAAACTTAAATATCTCAATTAAAATTAAAAAGTAAAGTATGAATTTGATTGATGGTATAAATTTGAATTTTTATTAAATGATCCAATTGTATGTATTATTATTGGCTTGGATTATCATTTATCCAATCGAGTACTAGTCCCATTCGTCCAACCTGTGGCCACACTTTGATTTCATATAATTTGATTTCATATAATTTGAAGCACTTAAAATTTGAATAGCTTTCTTTCAATGATTTTATATTATTGAAAACATTTGAAATATTGTCCTATACTGCCAACTTTAGAAAATTGAAACTATAAAAAAAAACATTGATGTGATTTTCTTTCCAACTAGCATGCCCCATTTATTATATTATAATTATTTACTCTATTATATAACCTACACTAGAAAAGGACTCTTTTTATTACGTGGTGTTAACCACATTAGTTTTACAATCAAGTCAAATTGCAAACAGAATTTTTAAACTACTGCAGTTTGAACTGGATTCTTTCATCATTAATAATTTATCATATATAATCTTATTCCCAAAAATCTCGAAAGAAAACTTCCCCACTTACATCGTCTTTAGTTTGACTTCTCTTCTTAGGATTTATTATCCTTCGCTAACATTATAAACCATTTTTGCCAATTATCCAAAAACTATCTGCATTTCGACCTTTTTATATCAATAAACAAATCAGTTACTAGATAACCACACATACATAAAGTATCCAAAAGTATATCAGTATTCCAGCAAGGACAGAGCTAGTACCTGTATATCGGACATGAAGTTCTATGCATAATTTTGATGCTGTTGATATGCCTTTTCAGTTTTTTTTTTTTTTTTTTTTTGTGATCTGCATGAATATATTTTCTCTTGTTCTTACACAGACATTTTTGTGATGATACATTTACAGTTCACTAGATCAGGCCATACTCAACAGCCTAGCAATGCAATCATGATCACCAGCACAATCACAGTTGTTCTTTTTAGCACCATGGTAAGATCCTTTTTCCTTCGTAGCTCCATGCTTGATTGAATGTCATTGGTTAGCTTTTTACTGGGTAAACACTCATTCTACAGCTATTTATATTTTATAATAGCACTATTTGGTTGTTATTGGCTACTAGTAGTTTCACAAAACTACTCCATTCGTGGCTGTAAATGATATGAATTCTAAATTGCTGACTTTAAAATGGTGCTTTGGTTGTTTTCATTCAAGCCGGTGAACTTCATTGTTCCAAAGAAACACCAAGGGCATGCTTGGTTCAAAATGGGAATTGAAATCGGGATAGGAATCGGAATGGACCGGAATGGAAAACGGAATGATAAATTTCTTAATTTGTTTGGTTCACAATAGGATTTGGAATCAGAATCAACTTATTATTATTATTTAAATAAGACAAATTTAATCTACTATCAAAATTTGTAATCAAAATTTAAATTCAAAATTTAAATTTACAGCTTAAATTTAAGTTCAAAGTCAAAATGTAAATCTATATCTAAAATTCAAATATCAAACTTATTTGGAAATTAAAGTTTAGAAGTTAATAAATTTTGAATTTATATGTTAAATTTAAATTTAAAATTATAATTGAATCTAAATTTAAATTTATATATATATATTTAAATTTAAATAATTATTATTGAAAAAAAATGAGTTCTTTTCTCAATCCCTTCCGGAATTAAAATTGACTCCCACTCTATGTTGGGAGTCATTTTGGAGGGATTCGATTTCTCCCAGAATGAAACTCGGAATGTTAATCCTTCGAACCAAATACTAACAATGAGAATGGCTAATTCCGATTTTCATTCCAAGTCTTAAATCCTTCCAACCAAACATGCCCTAAGAGTGATTTGGTTATTTAATGTGTCAAGTAATTTACTTCAGCTACTATGCTTGAATCTCGACTTCTATGAATAAATTTCTCAGGACAAGTACAGTTGACCTCCATGTGAACAAGATAACTATTCTAGGTCTGCCAAATATATACAGGTTAACACAGACTTATTCTTGCCGTGAACTACTGCTTAGACTATTCCTGTATTTCACAGCTCAGCTGAGAAAGACAGTTTAGCTCCTCCCAATATGGGGAGGAGAAACCCTCTTTATTATAATTATTATTTTTGCTGCTTTTATTATTTCGTCGTATATTTTCCTCCTGTATCATGAACACATTACCCAATTTGTAGATTTTGTTCCTTGTTTTTTTTTTTTGGGGATGCTATAGCCATCTGTAACCTATCTCTTTTTGAACCATATTTTAGGTTTTTGGGTTGCTGACTAAGCCTCTCATAAGATTCTTGCTGCCTAGGAGACTTCTGACCCGGGACCTCAGCATAAATTCGGATCCTCCGAGTCCGAAGTCATTCCTCGCCCCTCTTCTCGAAAACGGGCAGGAATCCGGGGGGGATGCAGGCCAAAATCTCACTCGCCCAACAAGCCTCCGCATGCTCCTCACTACGCCGGCTCGATCGGTCCACCACTACTGGCGTAAGTTCGACGATGCCATCATGCGGCCGGTGTTCGGCGGCCGTGGCTTCGTTCTAGTCCCGCCCCGTTCACCAACTGAAGGGAGTTCCAATCCGTGGCAATGAACACTAGAAATACACCAAAAGGATGTGAAAGATGAAACTGAAGTTTTGTAAATTTATGCCCTGCCTAAAAGAATTATAGGGTTCATGGGGCTTTACGAAATATTGGGCGCACTTCGTGCGGTATCATATTTTGTTCTATTATTTCATTTTTGCATTCGATTTCTGTATACTAGTAGTGCCTGTATACAAGTGCCGTAATGCATGTATATGAGAATAGATACTCTGAGCCGTGTCGATTGTAGATTACTTTTATATTGTACATGTATTTGCAAGTCAAAAGAGTGGTGTGTATGGTTATGCTATCAGATGTATTTTTTATAATTAGGATGTAATTTGTTGTCTTTTGCTATTATAAAGGGCTGTACTATGCAGATACTCTTTAGTTAATTATCTATGTAGAAAAGCTAGTTTATGTCGATAAACTAGCTCACCATGTTTTGTGCAATTTGATCTTTGGATAATATTGTAGCAGATCTGGAATTTGTAAGAAGCATGTTACTGCTTCTGCAAACAATCTTTTATACAGCTAAGGTCTCGATAAGAGAAGTCGTCGATTGGGTCGGTGAATCTTGTCATCTGTGTACTGCTTGTTGATTTTGTTCGGCCGTTTATTTCATCTCTCATTTCAATCTCTTTCATATTTTATGTAGGAAGTGTAAATCTAGCTAAGAAATGTGGAAAAATGTTTTTTGTATATCTCAAATGGAGTAGGTATTTTATATCTCATCAATATCAGAATAGAATAAATTTTACTAGTCATTTTGAAATAATTAGTGAATGAGTCTTCGTATTGAAATGAATGTACGAATAACATTGTTCAGAATGTGACTTATTGAAATCTTGGGCTGATCAACTAGGTTTCGTTCTGCCAGCAGTACTTTTTAAAAGCAGAAAATTCATGTACTGCTTTTACCTTGTGTAGCATTTAAAAAAATTCTTTTATTGCTTTATCATGAAAGTAGTAAGTAATTTACCAAGCACCTTAGTTGGCAGGTCCAGGGTTAAAAATCTAAATAAATTTTACAGATTGATAATTGGTTAATTCCGTTTTTTGAAATCAAGAGAAAAATTCATAGTTTATGTTTAAAAATACAAGATGACAATGATTGCAACTTATTTTTAAAATTTAAATTTTGAAGTCTGCATTGTAGCTGTTTCTAGGGAAAAGGTTTTTATTATAACAGTTGCATCATGATAATAAAGTCTAATCATGAATAAAATAATAAATTATGTAGTAAAATAATATATATATATATATATATATATATATATATATATATATATATATATATATATATATATATATAGGAAAATGCTATGTGTACACCCCTTTCGGGGTGTACATCATACACCCCACCCATCCAAGGGTGGGGGTGTGATGATGGGTCACTTGATGTGACCCGTAAAAAATATCGCCACCATTAAAATGGTGGAGGTGTATGATGTACACCCCTTTGGGGTGTACATGTAGCATTGCTCATATATATATATATATAGTATTTTTGTACTCTTATACAATGAATGTTATTAGAAAAACGCTTATTACATCTAAAAATGATAAGATAAGTAAGTTGTAATAACTATGCAATTTAAATTCAAAAATTTGAATTTGAATTTGATTTCTGAAATTGTTTTAATTTAAAAGTTTGAATTATCGAAAGTGTTTATGAAGAAATGGCTAATGCGACATAATGAGATCCAAACATGATGAAACAAAATCGCTACTTGATCGGTCTCATCGAGCTGAACGACATGGCGACGCCTGATTTCAAATTCGACGAGCCAAAATCATCGAAAAGCATGAAAAATATTATTTTTATAGTGTATTTATGTAAAAAGTCTAATATTTTATGCATCAAATTGTGTGAAATTGCATATGGAGGGACCCCTTAGCATAATGCATCTACCGTCATGACCCATGCAAAAATATCCATGATTTGTGGACCTTTTAGAATTTTGTTCAAGAAGCTATATATAGACTATTTAGGGTTTCCTCTTGAGAAACCCTAGCCGCTCTTACCCCCGAGTTCCACCGCCACCGGAGCCTCCCTCAATCTCCTCTCTCCTTTTCCCGAGCCTTGTCGCCGTTGGCCGCTCCTTGTCCTCACAGGAAAAGGAGAAGGTGGACGCCTACGATAAACAATATCAGGTCGTCAAGGACGATCATCTGGTACAAATCCCGATGGACTACATGATGGTGCATGCCCCCACGTTGATACTCCACCCTGATCTGTTGGCCGTGGAGGCGTAGTATGTGGAAGTGTCGATAAAGTCTCCAAAACTATCTCTATTTGATCAACAATTTGTCTCAGAGTCTCCAAAACTACTCCACTATATAAAATATTTGGTAGGGCACTTCTGATCATATAGTGAGATTTCTGAATAAGATCGATCTGGAATCAAAACAGTATCATAAAAATTATTGTTTATATATTAAATTATATATATATATATTCCATGCGACGGCGACGGTGGGCTTCGGCGCGACGGCGACGGCGGGCTTCGGCGACGGTTCTGGAGACGAGAGTAGGGAGATGGGGAGAGCGGGAGAGGGGGGGGGGGGGACTACTGTGCGATTGTGTTGTGAAGAAGGAAAAGTGAGGGTATTGTGCCGTGCGGGGTATTATTGTTGAAGAAGGCGCTGAACGATTCGGCGCCTTTAGTGTAATGCTAAATGTGCCAAATCGTTCAGTACCTTTAGCATAATGTTAAAGACGCTGAATGATTCGACACCTTTAGCATAATACTAAAGGCACTGAATGATTCGATGCTTTTAGTGTTTATATTAAAGACGCTGAATTGTTCAGCGCCTTATATATTATACTAAAGGTCCTGAGGATTTAGTTAATTTTTGCGAAAATTGGCTAGACCGGTTGTGGGGTACACGCCGAAGGGGGTGAATTATTTACCGCCTTCACCATATATATAGAAGGTGGTGAATCATTCACCGTTTTCAGAGGATTTTTGTGAATTCACCGCCTTCAACAAAAGCACTGAAGGCAGTGAACCGTTCACTGCCTTCAGGTGGTCTACCCGACGTGACGGACCACCCGACGTGAATTAGTTTTACAAAAAAGAAAAAAATAAATAAATAAATTAGAGAATTAGTTTGAAAATTTTAAAAGTTTTTAGGATTAGTTTTAAAAAAAATTCTTTCCCATCCCCGTCTCGCTCTCCGTCTCTCCTTCTCAATTTGCATAATCCTCATCTCCAGCTAGTACCATCTTTCTTCTTCTAATTAAACCCCTAAATTAATCCCCGAAAGCAGCCGAAAGCCGAAGAGATGGAGGATTCAAAGAAGCCTGATAACAAAATGAGAAGGCTGGTGCTGGTGCTGATCGACGGCCTGGGCGACGTGTCGCTGCCGCGGGTGCGCCGACGGACGCCGCTGCAGGTGGCGTGGGCGCCCCACCTGGACGCGATCGCGTCGGCCGGCGTGAGTGGTCTGATGGACCCCGTCGAGCCGGGGCTGGCCTGCGGGAGCGACACCGCCCACCTCTCTCTGCTCGGCTACGACCCCCGAGTCTACTACCGCGGACGCGGCGCCTTCGAATCCATGGGCGCCGGCTTGGCCATGTCCCCCGGCGACATCGCTTTCAAGGTGATTTTTTTTTTTTGTTTTCTTTATTACTTCAAAAAAATTACTATTCTTAAAAGAGCAATGCTACATGTACACCCCGAAGGGGTGTACATCATACACCTCCATCATTTTAATGATGGCGATATTTTTTACGGGTCACATCAAGTGACCCATCATCACACCCCCACCCTTGGATGGGTGGGGTGTATGATGTACACCCCGAAAGGGGTGTACACATAGCATTTTCCTTCTTAAAAAGCGAGTCTAAATCTCACACCTTTTTAAAAATCATAATGCAATGAGTAAAACCTAGCACCCAATTATGATTGATTGAAGATACCGTATCATCTAAGTGACTGTTATTTTTTTATTTTTTATTTTTATTTATTTTATTATTATTATTATTATTATTATTTTTTTTTTTTTTTGTCAATTCAAGAGTTTTAATAACTATTTTAAATTTTTAATATTTTTTTTTAAAAAAATTGATAAGGCAAGTGTGAAATATTATTGATCATTGGACGGAAAAATTCAAGGATGTAATAGTTGGTGCCTCTATGGTTCACCTATATCATTATGATTTTTTTAAAATTTTTTTATTCTACTTATATCTCAAAAAAGGAATTTGATTCTTTTGGAACATGAATGGGTGATGAAAGGGTATAAGATATTACCATCAAAGTGTAAGTATTGCACAAACTTTAATTTGCCACCCCTATCCTGTTATTTTATTGAGAAATGCTATTCGTATATCCAAATTCGAGAGGTAAATCTTATGCAAAATTTATCAAAGGGTTTAGAAAGAAAAAATATGAGTATGATAAGACGTGTGAAGAAATGAGCTCTTGGATGAGAATGGTGTAAGATTTATATCAATTTTTGAATGTATAGGCTGTATTGCTCTTATTTATTTTCTGTAAAAACGTACAATTAAAAGTGAGATAAAAAAAGGTAAAATAAGATAGCAAACTGGTACTTTTTGCAGAGCATGAGATGGTAAAGTACAGATTGTTTAGGTGATAAACTAGACTGCTTGGAAGTTTGTTGGGTGAATTGCACGGGGAAAGTTTACATGATTCTGGAGCCTTGTCTTGTAGAATATGTGTAATGTTCCACTTTTTTTCTTTTACAAGATCATGTTCTCTTTTTTGGGGGGTTCATTTACACATATGAGTATATGAGAATAATATTTATTTAATTTAAACATCGCCCGTTATTTTACCTTATAACTCGATTTTATTTTGGTCGTCAGTCAAACTTTGCTACCATAGACGAGAATACTGGAATTGTTGTGAGTAGGAGGGCTGATCGACATTTTGAGGAAGAGGGCCCGATCCTATGTGCAGCTCTAGATGGAATGAAGCTTCCTTCCTTTCCAGAATATGAAGTGAGAGTCAGGTGCAATTACCTTCATTTTTAAGAAGAGTACTTAAAAGTAAGACAACATATATACAAGTAGACTACTAGTTGTGTACAATTTCTAATGCTGCTAATATGGTATATTCTTGTACTTATTTCAAATATTTTGTCAGAAAACAATAAAAGAGCTAGGGTTAGCCGTTGAAACTTTAAATACAAAATTGATATCCTTGTCAAGCTTCATGAACTAAATTTACAGCTTAACACGGAAAAGTTTTATAGCAATAAGATTGAAACCGGCGGTTCTCTACGTTGTGTAAAGTTTCGGAATATATTTTCTAGTCAAATAAATGGCGTGAAAAATAGAAGTTTGCTTGAACTTACGAGACTGAATTGGTACTGCATAATTTATCGTCCAATTAATTACCATGGAGGGAAGGAACTATCCTATAGGCTGCATTGGCTAAACTTAAACTCTTATATATTATAATTGCCAAAGAATTCTCATCTAATATAGATTGTTACTGTATAACTTCTTCTGATATTTAAACGGATCTTATACAGTTGCAAGCAAAGTTCGAGAATATATAGTAGTGTTGCCCAAATAATCGATCTAATTAAATACAGCCTAAAATTTGTCGTAGTATTTTTATTCATGTTTGTGCTAAACATAATGTGAAACATGTTATGCGGGATTATTGAAAAAATAGTAAAAGAGAAAATAAGACAGATATATGAATTGAATAGGTCTTTTAGGAACGAAGATGATTTATGATTCACTCCGCTATCGTGTTGCCCGAGTAAATAAGTAAACCTTCTAGAAAAATAAAAATGAGAATATATTGTAAAATAATAGTAGAATCTGTCATGGAATATAAGGTAGTTAGATTGGACTGAGATCTGAATTTTTCTATTTGATGTGAAATTGAATTAGTCTAAATCAAACTATGTTTAGTTGTATTTTAAGTATCAACTTCTTTTCTTTTTCTTGTTCAGAAAAGAAGACGAAAACCAATTTCAATGGAATGTTAGCGAATTGTAGCTATTCATGGATAGACTAATTAAAAACCTCAGACTTAAATTGGGATCGTCTAATCCCAAATTGAAAGTATTGACCAACTGCTCTACTGGTTATTAGTTAGGACAAAAATACTCTAATAAGAAAAGTTTATAATGTATGCTCTTATTTTGAGAGAAAATAAAACCTTTCAACTAAATTTTGATAGCGCCCTTGTTTCTAAACTGTGCATGCGGTCGCACGTAATATAATTGACATATGAGATGTGTAACATGTGTTTACTAAAGTTACGTCCCAGATTCCACCCGGTAACATCATTTCAACTTCAAATAATTTACGCCTGCTTCGTGGGCTTTCGCTTACTTTTCTTTTTGGTAGGCCACAACTGGAAGGGCCTGTTTTAAGATGTATGATGGCCCCAACTCCTGGCTTCTAGTGGGCTTGCTTCCGCTTCCTTTCTCGTAATTTTTGCCCCAATGAATTGGTGTTCAACCATAATTTTAATTATTTTCTTTTGTTTTTTTTTTTAACATCTTATCATAATGATCATAATTATGTCAACTAGAAGAAAATAATACATTGGCGGCTTCGCCGCCTAAATTGGTTGTTTTTCATTTATTGTTTTCGCCCACCAATAGCTCCACCCATTAATATACTAGCAAGAAAAATGCTTTGAGTATGTGTTGTCAAGAAAAATGCTATTTTGATGTTAAACTAGAAGACTGAAAATAATAGTGCCTCTTTTTCTCAGGTATGCTACTGAGCACAGATGTGGGGTAGTTGTGAAAGGGCCGAAACTGAGTGGAAATATTTCTGGCACTGATCCATTAAAGGACAATCGCGTACTTCTTAAAGCAGAGGCATTGGATGACTCAGAGGAAGCAAAACACACAGCTGTGGTGGTCAATGAGCTTTCCAAAGAAATATCACGAATTCTGGTATCCCACCCTTTAAATGCTAAGCGAGCAGCAGAAGGGAAAAATATTGCAAATGTTGTCCTCTTGCGAGGTTGTGGTATAAGAATTGAGGTCAGTTTAAAAGAGAACTAATTGTTGTTACTTCGAGTTTTGACTGCTGTTGTCTATTTCACTCGGAGTCTATACAGCAATATGTTGCATTGTGCGCACTGACTTCATGTTAAAATGTGCATTAGGCCACAAAGCTAAATCAAGCTGAATCCTTTGAAATCAAGCTGAATCCTTTGAAATGTTGTTCTCTTCTAGCTTTAGCCCACAAAGCTAAATCAAGCTGAATCCTTTGAAAGCTAAATCAAGCTGAATCCTTTGAAATGTTGTTCTCTTCTAGCTTTAACAATATAAAAAGACCTTGCTCACATGTACGTATGCACTAATGGAAAAGGTTTTCCCTTATGGATGACTTTAGGTTGTCAATCCTCGTTCAAGAAAACAGCCTCCTTGTGGTAGTTGAAAAGTGAAGCATTCCTTTTATAGCATGTACAAAGCTCGACCAAATTTTTAAGATCTACGGAGCCTTTACTTCTCTTGGTCCAGGTCTCTCAAGTTTTAAATTGTTCAAACAGGATGGAGAGGTCTATGAAATTTTTCATTAGGTTATGAAAATCAGTACGAAAACTATATTGAGCTTAGGAAATCATTGTACCTATAACACTTCCTGAGTCTTTTTTAGGAGTAAATCTCTTCATAATCCTGATTAGTATTTCAGTATATGGTTTGAGCCCTTTAGTTCATTTATCGTTTAGAATTGTGATATTTTATTTAATTTGCAGAATGCAAGCTTCACCTATAGAAGGTTGCTTACATTTGTATTTTAGTTTTGTCTCTTTAATGACCTGAGTTGTTGCATTTTAAGACCTGAATTATTCTGAATTGATGTAACTCTCTGCGGTTTATTAGCGAGAGCATAATGTTTCTAACCTTCGTTTGGTGTTTAGTGGCCCCATACAATTTTTACATCATCCGCAGATTAGATGAGATTTCATGGTGGATGAACACATTTGATGTACACTTATAAATCCTATTTTTGGTTACTTTATTCAAGTTGTATCTTATTTTTCCCCCGAAACCACTGCATAGATTATTGTGTTATGCATTTTGTAGCCTTATGTTCTTTTATTGGAGTCCGATATGTGTTATTTGCTTCTCCTATAATACTAGTAGCCCTTACTACAGAGCTGATACCTCATGTGTCTTTCTTATAGATTATTTTAACCTTGTACTAGATTTAATTGCATATTTCTAGTCTAGGTTAGTAATTTAACTAGTGATAATTGCATATTTCAGGTTCCTTCGTTTGAAGATAAGCATGGTCTGACCCCATGCATGGTGGCGCCCACCAAAATTATAGCTGGGTTGGGTCTGTCTTTGGGTATTGACATCCTTGAAGCTCCAGGAGCAACCGGAGATTATCGAACGCTGCTAACCTCAAAAGCTGCAGCAATTGCAAATGCACTTTCTGCTCCACTAAAGCCACCTCCGCGAGTTTTTGTGCCAGGAGAGGATGAACATAAAGCAGGACGAGAAAATGGATATGATTTTGGATTCCTCCATATAAAGGTAAGACGTTTTTGTTTCTTTTCTCCAGTTCTTTATGGCATGAATATGTCACGCCCCGGGGTCGAATTGCGACCCGGGCTCGCCAACAGATCCGCCACCCATACGGAAAATCCCGCATAGGCGTAGCGTCTAAGCTGCAAAAGATAGTACTACAGCTATGCAGATATCAGAGTGGAAAATAAAGTGCTGTAAAAATAAAATCCAATCACTATACGTCCGTAAATAAAATACAATATCTATTTCCCAAATATGATTAATCATCATACATCATCCTCTCTACAGCATCTCTACACCCAAAAGGGAGGTAAACCACAAAAATAATACATCAGTCTCTCAAACATATAGGAAACATCTCAAAAGAGTAAAAGCTATAACATCCAGCTGACTGCACTAAAAGAAAATCTCCAACTGGGGGTACAGCTACACTCCTCGGGCAGGTAGGGATCTAGCTCGTGACTCCCTCGCCTCGCACAACAACCGAAGGATCAGTAACTCCCGCAGAAGACTGCAAAACAAAGGGGAGAAAAGGAAAGAGGGGGGGGAGAACCCCCAATGGGTGTGAGAACTACTAGTAAACCAGTAGCCCTCAGTGGGTAAATCTTCGAACTTCGACGTACCCACTAAGTCTACCAGAGGCAAAAAGGAAAGTAAAGTGGTAAGCTGGAATAATCTGCTGATAAAGAAAAACTACCACTACTATGCCTCTAATGCAGTACCGAAACAAACGACCATATGCATGCATCAGTGAATAGTATCTGCCAAAATAAACCCAATCCAATGGATCGGAATAAAACCTGGTACTGCCTGCTCTGTCACCATCATCGGGTATGCCAGCCAACGCATAACACCGATGTAATATGGGACTCAACTGTTTGCTCTGTCTCCATCATCGGGTACGCTAGCCAACGCATAACACCGATGTAGTATGGGACTCAAGAATCCAATAACTGACCGACACCTACCCCGGTACAGTCGCACACTCCGGAGTGGCACTCGAGGGGAGCTACCCGCACGAGGAAGTAATCCGTCGGACATATCTTAAAATAGCAGGGCTTAGTCACGACTATGCTCAAAGTGGGAGACTCTATGTCATCTAACAAAACCTCGATCCCAATCCGATGCAAAAGTAAATATCCGGTCAATCGCCCAATGTCCGCGGTTGTCGCAACACCTCACAAGTCCAAAATCTGGTACAACCTTTCCCAGACTCAATGATTTCGACTACACTATCCCAAACCCCTGCTCGAACCCGAGCAACATGAATCACAAGTCTAAATAAAAAGGAGAAAAGGAACAATTATGGTTTCTCCTAAGTCAAGTCTCAACATGATAGTGTAGCGATAAAAGATGGCCTATCTAGATGTCCATACAAGTATGCAATAGTTCTCGAATAACGTGGAATGGAAAGTATCAGGTACCATTTACACATAGAAGTAGGCCAATATGTCATAACCACTAATCAACAACATATGCTATCCAATACATAATCATGAAGTACTAGTCTCGCATAGATAAGCTAGGAAATAACCAGAATAATTCATACATGTATGATCCACAATGGGGTGGTGCAACAATATACAATGTGTCGGGGATCACCCTAATAGCCCCAGTGAGTAAGTCGTAAAAAGAGATGCTCAACAATCCACCTGGAACGCACAGATCCGGAATCCGATCAGGCTGAAATTCGGCGTGCGGGTCCCCCCAGCGTCTACGGTCCCAACAAATCCAAAATCTCCCAAAAACTCCTCCCGGATCAATGGTGGCGAGCAAAACGGTGAAATACTGTCCAACAATGTAGTGCAAAAATCAGCGGGCGCGCGACAATGGCGTACATGTGAAAACGAGCACAAATTCTGTCCGGGGACAAAAAGGAAAATGCTCACCTCGATCGTGATGAAACGTTCCAACTTCCCCTTTCCTTGCGAAACACCAAAATCTAGGGAAAACTGCGACAAGAGCCGAGCACAGTGTAAAATTTAGTCCCAAAAAATCTGCATCTTGCTGTTTGCGCAACAGTCCCGAAATCTGAAATTTTTCACCTGCGAAAAGTCCTCCAAAAATTCCTGAAAAATTACGGCTGCGATTCTTGCGAAGTGTAGATGCAAATCGAGTCCTTAAACTCCCAAATCTGATAACCGTAGGCCGAGCAAAAGCAAGAATACTCCACCGCTGTCCAAAACATTGCCGCAGTAAAAGGGGTCAAAAGATGCCTCGAAAACCCTACCAAAAACTCAAAACGGAACGAAGTGATCAGCACGAAAATCGAAAGCCTACCTCTCGTGAACACGCTGCCGCAAAAATCAGCTAAAAACTCCTTCGGGGTAGCTCAGGGGAGCCCGCGGACTGAACTGCGACGGAAAAGGCCACCGAAAGAGGAACGTCGAAGCGCGCCGCGTCACTGAAATCGCCGATGTCGCGGCCTCCAAAAATTCCCAAGATCCTTGGAAGAGTAGTAGACTAGATGAGGAACAACCTCAGCCAAAGAGGGGCCCCGAAATCCCTCCAAAAGGACCAAAAGAGGGGGCTCCAAGAGCCATTTTATAGGCAAAACCCAAAATTCCCTCATTTAGGACTTTGGGGTACACTTTCGGGCGCCTGAAACCTTCGAGCGCCGAACACGGGACATCATGCGGTGCGCCTGGATTAATCTGGGCGCACCACGTGTCCCGTCCCACGCTGCAGCGAGGCGCGGCCAACCACCCCCAGCACCTGCCCCCGCACCTGCCCGCCAGCTACGCCATCTGCCCCGCCTGCCCGCTCCGCTGCATGGACCGCGCCGTGTGCGCCGGTTAATCCGGGGCCACCACGTGGTCCCCCCCCCGGTGGTCCACAACTTTCCCGTGCACCCGATTACACTGTAAACTTCCGGTTGTCCGTTTTCGGATGTCCGGACTCAGAAAAATATGCCCAAATAGCCGATTTTGACCGTTTTCGCGCGCTAAATCCAAATTCGATGTCCGTTTTGCCAAAATCCACTTCTAAAATTCGACGAAGGCATCCGGATAGGCAAACTTGATCCAAATTTCGTGCTGAGTCCATTTCTTGAGTCCGATTTGCGCGCAACCAATTCTAACAATCAACAAGGGCCTCCACAAGCTGTTGATCAAGTCGGAACTCCTCCACGGGGATTCGGGTCATCACAGAATATGAATTTCTCTCTCTCTCTCTCTCCATTCCCTGTATCTTTGGTTTCTTGTTTTATATCAAATTTGATTATTCTTGGACTCTGCCCAAGTAATCAATCATTTAACGATACAAATGCGTCTTAGAGAAAGGAATTACTGTAGTGGTTTTATTTTTCTCACTTGGCTAAGTGCCACTTTTGGCTGGGTTACGTAATCGCTTTTCTGCTAGATAAGCGGAAATGATGCATGGTTACGTAATCGCTTTTCTGCTGGATAAGCGGAAATGATGCATTTGAAAAAGAAAGCAAAGGGAGCTTTTGCTGTCACGGAAAGGTGAAATGCGCTTCTGAACCGAGAAAGGTGAAATGTGCTTTTGTACCGACAAAGCTGAAGCAAGCTAAATATGATCTAGGACTTCAGGTTTTTTGACAACCCCGAACATGAGCTAGATCGAGCTAGCTTGGTTTAGTTCATATATAGCTACACTTCTGCATAAACAATTGCCAAATATTTATGTACTAAAATCAAGGAATCAAGTGGCGCCCCATGCCGGGCGGCACGTACCGTGCCCGGGGGAGTATCTACCCACCCCCCCCCCCCCCCCCCCCCCCGCGTCTCGGCGATACCCATTGGGTATCGCCCGTGCCGAGCCGAGCGGCACGACCTTTTTTTTAAAAAACAAAACAAAAAAAAAAAAAAATCACATGGGTGTACACTATAGAGTATTTTTATTTTTTAAATTTTTTTAAATCGCATGGGTGTACACTGTACAGTAAATTTACTCTCTTTTTTTTTCTTTTTTGTTTTAAATCACATGGTTGTACAGTAAATTTACTATTTAACCGTACAACTATTTTGTTTTTTTTCTCTTTCCACGTTATGTTGTACAGTAAATTTACTATTTAACTGTACATTTTTTTTTTTTTTAATCACATGTTTGTGCAGTAAATTTCTATTCTTTATGAAGTATAGTTGTACTTTGTATATAAAAAAAGTTATCAGTATGTTAATTGGTGAGTATAGTAAGCTATATATAGCCAATATTTATAATTTTTTGACTAAACATTTCAAAACAATATTATAAAAGCTTATTGGGAATAAAAAAAAATCGTGCCAGAGCGTGCCACTGGGAGGTCATGCGTATCCATCGGTACGCAAGCGTGCCACGTGTCGGCATGGGAGCGTGCCCGTACCGTACCGTGCCAGGCGGAGAGTGGTACAATCCCGTGCCACGGCACTTAATTCCTTGACTAAAATGCACAAAACCCCCTCGAGATATCCCAAGATTCAAAATTTACCCCTCAATAATCAAAACCTGCAAAAAGCCACCTTGATATTCATGAGTTGTCTCTTAATTATCTTTCTTTAGTCCTCTGTAGTGGTTTTGTTGGAAGATATTATAAAATATTTATTATGGCTAAGGCTATGGCAAAAAAAATATGAAAAGTATATATTAGAAATTTCAAAATTATCAAAGCTGCTTTTCTCTTCCTTATCATTTTTTAAAGCTAAGTACCACATAAAGGGTAAAGTTTTGTCATTCTACCCTCTCCTTTAATGCTAAAAAAAAAAAAATCGAGAGCTTTTTTTTTTTCTTTTTTTGTGGATTTTGATCATCAAGGGGGTATTGTGCAGCGCACAATATTTACAAGGAATTTTACACAATTTACCCATATTTATATACATTTAATACATATAGAATAGCCAAAATATATTGTGTGCAAAAGGTTTTGAATGTTCTTGAGTAAGGATCTCGAGAATATGGAATCAAAGTTTGTGTTGATATTCCTGATTCGAAAAACTGAGGAATATGATCAAGTATCTAGCAATACTTCTCCTTTATTTATTCAATAAGCTTGTAATATTAGGTTGATGAGGAATGTGATCAAGTATCTAGCAATACTTCTCCTTTATTTATTCAATAAGCTTGTAATATTAGGTTGATGAGGAATGTGATCAAGTATCTAGAAAGACATACTATATTCACTGTCCAAGTCGTTTTCTTAAAATAAGTAAACCACCTTTTAGGTGAAAAATACTATTTTAACAAATTATGGGTCCCAAGGAATTAGAAGGATCTAAAATCAAATTCTTATATTTTGCAATCACAAAAGACAATCATCATGGCGCACAAGTTGTCACTGAATTACTTGTTCTAACATCCAAGTTAACATACCCTTAGTGCAGAATTCTGGTTCCAAAAGTAGGCGATGAGGAACCCTTTTCTTTTTCCATTTTCTCTCAAGAGCTCTCTTGTGAAGCGAAATTTATCTTATTCACGACAACCTGTGCTACACTTTTTTTTTTCTTTTTTTTGTTTTTTTCGCTCGGTCGAGTTGTAAGTGTGTTTATTTCAGACTGCAATACAGCATTCCATTATCTAGAAAGATTCGGAAGTGCCAACATACCGAAAGCTTGAAATCTCAGCCTTAAAGTTTATGTGTTGAATGACGTGGAACGCTGAACTGGAAAATACTGAAACTATTTGCATATAAGTAGGAACCACGATGGCTGCATGAACAAAAACTACTTCTATAATCAGGAGTTGCTTTATTGTTCATCATTTTTGAATAGTTTCCTAATTTTCAGTGTTCATCGTTGCATACAGTTCTGGCTGTAGCTGCACAACTAGTGACAGTGTTGAACGTGAAACATAGTTTTGACTGTCATGAAACTTAAAGGTTGAGAAAACAAGCTTTTTGATTCTTCTATAGAGAGTAAACAAGAATATTTAACGGAAGTAAAGGTATCTACTTTTTAGTTCTGGTGCACTTCACTCTAGTTGTCTGAAGGAGTGGACCTTAAAACAAAGAACTAAGAAAGGTTTATCTGCTATAGTCTTGGTTGAGTGAGTTGAAAATGACTGACAAGAACAAGAACAAGAACAAGAACACTGACAAGAAAAGGTTTATCTGCTATAGTCCTCGTTGCTTATGTTGCGAAGGTGCTTATGTTTCTTTTTCCCCTGGCTTTTGAAAATTTGTCTCATTAAATATCTACCTCACTAGTCACTATGCAAACTTTATGAATGAATAATCTTTACTTTTCCCTTACATTACAATTTGTTGTTGTGTACCTTAACATTGATCATAGAATAACACAACTTATTCTTATAATCTCATTATTATTATTATTATTGGCGTTCTCCCAGGCAATAGATGATGCAGGCCATGACAAGGCAAGCATGCTAAAAATCCGAGCTTTAGAAGCTGTAGATCGAGCCATCGCCCAACTGGCGAGGCTCCTCTGGGAGGCAGAAACTTCTGGAAACTTTGAATACTACCTCTGCGTCACTGGCGACCATTCTACCCCAGTGGAGTACGGTGACCATAGCTTCGAGCCCGTCCCGTTTGTATTATGCAAACTAAAAGACTTTGTCAATGCAGTTGGGGAGGCTACTGTGATCAATACTCCCCTCGATTCTTTTCCGCTCCCCTCCATGAAGGCCGGTGAGGATTTAAATGACAATGTGGATCTGTCTGAGAAAAAGCAGCTTCGGCCCAAAGCCTTTGGTGGCGATTCGGTATTTGAATTTAATGAAATCACGGCTGCGAGGGGCTGTCTCGGGAGGTTTCCGGGAAGTGAGATGATGGGTGTGATAAAGAAGTTTATGAAGGTGAAGAATGAGTGAAGGAGCAATTTTACCGCAGTAGGGTGATATTCAATTCACTGACAAGTCGAAAATAACAGAGGAAATAGGAATTTTAACTATTGTGTTGCTTTAGGAAACTGTATCATCTGATGTAAGCTTGGTATATATTGGCACAAAGGTGCAAATAAGGCTGGCTTAAATGGTTAAAACTGAAATGATTTGGGTGTCTAAATCCTTTTCTATTATGTTTAGTGCCCTGAAACTTTGGTTGAGATTTCGGATTTTCTCTTAGTGTTTTCTGCAGTGTAAGAGCCTGTTAGGTCCGCACAACAGTGCACTCCGCTGCGCGATTGCTTTTGTCTCAGACCATTTGGCAGTGCATTTTCTGCTGTAAGCAAAAGCTGACCAAACAAAGCACTGTTGTGGGGTGAGTGGAGTTTTTGGATTTAAAGTCAGGCCAAACAGGCTCTAAGATATGCTCATACCAGAATGTTTAACAAAATGTTATTTACCACCTCTTACTAAGTAATAATTCTGTTGCAATTTATTGCGAAATAATTATCTGTCTCCTAAGTAATGATTATATCACAATTCATTGTGAAATAATTGCTTTCAAGTGGTAAATATCACCATTTCTACACTTTATGTAGTGAAATATTGATTGACCAATAATTGCAATCTAATGCAAATAGGTACTTGCCAAGACAAAGTAAATTATTTGCTCAAAATATGAATTATGTGGGATCACGTGTCTAACAAAATTGATGAAAATAAAACTTGCATCCATGAATATAATCTTGTTATTTTATTGAGAAATTCTAATTGTACATCCAAATTGGAGTGTAAAACTTAAGCTAAACTCATCAAAGACTTTAGACGACGCAAAAAATAAGAGTCCAATAAAACGTGTGAAGGAATAGGTTCTTGGATGAGAATAGTGTATGATTTATACTTATTTTTGAATGTACAGATAGCATTGCTCTATTTTATTTTTGTTCTACCGTCAAAATTTATCGTATTTTTATTCTACCGTCAAAATTTATCGTAGTAAAATGAGATAGCACAGTAATACTTTTTGCAGAGTATGAGGTGGTACAGATCATAGGATGAGAAAATATTATGTTATACTGCTTTATGGTTTGCAAAAAACGTCATTTTGTTATTCTACTTTTGTGTAGATTATAAGTCGGTAAAAATGCTCCTTGGTTTGAAAAAATATCACTTTGTTTTATTATAAGCCTGGACTAAACTTGACTAAAATGACAAAGTAAAATTGCTTTAAGCTAGGGACAAATTGATGTTTACCTTTCTTTTTTTCTTTTTTTTTTTTCTTTTTTTGTAAGTTTGTTTGTATTTTGTTGGATTTGTTAACATTGGAATAAGAGAGTAATAACACCATAGCCATATGTACTCTTTTTATTTGCAATTCATGCCTAAACTTTAAAACATTGCAATTTGTCATCTATTTTGCTGTCGGCCTCTCATTTCTTCAAAAATTAGCGAGAAGTCTATAGGGCTGGCAAATGAACGAGCTAGCTCGTGTTTGGCTCAATATTTTGCTCGTTCGAACTTGACTCTACATTACCTGGGCCAAGCTTGAGTACTACTGGACTTGCTCGAATTATGCTAAAAAAACTCAATAGTACCAAGTACTTGGTACTATTCATAGTATAGTAGTCTCGTTTTATATATATATATATATATATATATATATATATATATATATATATATATATATATATATATATATATATATATAGTCCGACTACTATGCTATCGATAGCACCAAACATTTAGTGTTATCAAGTTTTTTGCCGTTAAATATACCAATTTGATTATTTCCATCCTTTAGATCATACTATTTTTCCAACCACCAATAAACCCTAAGAGCCCACTATCATCCTAACTGCACATCCCTTCATCTAAGGATCAAAAACCTAATAGCACCAATGACTTGGTGCTATTAATAGTATAACAGACTATATATATATATATATATATATATATATATATATATATATATATATATATATATATATATATATATATATATATATATATATATATATATATATATATATTAGTCCGGCTAAAATACTATCGATAACACCAATCAATTGGTGCAACCAATTTTCAGTCATTGGATGAAAGAATGTGCGGTTGGGATTATAGTGGTCCCCTAAAATTTTTACTATTCAACCAACTGCCCACTAAACCCTAGGAGACCACTATCATCCTAACCGCACATCTCTTAATCCAAGAGCTAAAAAATTGATAACACCAATGACTTGATGCTATCGATAGTATTCAAGCCTAATTATATATATATATATATATATATATATATATATATATATATATATATATATATATATATATATATATATATATATATATATATAGTCCGGCTACTATATTATTAATAGTACCAAGTTATTTGTGCTATCAAATTTTCTACCATTTGATCAACTCTTTTAATCATTTTCACCCGTTAGATTTTACTATTTCCCCAACCACCTATTAAACCCAAGGGGCCCACGATCATCTCAACCATACATCTTTTAATTCAAGGGTTAAAAACTTAATAGCACCAATGACTTGGTACTATTAATAGTATTCCAGCCTAGCTATATATATATATATATATATATATATATATATATATATATATATATATATATATATATATATATATATAGCTCTCATATTTTTAAAAGTACCATGGTGCTTGTAGTTTTTTAGCCTTTTGATGAAAGGATGTACGATTAAGATAATAGTAGGCCCTTGGATTTATTGGGTGGTTGATGGAATAGCATGATCTAAGGGATGAAATTAGTCAAAAAAATAAATCTAACGGTAGAAATGTGATGATCCGGATCTTTGCAGAGCTATTGCAGTGTGAATTGTGGCTTCAGGAGGCCTATGTTGTGTGATAGAGTTGGTTGTGCGCAAATCAGACTTCAGAATTGGACCCAGCGCAAAATTCGGATTAAAAATACCTATCCGAATGCCATCGAGAAATTTTAGAAGTGAAATTTGGCAAAACGGACATCGGATTTGGACTCAGCGCGCGAGAACGATGAAAATGGACTGTTTACTTATATTTTTCGGAGCCCGAACGCTCGAAAACGGATTTCGAGGCCAAGGTTACTGTTCTGGCGGCCGGGACAGCGCCGGCGGCGACGGGCAAGCGGCGGAGCGCGGCGGCGCTGGTGCGGGCAAGCGCGGGCGCGGCCGGGGGCAAGCGCGGGCAGGCGCGGCGCGCGGGTAGGCCGATCCACGGGCCGTGGGCGTGCACCGACCGCAGCCAACGCAGCGCCAGCCACGTGGCGCGCTATGATTCGCCGCAATCAGCGCCGTGTCGGGCGCTGATTGGCAGCATGTACGGCGGCACGCCGGCGGCCGCCCGCGTCAACAAACGCGGGCGCCACGCGGTGCCCCACGAGCGGGTCCCCTCCCGCTGTTTCGTGGAGCGGGAACGCGGCGCCCCTTGGTTGGTGGGCGCCGGTGTCCCGTGTTCGGCTGGATTTTTTTGTGAGGAGCCCGAAATGGAGTTGCCAATTGATCCTCTTGCCTATTTAAGCCACTTCTCTCCCTCTATTTTTGAATTTTTGGAGATCCTTTAGTTCTCCTCTTTTGACAGAGTTCTTCTTCTACAAGTCCTCCACCTTCTGTAGAATTTTGGAAATTTTTGGAGTCCACAACATCGGTGTTTTTCCCGTTCCGGCGCGCTTCGACGTTTCCCTTTTCGGTGGTTTTCTCCGTCGCGGTTTCTTCCGTGGACTCCCCTGGACAGACCCGAAGGAATTTTTAGCCAATTTTTGCGGCAGCATTTCCGCGAGAAGTAAATCTTCGATTTCTGTATTTACTGTTTCTCTCAGTTTTGGGTTTTTAGTGGGTTTTCTAGATCTTCTTTGAACCCCTTCCCTGCTGTGGAATTTTTCTGGACATATGAGATTGTTCGATTTTTATCTTGGTGCTCGGTTATCGAATTTCAGCCCGTGAGGACTCGATCGACATCTACGCTTCGCGAGGATCGCAGTCATATTTTTATTTGAATTTTTGGAGGTCATCTCGTAGGTGATATTTCACTGTTTCATGGACAGATGTGCGACAGCAATATCGTTTTACTATTTTTGGATTTACCGCAGTGTTTGGCTTATATAATTTTTGAGTGATTTTTGGTGCGTTGGAATCGTGGGAACCTGAGGATTATCCACGTTCAGTTTGGACCTTGGATCGATGCACGCTTTCAGGTGGGTTGCTTTTGTCTCCAGAACCGGTGGACGGTTCTCTAATTCTATGTGATAGTGAGCATGCATGTTTGTGAGATGTGTTAAAGAGTATGTTAGTGATAGATGATATTTCCTACTTGATGATTTGAGATCATGTTGGATCATGTTTCCTATTTACATTCAGTTAAATTAAATTCTATTATTGGAATTTGGACCTAGAACCCCACCATATGTTTGCATGTGTAAACCAGACTAGTAGAGAATCCTCACTTAGGCTAGGTTTATTTATGCTTTAGACATCCACACTTTACATTCTATTCCTGGACATAGTGTTTTCCTCGCCCGGGTAGTGGGCCGAGTGGTCGGGATTTCTCTTAGTGTAGGATGCATGTTACACTCGTGCTTGGGGGCGGAGTGGAGTATGGTAGATGTAGCTAGTCTTGTACCAGTGGCGGGAGCCGTTTGGGTAAACGGTGGTCCCGGATTGTCGAGTTCTCCGATTTATTTGTCGCCACTGTGTTCGTGGTAGTAGTGTACCAGTGATAGCAGGACCTTGAATCCAGAATCTTTTTGGACACACATGATTTCAGTAAACCAATATTTTTCCTTCCAAATGTCGAAGGATCGCCGGAGTCTGTTCTTGTCTGATTGGGGAAAGGCTTTAGCTCTTCGGGGTTTGGGAATAAAATTTATTTTCTAACTGATTTTCCTAAAAGAACTAAAAATCATTAAAATGAGTTTTCTCAAATTAAGATGGTTTTATAAAAAGGAACTACTTTTAGTCCTCACCCCGAGGGAGTTCGAGTGAAAATGGTTTTCAGTAATAAATATCACATTTTCCTGTAAACTTCTTCACCTGAGAGAGTTCGAGTGATCTAGATTCTAAGAGCTGTTTTCATTCTCAGGTCGAGAACAACGGGAGGCTATGCCTATAGCTTGTTCTTGTTTGATTGAAGTTGTAGGTATTAGTCTTCCGGGGTTTTCGGACCTTTCGTTGTTGTGGCTGTAGAGTATCTCCAGCCAGCGAGTTTTAGTGTGTGGAGTTGGATTTTTGTTTTGGGAGCCGGTTGGGTTGACGGCGGTCCCGGTTGTTGAGTACCTCCAGCCAGTGGGTTAGCGTTGTGAGTTGGACATTGTCGATCTGATGGATCGTGGATTTGGATTATAACCTGCATGAGCCATATTGAGCTCGACAGAGATGTGCGGATACTTTCCTCGGTGGGGTCGCGCCCCTCAAGTGCCGCTCCGGAGCTGGGCCTGTTACTTTACTATCGTGACTTGTCGACGCAGTCCGTGTGGGACGCCCTACGTAAGTTCGGTCATTCGTGGATGTAATGACAGCAGGTGGGCGCAGGTTTGACTGGACCCCATGTGGCAGTCACTGTGATTAGGTTGATTGAGTATATTGGATTAGAGTCGATGCATCATTTTCATCCGTATCACCCTTTGAGCATTGTAGATAGAGGCATGATAGCTGTAGATTTCTTTCCAGCTTATCTTTACATTATTTCAGTTTTCATGTTATCTTATGCCTCTAGTAGACTTAGTGGGCAGACCGTCGGACTTGGTGGCGGTACCCACTGAGAACTACGTGATGGTGTAGTTCTCACACCCGCTGTGGTGACAGGTTTTTCAGTGGCAGCTGTTCCGGCTTCTGTTCGAGCGGAGACAGCAGTTCGAGGTGAGGGAGTCGCGAGCTAGTTTCCTACCCGTCCTTGGAGTATAGTGGTACCCTTTTTGGAGCTTTGTAGTATAGTCTGCTTGATTATAGTAGATAGTTACTTTTGAGAGTTTTATTTTTGAGAGATTTATGTATTGCGAGGTTCTGTACTATTTGGAGTTGTACATTTATGTTTCAGTAGTTTATTTTACGGCTCTGATATTGTGTAGTAGTAGTAGTATTATCTTTTGCAGGTTAGACGTTTCATCTATGCGGGGTTTCCCGTATGGGCGGCGGATCTGTGCGCGAGCCCGGGTCGTAGTTTCGACTCCGGGGCGTGACAAGAAAACTTACAGCACCAATTGCTTGGTAATTTTAAAAACATAGTAGCCGAACTCATATATACTAGTGTAGTTACCCGCGCGATGCGGCAGGTAGATATTATCAAAATAATTTTTTTTTTATTTATTTTTATCATAAATATAAACGGAAAAAAAAAATTATATAGAAAAATTTTAAATACTGTGTTTTAAAACTCTCGTACCAACATATAAAAAAAAACAAAGCAATCATTCTCAACCCTAATATAAGAATCTATTAGCAGCAATCGGAGTAGAATATTAATCCACTCGGGATTAAAATCTAAGGCACATATGGGAATGTAATGAAATTTAGAGAGAGATGGAGAGAGGGCTCACATTCTATAAACTACGGTGACGGCGACAACGGTGGTGGAGGAGGAGGAGGAGGAGGAGGAGGAGGAGGAGGAGTAGGCAGAGAAGTGGAGGATTTTGATTGGCGATGGCGGTCGCGGTGGCAGTGGCGGCGATAGGTAGGGGTTGATCATGAGCGGTGCTCCCCGTGCAACTAAGGAAGGAGAGGATCGGATCTAGAGTTTCGGCGAGGTCGGGGGTGGAAGATTTTCAAAGACGGAGAGTTGGATTGGGCGAGGGTGGTCATGGAGTAGACGGGGGAGATTTTGACCTTGGATGAGGAGAAGGAGGGCAAGGATGCTTAGAGATTCTCCACGACATGAAGGAGGAGGCAAGAATCGAGGGTGAGGGGTCAAGGGAAAGAGCTCTATTGCCAACGAAGATGGTGAAGAGGGAGGTGGTGGCTTAGAGAGAGAGTGAGAGAAGAAGAAGAATAAGAAGAACTCAAAAGGGGGGAGAGCGAGAGAAGAGAGAAGAGTTGGGGGTTAAGAATGGGAAGAGTCTAGAATTAATTCATTAAGAGTTGGGAATGAGAATGGGGAGAGTCTACAATTAATTTATTGAGAGTTGAGAATGAGAAGAGTTGGGGGTTGGGAATGGAAAGAGTCTATAATTAATTCATTAAGAGTTGGGAATGAGAAGAGCCGAAAAATTTCCAATGAAAGAAAATTTTGTCACGTGGCAAGAAATAGGAGAAATCATATAGAGGTATAGATAGATAGATATCTACTATGCTATCGATAGCACCAAGAACTTGGTGTTACCAAATTTTCCGCCGTTAGATTTAACCTTTTGTTAGATCATACTATTTTTCCAACCACCCACTAAACCCTATGGGCCCACTATCATCCTAACCGCACATCCCTTCATGCACGGGTCAAAAATTTAATAACACTAATAACTTGGTATTATTAATAGTATAGTAGCCTAGTTCTATAAAGTCCGACTATTATGCTATCGATAACACCAAGCACTTGGTGTTACCAAGTTTTTCGCCGTTAGATCTACCCCTTTATCATTTCCATCTTTTAAATTATACTATTTTTCCAACCACCCACTAAACCCTAGGGCTGCGTTTGGTTCGGGGTTAAGCCAGTTCCCGCTAAACCGGGGATAGGTATAAAGTTGGGAACTAGAGCTTAATCTCGTTTGGGGATGGTTCTAGGGATAAGAGAATTTGTGTTTGGTTTATTAATGGGAATAGGAGGGATAAAGAGGATAAGAAGGGTAAATTACCTTTTTGCCCCCAAGAGTTAATATGTGATAAAAGTTGTTAAAAATTGATTAGTTCGTTTTAATTAATAGATTAATAGTTTAAAAAAATAAAAGTAAAATTATAATCGTAATTAAAATATATTATTTAAAAATAATACATTTAATTTAATAATTAATTTTTTCACTTAAAATTTAAATTTAAAATATAAAATTTCAACATTTTAATTTTAAGATTTACAATTATATAATATTAATTTTAAATAATTAATTTTTAACATAAATTTTTTTTAAAATTCGCAAAATTCGTATATTTGCTAAATATTTATAAATTTTTGCCCACGAGCTTTATTATGTCATTAAAATTTTCTAAACTCGTTTTTCTCATTTTAATTAATGGATTATTGGTTTAAGAAAATAAAAATAAATTTATAATCATAATTAAAATGTATTATTTAAAACTTTTACATTTAATTTAATGTTAACTTTTTTCAAATTAAAATTAATGGATTAATGGTTTAAAAAAATGTGATAAAAGTTGTTAAAATCTAATTATTTCGTTTTAATTAATGGATTAATGGTTTACAAAAATAGAAATAAAATTATAATCATAATTAAATTATATTATTTAAAAATAATATTTAATTTAATATTTAATTTTTTCAAATTAAAATTTAAATTTAAAATATAAAATTTCAACATTTTAATTTTAAGATTTAAAATTTTATAATATTTATTTTAAATAATAAATTTTATAATATTTATTTTAAATAATAAATTTAAAATTTTATAATATTAATTTGTGATGATGAGAGTGTATTGGGAAGAGAGAAAGGAGGTGGGATGAAGGAAAAGAGAGAGAGGAGAGAGGGATTTGTGATGATGAGAGTGTATTGGAAAGAGAGAAAGGAGGGAAGAGGAGAGAGAGTGAGGAGAGAGTTTTTATTAAAATAATATGTTGGGATGAGATAAAGTAGATAAGAAGGGTAATATGGTAAAAAATTTTATAGTAAAATAATAGGATGGGATTTGTTATACCAGCTATTCTCCCTATTCTGGGTTAAGCAATACCAGACGATTTCAGATGCGTTTGGCAGAATAAGGGGGATAAGCCCGCTATTCCCGTTCCCGTTCTCAAAACAAACAGAGCCTAGGGACTTACTATCATTCTAACCGCACATCCCTTCATCCAAAGGGTTATCATAGGGTCGGAGGATCAAATTTATCAAATGATGAAATTGGTGAAGATTTTACTAGGAAGCAAAAGCTAAGACCAACGAAAGATCTGAGTTTGATTTATTTTTGGAGACAGCTGATATAATAGAAATTGAAAATTCGGAGTTGGAGATTTACTTAGAAATTGATCTTGAGATGAAAATTTAATATCATTTTCTATGCTTTGTAATGCCAGCGTTGTAATACTCGAGAATTTTGAAGTTTGAAATTCAATAAAAGTTCGAAATTCTATATATACATGTGTGAAATAGACCCTAAGTATGCCCTCGGTTACTTCAACCGAGAATTTACCAAATATCGGCCTTTTTCAATTGGCCAGGTACGGGTGCCCCATATCCACATCCCTATATGAAGGATGTGGGTACCTGAAAGCTGGCCGTATTGCCAGCCCGGCCTTTGTGCCGAATGCATTTTTTACCTCTTCTTCTTGAGCATGTAGCCTGGTGCTTCTTGCCGGGGGTGTCAGGACTGCCGGTTGTACCAGATTTACGTCTACAGGAGGCGGCGTTGCTTGACCCGCCTGATTTTGGGTAGATCCCAAAGTCGGGGCCTGCTCCTTAGCTCTCATGTTCTTAGTTTGGGACTGTTGAATCGTCGGAAGGGGTGAGGTAGGTAAACCCCGAGCGGCTTCCTGTCAGTGGCCGACGTCCGTACTTATCGGCGTATACTTTAATGGGACGGGAGTGGTTTGCGGCTATATTGCCCCCAGTGATTGTGTCGTCTGGATTTTAGGATTTGACTCTGTGATTTCAAAATTTGAATAAAAGTCAAACAATTTATTTTGAAATTTTGATGAGGGTATCTTTTTCAGCTCTTTGAAGAATAATTTCTCGGAAATAAAATCACCAAGATGTAGATGAATCCGTGCTGAAGGGAGTGGTCAAGTTAGCTTTCGAATTCGCTGTGTTGGTTGCACATAAAAGCGTGAAAAATGAAACTTGTCGAAAAATCGTAAAAATGGGGAGTTTTTATCTGTAAACGATTAAATTTTGTAATCCAGTGAAATTTTTGGAAAAAAAATCTTCACTTGGACGGCGTCGCCGAGCTGAAGACGGTGGTGCGATCAGATTTCAAATCCGATGTCCGGATCTTCCGGATTTGCACGTTTTGTAAGAAAAGCGGACCGAAAAGCTCGATTTTAGTGATTTCGAATAAAATTGCAGCACTGCTCCGGGATTCGTGAAATCAAGGCGTAAGAGGGATATCCTTGCCTTTTTGCACGCTTTTCAAGAAATTTTGAAAACGAAACTGTGGATTTTAGGGTTTAAAAGAAGAGATATTTATGCTGAGGGACGTAATGATCATTTACGAAATTGTTTTTAAGAGTGGGGTACATTTAGTTGGATTAGGATTAGGGTTTTGTAATCCCTAATTAGACCCCTAATCTTTCTTCTTCCCCCCAGCCGCAAGACCATCGACCCTAGATGCTCTTCTTCATCCTCCTCTAAATCCGAGCGCCGCCGTGCCGCCGTCGAAGCCGGAAACGGAGAGGAGGCAGAGCCAGGCGCCCCATCCTTGCAGCCGCCGCGCGCCAGATCACCGCATGCGTGCTGCACGTGGGAGCCGCCGCCGCCGCCGCCCAGGGCTCGTGTAGGCTGCTCGTGGTCCAGGTCAGCCTCGAGCGCCGCCTGTGTTGGAACCGGGAGCCCGCCGCAGCCCGCAGCCCGCAGTCGCGCCCTGCTGCGCGGGCCAGCACGCTCGCGTAGGGTCCAGGTCACGCGAGGCCCGGGCCGCGCGGGCCTGTGCGCGTGGGAGCCTCGCGCAGACCTGCTCTTCCTTCCCTGATTCCGGGCACCCTCTCCTCCCTGGTGAGCCGAATCCAGTTTTTCCCTCTTTCCTTTGCTGCTTCCATCCCTAACAGAGCTTCATCTCTTTCTCTGTTAACAGCAGCTTGAGGACTGATCCGAGCTTGCTTCCTCTTCATCACGGACGTTGCAGCGACGCTGCCGAGCCCCGAAATCGCCTCGGTTAGCGTGTCGGGCTGCGCCGCCCCCCCGGCGAAGTTGGATTTTGGCATTCTTTTTGATCCGGAACACTCCTCGGTTATCGCCTTTGATTCTGACAGCGAGCGCGGCGTTCCGTGCGTCAAGATCTATCGACCCACGCCCCCGTTTCGCCCCCAAAGAGCTCGGTTTGTGGTAAAAGCATAATTACTTGTTTTAATTATTTTTTTTATGCAATTGTTGGAGCATTTAGGATCCAAAATGCAAATCGCACGGATTGCCTCAGGCAACATGCACGGACCCTTTGGGCTATTCGTCCACATTTCGCGGTCCTCGTGGAGCATAATCGGAGTTTCGGAGCCGATTTCGGTAATGTCGGGGATCTATTTCGGCATAATAATATTTATTTATATTTTATAATTATGAATTTAGTGTTTGCTGCCCGAACACCTGTTTTGGTGCGTTTTTGGACGGCGGGTGACTTAGTGGATTGAGATCTTTCGGAGCGGTTTGGAGGTTCCGGGAATTTCCGGTGGGCTTCGAGAGTCCGGTTTAAAGATCTTTTTCTTCCAACGATTTTGGGGTTGAGAGATGGGTGATCTTGAGTCGTAGAGTCTAGTGTTGAGTCGGTAGACCTTTTGCCGGTCCGGTCCGTGATCAGGAGTATCGTGGGAGTTAGGTGCTTTGCCGAATCAGGTGGGTACTTCGACCCGAAGTCGGTACAGTGGTGCTAGCTCAGCGATGTTTCTTCTTTCCCTTTTTATTCGTTATACGCACCTTACATGTTGAGCACGTATCACCACTTGATTTCACACTTGATTGCTCTACTGTTATTCTTTTCATGTTCATTATGACTGAGTAGTAGAGCGGTACTTGATTAGATGTTATCATCATATTCGGTTGACCTGTTTGGTCGGTTTGACCCACATGTATGAGATTGGGTGACCTTCTTGGTCGGTACGTTTCTTGTGGACTTGTTATCGGCTATTTGCCGATGGTTGGCTATTGATCATGTTGCATTCATCGTCACAGCTTGTTTAGTGCATTTCGCGTACACCAGCGGTCTGATCCACCGCAAGAGAGTATTCTTTTCCGGAGAAGTGGTCGTACTTTCGACCCGTCTGCCCGATGCGGTCCCTGCTAGGGTTACATGCCAGGTTGAGCATAGCGTGACATTTTTCTGAGGTCTTTTGACCAATATGGTGGTTGATTGGGTTTATATTTTTGGATTGTTCGTCCGGTTGATGCATACATATTATTACGGTAGCAACAGTTGCTTATGTTACTCTTTTATTCCATGTTATATCATGTTACTGTAGTATTACTGTTTACCTCTTATTATTATCTTTCGGCTACCAGCGAGTGCAGCTCGTCTTCGTCGGCTTGCGTTACCCACTGGGAGACCCTAAATGGTTTCTCACTACCCCCAGTTGCAGGTACTGCGGGAGGTGACGGTCGGGATGGTATGTGAGGCGACGACATAGCTAGAGAGCTTAGCAGTCCCGAGAGTTTCATTCAGTGCCTTGCAGTTGTTTTTCTTTTTACCCTATATTTACTTGTTGATGGGTTTAGATGCGATGGTTCAGTTTATGTCTGATTGTTTGATTTGATGAACAATTAGACGGACTAATTAGTGGATTCTTGACATTATGATTTTGTGGTTTTTGTAAAAATATTTTCTACCCCTCGTGGTAGTCGGTTTTTTTAAAGATTATGTTTCCGTGTGGGAAACTGTTTTTAAAAAGAATTTTTTTTGTTTTTATTGCACCAGTAGATTTCAAATAAGATTTTCGTGTGGGAAATGCTTTCAAAAGGATAGGAATGCTTGGTGACCTGTGCATGTGCATCATCTGTGGTAAGGACACTATAAAACATTAAAGTATCATGTTTAAGGATCATTTAGTTGTATGCGCATCCTCTGTGAATACGGTGTGTGTGTGAGTTGAAATTGGTGGTTGTGAAATTGTACAATGTGCGACGCCGTGCAAATACAGGGGAGGTTCTGTTCGTGTGAACATAGGGTTGTCTGTATTTGTGGCGGGTCTGTCCATTCCGTGGGAAAGATTTAAAGAAGAAAAAATATGGTATTTTTCACTAACTCTGTTTTCCTAAACTGACCCTAAATTTTTGAAAATAGTTTTACAAAAACGAACCCTGGGGCGTGACAGCGGCCTGCTATGCCGCCGTTGTTGCTGGCATCGTCTGAATAGACTGCATCGGCAGCCTCAGGTTCGCTGATGATGGCCCAAGCTGGCCATCCTGATTCTGGGCAGGTCCCAAACCTGGGGCTCGTCCCTCGTTCTTTATGCCTTCGGCCCGAGGCTGAAAGACTGGCTGGGACAATGGGGCAGGCACACCCCAAAGGGCTTCCTGTTGGTGACCGATGTTCTGAACCATCGACCTATACTCTACCTGGTACGGAACTGTTTGCGGCTGACCTGCCCCCAGTGGCTGAGCCATCTGGAGAGATGCCACTCCTTGCGGTCGTGCTGCTATTGTTGCCGTCGCCGTCGGGGTCAATTGTGTTGGCAATGGCCGTGGTAGGGTGGAGGGAGGTCATGGTTGATTTCTGGGATACGACTCATTTCAGGCAAAAAACGACTCGAGCCGGAGGGTATTATCATTTGAGGCCGCGACGGCGGCCAACACTGCATCTCAACCGTGCGGCGTGCTTGGTTGCTTCTCTCGAGACGCAATTGTGTTCTCTCGAGAGAATCTAGCGCTCGAGTCATTTGCCTGAACGCCTCTGCTAGGGTCGGCTCATGTTGAGTCGATCGATCACAATCCTCTGACATTTTGGTAGGATTGAGGCAAAGGTTACCTGAGTGTCCCACCGGGCGTGCCAAAAAGGTTGTTGGGGCCGAAAATTGCTGTCCGTGATCGACCCCGGGGGGTGACCCTCTGAGTGTGATGCGCTGCGTGCCAATAGATCAACCGATCGAGCCGAGGAGGGATCTGCTCGGCCGGGTTCTTCTCAATCAAACTCTCATGAGAGTTCGGCCTGGATTAGCCGAACTGGGGGATTGAGGCAAACAGAGTTCGGCCTAGAGGAGCGGAACTGCGGTATGGGGACAAGGATTTGACACGGCCGAATAGCCGATTAGGAATTGTATTGCTTGGAGAAGGGTTACAAGGGTAACTGGGAACCGATTACAAGTTAATCTACTCCTAGGAAATGCGATAAATGCAAGTATGAAAAGTTATCTAGGAAAGCAGTAAATGCAGTTATGAAAAGATATGAAAAAGCAGGGGTGGTCGCTGGCTTACGAGGTTGCAAGACCCTTTTTTCTTCGATGGTTCGGGTATTTATATATTCCCGAACTGTACGTATAATCGCTGATTTGAATAATCGGCATGATTTGGGAGAATCATCGTAAATTCCTCAACTACTTTCTTTTGAGTCGAATTTTCTCAAATAGGATAGTAGTCGTTTTTCTGTCCAAGTTCATCTCCTAATTGATGCGCCGAAGTATGATCTTCGATGCTTTTTAATGCTTGGCGCCGCCTGCCGTTCTAGAGTCAGTTATGAGATTCGCGCCCAAATCTCGTACTCCTTCCTTTCAGAGTCTTTCCTTTTGCGGCTTGAGCAGCCGAGGGTTGACCCTGACTTCGCCTTTTGCGTCGCTCGACTGAGGCGGCTTGATGTTTTGTCTTCAACCGAGGTCGATCCTGGATGAGGCGACAATCCTTTTGCTCAGCTGCTTCTTCTGTCGGCTGATGCCTTCAGCTGATGTCGTGCGTCACGTACTGCATTCTCACATGACTGGGGTCGGTCTTAGTCAAGACGCGGGTCCTCCTTTGCTGACTCTTTCTTCTATCGGCTAATGTCCTTAGCCGATGGCATACACCACGTGTCATTTCCTCAAGTGGCGAAAATTTTGGACTACAACATTATCTTTCTCACAAAAAAAAAAATAGTGGCAATTGCTTTCATACATTTCCGAATTTTTTATTTATTCTTTTTAGAAAGGTAATATTAAAATATCTTTTTAACGTTTCAAGTTTTTTCAAATATATTTTTAGAGTTAAATTTTTTTAGTGAACTGTTAGCAACTGTCGTTATCTCTGTAAAATTATTATTTTGCCCTTTCAAATATACCTTCTACCGTAACGAACTTTTTCTTATTTGTCCTTAAGTCTATTTTTTTAAATATATTTTTTTGCCATCATCAATTTTTTTTATTTGTATAAGTTAAGAGCAAAGTAGGTATTTTAATTTTTTTTTAACTCGGATAGTAATTTAAGCATGAATATTTTTGAATAACGGAAGAATATATGAAGCAATATTTTCCAAAAGAAAATAGAAACAGGAGGGACTTACCTATAATATTAAAAAATTCAGGGACTAAATAATACGAACTTTTTATACAACCCCTTTGCCTCTATCCCAATAAAGGAAAATGCTAGATGTACTCCCCAATAAAATCTTCCGTCTCCTCCCTATCTCAATCGGTTCGATCCCCCTCCAAACCCTCCGATCCCGCAGCTTGGAGGGTAAGAATCTCGATACTCTTCCTCTCATCTCCGGCGAGCGGCAGCGGCGGAGGAACTCCGGCGACTCGCTACGGGCGGTGGTTCCGCCTTCCGTCGGTCGATATACGGTATATTTCTTTCCCTAACCCTAACCCTAACTTTAATGCTAATCATATGATGTTTACCTTCTTAAAGAGTGAGAATGAGAGGTTTGATGCGATGGGGGTTTATAGAAAAGGAGAAACTACTGGCTAAATTTTTGTACTTGGTTTTGACTCTAGTATATATGCATAGGTTCCTTTGAATTGTATAAAGATGATTTTCTTGTTTTGAGGATCCTCAAGGGTGGAATTCGTTATTTGATTTTTGTTTGAAATTTTTGGTAATTCACGTGCACAAATTTCTTGTTTTCAGGAGTAGATGATGAGAAACCCGATATGTGAATATTTTGGGATCCACTTCCCCTTTTTCACTGACTTACTTAGATGATCTAGGTTAAAAATTCTGTAAATAAGTAGAAGTAAATTTTTTTTCCCCATAAATTAACTGTCCTTCTGTTTAGGCTCAGTTTGCGCGCGTTGCAACGTGTTTGACATATGCCTCATTTCCGTAAAGCATCTTGCTAGATGTCTTTTCCACCCGCAGGTGCGAATGCAAGCAAACAACAGCAGCGGCTTGTAACTGCTCAAATGTGTCGGGTGGGAAGAACATTCGTATTCAAATAAATGGCTCTAAGTGAGAACAACGCACATCGCACGTGCTGCAACAAAAGGGAGCCTTAGTGTCGTAGTCCATCATATATGGATAACTATTGTTTTCTTTCTAATTTTACTATCATTTGGTTGTTTTGTGATAATTTATCTTTGCTTCTTGATTTGATTTACCCTGGACTGAAATAGGAAGTAGTGATATAACAGGAAAAATTATGTGAGATTTACCCTGGACTGAAATAGGAAGTAGTGATATAACAGGAAAAATTATGTGAGAGAAGCGACTTTTTAAAGCTGTAAATTATTTTTCAGATTCATATTTAACAGCAATTAATGCTGCGAATTTTAGATATAAGTCAAGTGATCATTTTTTTTTTCTATGTAGTAAATATAAATATCAGCAACTTTTTAATTTGCCTTTGCTATTTTATCATCACCACATGTGCACCGAGTCATATGACATGTCACTAAACATTTTATATTCACTATTGAAAATAGATCAATTACATCTAGATTTTTATTGTTATTGATTTAGGGAGTTCCCTTTCTATATGATTCTTTACTACATAATTGCCGAGAACACTCATTAGCTAGATTGTATCTGTTACATATTTGTTCTTCTGTACACATGCTTTTATCGTATTAGTAATTGGGAAATTAAGTTGGTGAAAGTAATTGTTTGTTTTCTACAGTTGTCACGGTCCTCTCTTTATATAGTTAGCGGTGAATAGCTTACAATTATATGTAAGTAACAGTGTAATTAATCTTCATATAAATTTTTTCCCATAACTAGACTTAAGGAGCATAAAAAGAACAGTGTTAACACCTGAAACAGAAGTTTCATGACTAGGTTTACGGCTGCAAGCGGACCTTTGCGGCTTTAGTTTAACCTAGCTTTGCTACTTTTTCTTGTTAATTTAGGTTTTATCTGCTCAAGAAGACATAGGTATTTACATACTGCAGTATTATGAGTTTCATAGTTTCTTCGAGAAGAATAATTTCCTGGATCTTATTGTTATTATTTTGTCCCATAATGTTTTTTTTAGATCTTTTCATATGGTTGATTTTATCTTTAAATTTAACATACATACTAAATTGTCAGTGCTCCTGTGCTTGCAGGTGTTTGAAAGAGACCTTTGATCATGGTAGATTTGGAGAACCTGCTATTGCAGGCTGCTGGGAGAACTGGCTCATCGGGGGGACGGAAGCAGTCTCGCTCACAGTCAAAATGGCATAGACAAGGATCATACTCTGATGGGAGTGATTCTAAGGATGACTCAGACAACCCTAACTCTAGGTACTCAAAGAAAAAACCCTCAGGATCACAAGTCCCTCTTAAGAAGCGGATTGATCAAGATTATGATGATAATAATGATAGACATAGTGGAGATGAGTCCGACAGCGCCCCCTCGATTGGTAGTGATCTTTACAAGGATGAAGATGATAAGGAGCAGCTCGAGCAGATGACTGAGTTGGACAGGGAGATGATACTAGCGGAACGGAGCACAAGAATCGACGACTACAAATTGAAGAAGATGGCCAGGGCCTCATCATCGAAGATGGAGAAGAAGGGCCGAAAAGAGAGCCCTCCCCCTCTCCCCTCCCGTGGCCGCTCTTCAACTCGGACCGACAAGAGCGCTGCCAAAAGTGCGTTGAACGAACTGCGGGCGAAGCGGATGAGACAACAAGACCCTGATGGCTACCGTAGGAGGTTGAAGGATTTAGCTGGAGAGGGAGTAATTGGGAGCGTCAATAATCGTGATACATCACCAAAACGTAAAGCAGGTAGCCCTCCTAGTGACTTGAGCAATGAAGCTGATAGTGGAGGAAGATCGGATAGTGAGGATGAGAGGTTTCACAACGACAACAAAATGGACGATGATTTATTAGAGGACATTTCACCATCTAGAATAGACCCTCTTAAGTTTGAAGATATTAGGGACATCACAATCCGGCGGTCCAAGCTCGTGAAGTGGTTTATGGAACCCTTTTTCGAAGAAGTCATAGTCGGGTGCTTTGTGCGGCTCGGTATTGGCAAGACCCGGTCTGGGATTCCCAGATATAGGCTGTGCATGGTTAAGAATGTTGATGCGACTGACCCTGATCGACAGTACAAGCTGGAGAACTACACCACTTGTAAGTGGTTAAATGTTGTGTGGGATAATGAGGCCTCGGCTGCCAGGTGGCAGATGGCTATGGTCTCGGATTCTCCTCCGCTAGAGGAGGAATTTAAAGAATGGCTTCAAGAGGTGGAAAAAGCGGGCGGGAGGATACTGACTCGCCAGGAAGTGCTCGACAAGAAGGAAGCCATTCAGAATGTTAACACTTATGTGTACTCGGCTGCCACTGTGAAGCAGATGCTTCAAGAGAAGAAGTCTGCTTCACTGCGCCCGATCAATGTCGCGGCTGAGAAGGACCGCTTACGGAAGGAGTTGGAAATTGCACAGAGTCGGAGGGATGAAGCAGAAGTGGAGAAGATCCGGGCGAGGCTCAAGGCGTTAGAAGCGAGGAGGCAAACCAAGCAAAATAATGAAAAGGCTGTAAAATTGGCAGAGATGAACAGAAGGAACCGAGCAGAGAATTTCAAAAATGCCTCAGAGTTGAAGCCTGTTAATACCAGTTTAAAGGCCGGAGAGGCGGGCTACGATCCTTTCTCAAGGAGGTGGACGAGATCAAAAAACTATTATGTGTCAAAGCCTTCTGCCGCAAATGAGGAAAGTGGGGGTTCTGCAGTCGGCAACGGGGATGCGAAGGTGGGGGAGGCTGGTGTCGCTGCCACTGCTGCTGCTTTAGAAGCAGCAGCTGGTGCGGGGAAACTGGTCGATACCAACGCACCAGTGGACAAGGGAACGGAATCAAACATGCTGCACAATTTTGAGCTGCCTATCTCATTGGCAGCTCTGAACAATTTCGGGTCAGGTATTCAGGGTGTGCAGAAGGGTTTCATGGCGAGAAAGCAGAAAATAGAAGCAACGATTGGGTACAAGGTCCCAGAAAATGATGGGAGGAGGCACGCGCTGACATTGACGGTGAGCGACTACAAGAGACGCAGGGGTCTGCTTTGAATGGCTGCTGATATAACATCTGGTTTGTAATCCATAACTTCAACTTTCAGCTGCTGCTATAAATGATTTTCCTAAATTCTTGTTTGAACGGATAGTTAAAAAATATTGCTCTCCTTCTAAGTAATCTTATGGTTATGGATTTGCCTTGTAGATGTTATGTTGTTATAGGCTTTGAAAATCTTGTTTGTCTGCTGATTAAGTCCAATAGATGTAATATGAATGATGGTCCCGTTTGGTGCCATCCCCTAATTATGAAGTTGGCATTATTTGTGGTATCTACACGACTTTCAAAACTCAACTGTGCCAAGGACTCTCTTCAAGTTTTCATCGTAGTCATCCTACATTTTCGATTATATTACTTGACAATTTGAGGATGGTACTGAAATTGGAAGGAAACCTCCTATCAGGAAATTCAACAGACAGTGAAATATCTCAATGTCATAGTCATGCCTCTTTGCATATAATTGGCACATAAAAAAATTGTAGGAAGGCAACATTACTTGGATAAGCACAACACTTTTATCGTATACTAGTGAAAAACCCGTGCTTCGCTGCGGATATAAAATAATTAGGCAAATTAAACAGTAGTAGAAAGATTTTTATAATGCTCTTTTGTAGAGATTCTAAAGAATCTTATATAGAGAGACGTGCGAGAAAAATCATGCATTTTATGCAGAATAATATTAGCATTTACACAATCAATTGGAATCATCTAAAGGAGAATGGGTATGTAAATAAAATAGTACTACAAATAAATTATACATATTGAACTGATTTGTCCATACTATTTAACTATTCCAAATATAAATTAATGTTCAATTCCAAACTAAAAAAATAATACAATACACATAAACCTCAGAGCGAATGAGGTTTCTGAAATTCTGCATTAGGTCCTCACATAAATTAATGTTCAATTCCTCTGCTCTTTTTGTGAATAAGAGGTACTAAGATTAGTAACAGGACAACAGCGACTAATATAATCCCAATTCCTACTCCTGGAATCAGTGTGAGCCGATAAGCATGGAAATGTCGCTTGGCAAGTACTCCAGTAATGTTCTTTGCTGGAGAGTTATCAGAAATGAGGTTAGGAGAAGATGCAGGGGAGATTGGTTTCGATGGTGACTCTAAAAATTAATCACTTCAAGTCAAATTCAGAATAGATAGCTTACAAATGTTCTCTTGCAAAATTATCTACGACACACATCTCCCTCCAAAGTTTGAGCTTCCATATATGCACTTCAAAAACTTAATTTCCAACATATATACCCTCTGACTTAACAGGAGGAAGTCACTCTTTAGGAAAAGACTTTTCTAACCAACTTGACCCACCCCAAGAATTGGACTCCCCAGCTTAATCATAAGCTGGAAGCATCCTCAAGAGTACCTAAACAATGGAAAGTGATAACTGTTCAGCAAAGAAGCTTCAGGTCTTCTTAAGCCTAAGAAACAAAATGATAATAGATATATAGGTAAAAGAAGCTCCCACTCTTACCAGGAGAAGAGACTTATCGAAGTGCATCATTTCCATAGAGGGACGTCATATAATCCGCTGCATGTATGCTCCAACTTCCAATAGAGAGGTAAATAATGTCATCATCACCAGGGTACTAAAGGTGAGCTGTGTATAAAATTGGCCTCAATAAGATAATTTCTCCAAAAGTAAATGCGAATGCAATGCGAATATCAAATAATGTGATCAGATTTTACTGACGCTCGCATGGTATTTCATACTGCAGAAGCACTGAAAAGAGAAGTACGCATCTTGGTCGCGAAGGAGAGGCAACGATTTGCATCCTTTAAATGATAGTTTATGTTTGAGCTACTCTCAAACCACTCTTCAGTCATTCTAAGCCACTCTAGCAAGCAAAAAGGAAAAAAGATGGAATTCGAGCAAGCAAAAAAGAACCAGTATGTGAATACAGTAAATGTTGATGCCAATTTGGTTGGTTTTTCTACAATACATCATCTTCGCATCAATAGCTCCCACAGACTAAAAACAGAAAGCCCAAGTACAATGAGAAAATAATAATTTTAGAGACATGCACATAAGGAAATGATCTATATGAGATGTGATTAATATATGAAATCTTTGCCTTTGAGTACGTGTAGTCTTATCTTTCTTCCCTGTTAGAAGCACCGAAAAGAGAAGTACGCATTTTGGTCGCGAAGGAGAGGCAACGATTTGCATCCTTCAAATGACAGTTTATGTCTGATCCACTCTCGAGCCACTCTTCAGTCATTCTAAGCCACTCTAGCAAACAAAAAAGAAAAAAGAAGGAATTCGAGCAAAAGAGTCCACACAAAAAACCCACCACCTGTGTTTTTTAAAAATATACTATGCACCCCAATACGCATCCTTCAAATGACAGTTTACTTGCATGTACACGGGGATTCTGGAAATCATCCATTGCCGACACCGATGCAGGAAGAACCTTCTGGTGATGCTGGATTTGCAAATCAGGACCCAAATCTGTAGACAACGTACGCGGGAATGGGAAAGCTGGAAGCCATTCAGGATCATCATCACCACTTGCTCCATATTTTTGTGCATGACCTACATAGAAAAAGCATAACAAATAAAAAGAAATACAAACATATACTCCCTTAGTAGTAAAGGAAGTATAACTATTCTCCCTGTTTGTGAAGTGCATCCCAAAATAGAAAGACTTTATTACACCGAACTTTACATTCACTTTCAGAACTTCTTTATTCCCATCGAAACGTCTAATTGGAGGTGCACAAAAGGAGACTAACAGTGAGAAAATAATAAATTTTAGAGAAGTGCACAAAAGGAAATGATCTATATGAAATGTGATCAATGTATGAAATCTTTGCCTTTGAGTATGTATAGTCTTATCTTTCTTGCCTGTTTTGGAATTTACAAAGATGTCACTTGAAGGTGTTCCTTGTGAGTCGGCAACTGTAGTATGGCTTATTGGAGTTCCTTTGGGTGATGACTGAACTTATGGGTTTGTTAAAGCACCCGCCTGTGGCAGAAAAATTAATGGAGTTGCCTCAGTCAATTGTTGGTCAATCTGTAATTCACCAACAGCAATAGTTAAGTCGGCTGAATCTCCATGACCTTCCTCCAATCATCAACTTTGAAGTCATAGGAAGTCCTCGGTTCCAGTATGCTTGCTTTCTCGATTAGTTTCCTTCTCGGCTTCACCATTTATTTCTTCATCCCCTTTCTCAACACTGTTAGCAAAATGGTGTGGCAAGCTGAAGCTGTGAGATCGACTCTCGACTATAAATCTATATCATTAAAATTTAGAAAGTAAACTAAAATTTCTGTAACGAAGAAGTCGCAAGAACATTAATGTAACGAAGAAGTCGCAAGAACACTAATGTAACGAAGAAGTCGCAAGAACACTAATGTAATAAGCAATTGCAAGGTTAGTATAATCTAACTCACCAAAGTAGGCAACAAACTATTGTAGTAGAGATAGCAAGATTAATAAGTTATGTGAATCGAGCACAAACCTAGAAGAATTTTGCCAACAAACCTAGTAGAACAGCAAAAGAGGACACGTATCATTAAAAGAAGGAATATATATAAAAATTGTGTCTATTAGCGGTAAATCCAAAATTATGCCTTGCAAATTGTAGCTTCAATATGCTGATTCCACCGCAGATCTAAAGCACAATTGGCAAACAATCCAAAAGAACATATGCAAAGGGAAAAAAAAATTAGAGGAGATCCATAAAGAATACATATACAACCTTAGAATCCTAGGGAGGGAAAAAACAAAAATTACCAAGTATGCATCACTAAGCACACCGAGTGTGTGTATACACTTATATATATTTATATATTAATCTTACAAAAACTAACTATATATTTGTAGGTCAGAAAGTAACACATTAGAGTCTACACATATAGAAAGTAAGTGTTTTAGTGCCAAATGTATCTAGTAATGAAGAAGACAATGAGCAGGCAATAGTATGTTATATTTGTAATTGACATACCAGTATAGGATAGAACACGAATCCATGAAAATACAAATTCCTGCATTTTGACTTTAAGAAAAGAAGGCCAAAAAATAGGAGGCTCAAATAATCTCTCTGCTCAATTCAAAAAAGAGAGCGTATAAAACCAACAATATATATGTTTTTTCTCATGTATCAACATCATGCAAGCAACAATTGGTTGTCAAAGGCTACCAGAAAATTCCAACTATTTTTCTACCCACAGAACATACACAACCAATCCAAATCAAGACCATGAAATGAAATATAGGCCTAAAAAGAAATCCGATTTCCCACGAAAAAATTTCGAGTATTTTTCTACTCACAAAACATGTACAACCAATCTAAATCAAGCCCACGAAAAGAAATACACACCAACAAATAATGTCAGCTGGTTGCATAACAAATCCAAATCAAGTCCATGGAAAAAAATACAGGGCTAAAAGAAATCCAATTTGCCACTGAAAAATTCCAAGTATTTTCCTACTCAGAAAATTGCACAACCAATCCAAAATAATTTCACGAAAAGAAATACAACCCTAAAAAGAAATCCGATTTGTAGTAGAAACATTAGAGGCAACCTATATCGCATATTTTCTCGAAATGACCAGCAAACAATGTCCGCCGATTGCCCAACAAACAATTGATTATTGAATGACATTCAAGATTATAAGCTTTTTATTTAAACGCCATCATTGTCTAAACAGTAGTTCACCTCCTAAGACCATCCAAAATTGCTGCTTTTCTTATGCATCATCATCGCCCCCAAAAAAATGGAAGAAATAAAAGAGAACTTCAATCCATAAAGAAAAGAAGCACCCGCCATTTACACTGTAAATATATTATATCATTCATACCTGAATTGCAAATATATCATATTATTGTCTGCTTATTCCTCTGTCTTGTTCATAAATGTGCTTGGGACTAAAACATTTAGTTCCTATACGTGTATGAGTGTATAGACACACAGTAATGTCGAGAAGAAGCAAATAGTTATTGATTATGAGAAGAGTATTTTGTAAACTGCAGTAGAAACGAAGGTAAATTAGAGAGGCAATTAGTCTCTAATTATGCAAAGAGTATTTTCTAAATTGAAGTAAAAAATGAAGGCCATTCAAAGCAAACAAGAACTTGAGGCACACGAACAGAAGATACATAACTATTTATAGGGAAACCGGGAGAGAAGAGGGCGTTCTACCGTTCTCCGATGGCAAACAGAAACATCCACCAGAGGAGAGAGATAGGAGTAGGCAACCATGTGTATGCCATACTTATCGACGTCTATGCAAGATAGAAGGAAAAAGGAAGCCGTAGCAAAGCCGTGACAGGAACTCGCGCGCCACGCGGCTTGCGGCGCAGCCGAGGGCACACCGTATGACAGTAGGTCCTGGGCTGTACTCGCCATGTACGTGCTGCCGGGGGGAAGGGATTCCGCGAGAGATGGGAGAAAAGCCCCATTCTGGGCAGCGAAGGGAGGCAAGCGACAGAGATGGGAAAACCATGTGCAAAGGATACCAGTTCCCGCTCGGGGGGAGCCGCGGGAGGAGAGGGGAAGCCACATGCAGGGAAGAGAGAGATGGGGAAACTATGTGCGCAAGAATACCATATCCCTCTTGGGGGGGGAGCCGCAGGAAGGGGAGGAAGCCATGTGTGGGATAGCAAAAGGGAAAGCGGGGAGCGGGGGGTGCGGGAAGAGGGGAGAAGCCGACACGTAAGGCACAAACAACCCTCAAATTAATATACTACTAGTTAAATATACTACTAGTTAAATACCCGCGCTTCGCTGCGGTAACTAAAAAATAATTAGACATTAAACATAATTTATTAAATATAAAAATTAAAAATAATTTTAAATTAATTTTTCAGAAAAATATATAAAAAATTATTATATTTGGAAGATAGAAATAATTAGACATACTATATTTAATTTAAAGTTTCTTTGAATGATTATAAAGATCTTATACAATCTTACAAAACATGTCAATATATTTTAGAAAGCCAGAAATATAAAATTTCGACAATATTTTTAAGAAACTAAATATTAATTAAACATTAAACAGCATATATTATATACAGCACACAAATATTATTCTTCATATATATATCTTGTTTTTCTTCTAATCAAAACAGAGAAATTTAATTTGTAGGTTTGTTATAGAGTTGCATAATCGAAACAAATCAACTACTATGATTTTCAAATATTATTAATATACTAATTCTTCTCATGAAGTGTAATATTAATATTTTATATGAAATTGAATGTGTAGGTTGTCTGAATACTGAAACTTCATCAAGAAGGTAAGGAAATTAGCGTACTTTTTTATTTCGTTTTCCAATACTTATAGAATATGACATAAAAAAAATATAATTTACCATTTAAATCTTCATTATTATGTCAGAGATAATGATAAGTTAAAAATATATATTGGTATAACAATTATTTTGAGAGAAAATTAAATTAATAACAAAATAGTATTTTATATTAAAATATTATATATGACACATGATGAAAGTTTGGATATTAAATATTATGGAAAATTTAAGTATAGTTTGTAAAATTCAAGATAAAATTTAAAGACGATTTTTTGTCAGATGTAAATTATAAAATCCGAATTTAAATACTAATATTTTCAAACTTACTATAATTTTTTTAAATTAGTATTTAAAATTTAAATTTCAAAACAAAAATAATGCTATTTTCAAATTTAAATTGCATTTTTAAACTTTTTTTCTCTTTTTTTTTTTACCACAAACATTTGCATACTTAACCTACCAAAATAAATTGATAAAATAGATTATAACTAAATTTCGCTCCAGGTGAAACAAATCTGAAACCATGAAAAATAGAAAGCCCCTCCTAAAAAGTACAGTCAGTCCTAAGTTTAGCCTTTGATTTTATTTTTTACTATTAAATTTCGAATTAAATTTAAATTAAATCATTGAAACCATTGAAAAAAGAATCTTAGTTGGTTGCCCGAAACAAATCTGAAATCATTGAAGAACATTCAATATCAGGCCATCCAAAAACTTTTAATGAGTTGGTTGCCCAAAAAAACTACAATAAACCATCCACAGTTGGTCTCCTTTTAAGATCTATCAATTCGCAAAGAGAAGTGAAAGGGAAAAAAGGGTTGGGCGGGAGACAAATAATAAATGAAAGAAAGGGGTGAGCAAGCAAAAGAAAAAAGAATCAGCACCAGGGGAAGAAAAAAAAAAAAACATTGGGTATTGAGATTCGACAATTAAGTAATAAACAAAGCAAATCTTGTAATATTACAAAGAGGATTTAGTAATTATAAAATTCAAATATTCTAATATCACATCAAATTAAAGTCTAGCAATTATAAATAAACAACCATCAATTTCAAATTTAGTGGCATGATAGGTAATCTTATTAGTAGATTTCCATCATAATACAATCTTCAAAACAAATTGATAACAAATATTCTAATATCACACTAAATCTAAATCTAATAATTATGAATACACTAACATCATTTTCACAATCAATGAATATTTATAGCAAAAGCATATAAAGAGAGAAGTAGGTATGTAAAAGAATCTGGCACATTCTTCAATACATAATTATGAATATACAAATATCGCTTTCAAATTTAGTGGTATGACAGAATATCTTCAGGTATCACATCAGTTTAAAATAGTAATTATGAGCTGGAATGACTAATGTATATATATATATATATATATATATATATATATATATATATATATATATATATATATATATATATATATATATATATAATATACAACATGTAAATCTCCAAATAGAATCTGGTAATAATTATGATAGTAATAATAATCTACTAATATTATATCATTTTATAAAATAGATATATATTATATATAGAATTTAATAGAATAATACAAATGATAGAAAATCTTATTAGTAAATTTGCATCATAATATATATACTAAAAAAATCTACCACAATCTTCAAAACAATATGATAGCAAATATTCTAATATCATACTAAATGTAAATAAATCTAATAATTATGAAGACACTTACATCATTTTCAAATTTAGTGATATGATAGGAAATCTCCAATGGTCACATCAATCACAAAGCAAATCTTGTAATATTACAAAAAGGATTTAGTAATTATGAAATTCAAATATTCTAATATCACATCAAATTAAAGTCTAGTAATTATGAATAAACAACCATCACTTTCAAATTTAGTGGCATGATAGGTAATCTTATTAGTAGATTTGCATCATAATATATATCCTCAAAGAATCTAGCACAATCTTCAAAACAAATTGATAGCAAATATTCTAATATCACGCTAAATCTAAATGTAATAATTATTTATACACTAACATCATTTTCAAATTTAGTGACATGATAGGAAATCTCCAATGGTCACATTAATCACAAAGCAAATCTTCTAATATTACAAAGAGGATTTAGTAATTATAAAATTAAAATATTTTAATATCACATCAAATTAAAGCCTAGTAATTATGAATAAACGATCATCACTTTCAAATTTAGTGGCATGATATTAGTGGCATGATAGAAAATGTTCAGTTGTCACATCAATCTCAAAGAAAATCTTGTAGTATTACAAAGAAAATTTAATCTAAAGTCTATTAAGTTATGATAGGAAATGTTCAGTCGTCACATCAATCTAAAAGCAAATCTTGTAGTATTACAAAGAAAATTTAGTAATTATGAAATAGCATAATAGGAAATATTCTAATATCACATCAAATTAAATCCTCATATATATAATAATTTGTAATGAGAAATTTCAGAAATTAATAAATATAAGATAAAATCAGTTAATAATAATAATTTAAAAGTTAGATTACTATGTTAGGTAAAAGAATCTGGCATATTCTTCAATACATAATTATGAATATACAAACATCATGTCACTAAATTTGAAAGTGATGTCTTTGGTCCATCATGTCTCAAATATACAAATTTAGGAGATGACTTCCAAATTATGGTGCAATCACTTTATATGACATACATTTTTTTTTTTCCTTTTCTATCTGATTCTTAAAAAGCAAACATTAGATTATATGTTTATCAAATTTAAATTTGAAAGTGATGTCTTTGGTCCATCATGTCTCAAATATGCAAATTTAGGAGATCACTTCCAAATTATGGTGCAATCATTTTATATGACATACTTTTTTTTTTCCTTTTCTATCTGATTCTAAAAAAGCAAACATTAGATTATATGTACATCAAATTTATTCATCAAATTAATTTATATATACGACCTTTTCTACATCCTGAAGCAGACACAATGAATCCATATATCATAGTAGCTTAATTAAAAGGCACGTAGTATTATTACTTTTTAGTGAGTTAATTTTTTATCAACTACTAAGCAACCTTGCAGAAACCTATGAATGCAGTTGTACAAAGACTCACCTTGTCTTAATCCATATATCATAGTAGCTTAATTAAAAGGCACGTAGTATTATTACACATTTAATATAGATTCTAAAAATCTGGGACAATCTTCAACACAATATGATAGTAGATATTTTAATTTGACACTAAATCTAAATGTAAAATCCGAGATCTTCAATGGTCACATCAACCACAAAGTAAATTTTGTAATATTACAAAAGAGGATTTAGTAATTATGAAAATTTAGGGGAATATTCTAAGATCACATCAAACATCATTTTCAACGATTTAGTAATTATGAGTATAGAAATATCATTTCCAAAAATCTTCAATGGTAACATCAAGCTCAAAGCAAATCTTAATGACATGATAGAAAATCTTCAAAATCTTCAGTTGTCACATCAGTCTAAAAGAAAATCTTCTAGTATTACAAAAAAAAATTTAGTAATTATGAAAAACATTGTGTTGAATCATATAGTAAATTTATAAGAAAAACATTAAATTGATGAACTTAATAAATTTTATCTTAATCTAATCTTTAAATTATAATTGGTACTTTATAAGATATATAATATTTAAAAATCTATCCAAGGTTGTGCACGCATATATAAGCATGCAGTTTTTTTAAAAATCTTTTTTCAGCAAATCATTAAATAAAAAAGGAAAAACTACAGTGGATTGTTAACAATAGATGGATTGTTTATTATTAGATTTACCGAAGAGGGAAGTATCTAGGATTTTTATTAAAAAAAAGGAATAGAAGAAAATGTATTTTAGAAAATATTGCAACCTTCCTTTTCTCCTTCCTTTTCTTCCAACAATCAAATGGTACCTTAATTTATAATTGTAAGGACCTGGCCCACTAGCAAAAATAACTCGTTGGGCCCAAACCACAGCCCAAAATGCTTAAGCCCAGTTATTATTACTAGTGTCCAAGTCTCATATAAACCCAATCACAAATCCATCCACCTCCGATGTGGGACTATTGGGGGCGTCACAGACTCCCCCCGTTTAGGCCTGACGTCCTCGTCAGCCCAAACACACACACACAAGCCCAAGATCACCAGGCGATGTGAGACTCGTCTCGCTAGCCCTATCATCTAGACCCAGACTCAGCCGAGACTCGCCACACACTTCCGGCTGGTTATTGGCTCTGATACCAAATGTAACGACCTGGCCCACTAGCAACAATAACTCGTTGGGCCCAAACCACAGCCCAAAATGCTTAAGCCCAGTTATTATTACTAGTGTCCAAGTCTCATATAAACCCAATCACAAATCCATCCACCTCCGATGTGGGACTATTGGGGGCGTCACAATAATCATAAAAGAAAACTGTCGTGAAACTTAAAAGTTTCGCACTGTAATCTTATATAATAATATCAAGTAGAAGCTGCGTAAGCAAATTAAGTTTTGCTTATTCGTGTAGTCCAATATATTGTAAGAAACTAATCAAACTGGAAGTAAGTGCCGATGTACTTCACAGGCAATAATATCTTAATTTCTAATAAAAAAAATTTTCCCCACATAATAGACTAAAATATATATATATAATATATAAATTTTTATAAATATTATTAAATAATATAAAATAATCGTTGTTTTTCAAAAGATTAAAGTATTAGAGAACGCTATTTATATATTTTATATTAAATACTTTCGCTAATATCTGAATTAGCGACTTTTTAATAGGTTTAAGATATATACTTAAATAAATGGAAGAGAATTAATAATATAATTATTTTTTTTCAATAGCTTAAACTGTTAAAAAATAATACTTTAGAACTTTCATTTTACTTAATATTCTACTGAAAATAGCTATGACAGATCAAAAAAAAAATTATATACATTTACTAATATTCTTAAAAAAATTATATACATTTACTAATATTCTTAATTTAGATCTATTTCCTCATATTTTAATCAAGTTTTTATTTTGTTTATGATGAGCGAATCGAAGACTCACCGACAGACGAAAGCCTAGAACCCATCGCTTCTGAGGAAGAGACAGAAAAAAGAGGTTTGGACCAAACCGACGAAGAAGAACGCGAGAGGGGTAACAGCAAGGCAATCAGCAAGGCAATCGGACGGCAGCCGAATCCGCAAGAGAAATATTCTTCTTCTGGAAAAAAACACAAAAATATAAAACAACTAATTTACTCCAAAATTATATATATTTACTTATATTCTTAATTTACATCTAAGGAGGTGTACGGCAACTGCTCTTGCTCCTGATCCTCCGCAAAGTAGCCTACGCCTCCGCTGGTCCGGTGCGGCATCCGAGGGCTCAGATCCGACGGCACGGAGCCATCCGTGGCCGGCGAAGAGGCCGCCTCCCTATTCGCCATCTCCACCAGCTGCTGGAGCAGCGCCTCCTCCCCCTTCTGCTGCCGCTGCAGGAGATGCTTCTTAGAAGGCGGAGGGGCGATCTCGGGGGGTGCGGCGCAGGGGACGTAGAGGTCGTGGAACTCGGGATCGACGGCGAAGACGGCGCTATCGAGCTCGGGGAAGAGCGGATGGCGGGGGCCGGCGCCGCCCGGGAGATCGAGTCCCCACGCGGCGGCGAGGTCGAGCGCCGCGGGGCACCCGGAGAAGCCCTCGACGGGACCTTCGCGGCGGAGGGGTCGCTGTCGCAGCCAGGGCAAAGGAAGATTGCGGCGGAGGAGAGGCGGGACGCGGCGGGTAGGGAGCCACAGGAGTCGCAGAGCGGGGAGCGCACGTGCTTGCGGGAGAGGCCGTTGGCCGCGTGGACATGGCGGTCGCTGGCCACGCACAGGCCGCGTGGAGCAATCCGTGGGTCGCCAAGAGAGGGAACCTACCAGCCATCGGTTCCGAGGGAGAGAGAGAGAGAGAGAGAGAGAGAGAGAGAGAGAGAGGGCGGGTGAGGGAGGGAGAGAGAGAGAGAGAGAGAGGGTGGGAAGGGGGGGCGGCGGCATCGGTTCGGAGAACAGAGAGAAGGAGGGGAGGGGGGGGCGGCGGCACCGGTTCGGAGAATAGAGAGAGAGAGAGGGAGCGAGGAAGGGAATGGGGGGGGCGGGGGGGGGGGGGGGCGGGGGAACCGAGGAATAGGGCGGGCGGAGAAACCGAAGCGCACCGGTTCGGAAGGGGGGGTGTCCGCTTCGGGGATGCCAAACCGCAGGATAGGATTACGAAGCAACGTAAAAATACCACGTCACTCAAATTCATAAGGAAGCGCCACGTGGCACTGGAGAAACCGCCAATTAATAATTTGTATAGATTAAAGTACCCGCGCCGGATATTTTTTATAATTATTTTTAATAATATAATAAAAAATTAATATTTATTTGTAATTTTTATAATAAATTAAATTTTTTTATTTTATTTTTAAATTTAATTTCATGGATTTTAAATGTTAATTTTAAAAGTTGTATTATTTGAGTTGCATTATTAAAGTTATATTAAATTTTATATTTTTACTCTGATTTTAAATTTAATTTCACATATTTTAAATTTAAATTGACATTTAAAATTTAATTACAATACATAATTGAATGAAAGTTGTATTATTTAAAATTATTTAAGTTGCAACACAAAAATAAAAAGCTACACCGTTTCAGACTAAGTTGTACTCTGTAAGCTAATTAAAGTTGCACTATTTGAAACAAAAATTATACTGTTTAAAATTATTCGAGATTAAGTTTCACCGTATAAAATAGAAGTTGCACTTTTTTTTAGATTAAATTATATAATTTAAAATACGTCTTGATGGTGAGGTGGTAACTATAATAAAAAAAAAAACCAAATTATTAGTAGAAGATATAATAATATAATATTTAAAAAAATTATACTATTTAAACATATATTACACAATACATTTATGCATCGAAAAAAATTACTAACTTAATTTCTTTATTCTAGAGGCATCACTTTTACCACCACAAAGAATACTTATAGAAGAAAAATGGTTGTTTCATTATTTTTTTTCATTCTTGCCGGATTTTCGCAGGTATCCGGTTAATTACACCGTCCTTGTTACATTCCGGAGGTGCCACCTCCGATTAAGCTGATCGTGATCAAAATACCATACTCCAAATAAATAAATAAATAAATAAATAAATAAATAAATAAATATATATATATATATATATATATATATATATATATATATATATATATATATATATATATATATATATATATATATATATATATATATATATATATAATAATAATAATAATGATGATAATAATAATAATAATAATAATAATAATGATTTTACTAAGTCATTTTTATATATTTATGTATATATATGATTTCCCGAAGTCCATGATATCCAGCGCAATCGTCATATTATCCCGGCAATTAAGCGGCCTCTTAAGCGCAATTTTTTTTCATTAAGCTTGCTTTGAAGCCGATATTATACTTTACCTAACAATAATTTTATCAACTTAAATTTTTTTTTTTAATAAATAATGTAGCCTTAAACTTTTATATATATATATATATATATATATATATATGTGACACCCCCAATAGTCCCACATCGGATGTGGATGGAATTGTGATTGGATTTATATGAGACTTGGACACTAGTAATAATAATTGGGCTTAAGTATTTTGGGCTGTGGTTTGGGCCCAACGAGTTATTATTGCTAGTGGGCCGGGTCGTTACATTTGGTATCAGAGCCAATAACCAGCCGGAAGTGTGTTACGAGTCTCGGCTGAGCCTGGGTCTAGATGACAGGGCTAGCGAGACGAGTCTCACATCGCCTGGTGATCTTGGGCTTGTGTGTGTGTTTGGACTGACGAGGACGTCAGGCCTAAACGGGGGGAGTCTGTGACACCCCCAATAGTCCCACATCGGATGTGGATGGAATTGTGATTGGATTTATATGAGACTTGGACACTAGTAATAATAACTGGGCTTAAGCATTTTGGGCTGTGGTTTGGGCCCAACAAGTTATTATTGCTAGTGGGCCGGGTCGTTATATTCTGTCACGCCCCGAGTTTAAAAATCAGGTCTGAAATTTTTTTTTTTTTTTTTTTATATATATCAGAGTTTGCAAAACGGGCGTAACAGACCGCCACACATATAGGAAATCCCCTATCCACAGGGATAGGGTCTCTCCTATACATGCACGGCTAGGCAATCCAATCATCAATCAGAGATCAATCAACATCTAAACTAAACAATGACTAATCAACAAGAATAATCCAAATAATCATGCTAACATCAATCTGACATATCCAAATAATCGAAAAGCTGAAATAACATAAATCAGAGTCAACCACAATCATCAGGGGGACAGCTCTATCGTAACAGCCTCACTGGATCGTCCCGATATCTCACCACCCGAAAGACCTGCAACAGTCACCCGAGGGTGTGAGACACACCGGAGTGTATCCCAGTGGGCACGACGAGCCGAGAAGTAGCTAATCGTACCTACTGGGTACCAAAATCTGCGGATAGTAAGAATCATAGGGTAAAGCTGAACAATAAAGCAGATCTACTGATAATCACTAGAATCCACAGATAAGCTAACTAGGTAGGTAATCAATCATAAGGAACTGCAGATAAGTAATACTGAAAATCAGGGTATCACAATGATAATCGATCATAATAACTGTAGATCATACATGCTGGAAATCAGGATAATGTCTATCAGGAGCGTGCATAAAGAACTGCAAGCGATCAAAGTATATCTACAGATAATAATGCTGGAAATCAACATAACTGAACAACAATGGTACGAAGTAGGCATCATGCATCAAAGACAGAACCCAAGTACCCAATCAATGCCAGTATTGGTCGCGAGGACCTCAGGCACATACCACCTGGCTGGCACCTAGCTGGCTGACATAACCCCGCACCCACTGGTGCCTAACTGGGGGCTCACGGGTCCATCTCAAGACCACTTTACCGGTAAAGAACACTGTGACGGTGGCCAAACCGTCCGTGTACGTGACGTACAGCGTGCGTGGTAGTCATCATGCTATGCTCAAGCTCGCGGTCTAATGACCGGGTAGTCGGCAATAAGCCAAGATCCCAACAGGGAAATCATCTATCGTGTCGATCAGAATCTATCATGCATATCGGAACATCAAGTAGTATCTATCAATCATGCATATCGGAATATCGAATAGTATCCAACAATCAGGATCAATCAATCATGCATATCGGAATATCAACAATAAATCGGCTGACAGGAATCAACAAGTGCCATCAAATCATGTAGATCTATATACTGAAAAAGCTGATGAACAGATATGTATATGGTATGTCTCATGAAGATCAAGGTCTATCAGAAATATAAAAACTGATAAACAGGTACGTAAGATATGTCTCACGTAGATCAAGATCTATCAGGACTAATCATAGGGCATGTCAATACAGTCATCAAGGCTAATCTAGATAAAATCAGCAGGTATATATGATGAGTCTAAAAGAATCAATGTCTATCAGGAGATCATGTGATATATATGCAGTCATCATAGGTCGTATCGGTATAATTCGCAGGCTGGTCAAAAAAACGGGTGTCCGACTGGACTAAAGCAACCAGAGGGCCAAATAGATCAAACCCGGACCGAAGATAACCCACCTGGATGGAGGCAGATCCTCGAACTCCCGCACAGCTACTGGGAGGCTGGTGCTGAACCACTGGGCCCTGAATAAGAAGCTATGATCAGTAATAGACTCACACATACCCATCCCGACGACAATACTATAACAGAATGCTTATACGGGATTTCCGTTCGATAAATCGACAGCTTTATCCCGTATAAGCATTCTGTTATAGTATTGTCGTCGGGATGGGTATGTGTGAGTCTATTACTGATCATAGCTTCTTATTCAGGGCCCAGTGGTTCAGCACCAGCCTCCCAGTAGCTGTGCGGGAGTTCGAGGATCTGCCTCCATCCAGGTGGGTTATCTTCGGTCCGGGTTTGATCTATTTGGCCCTCTGGTTGCTTTAGTCCAGTCGGACACCCGTTTTTTTGACCAGCCTGCGAATTATACCGATACGACCTATGATGACTGCATATATATCACATGATCTCCTGATAGACATTGATTCTTTTAGACTCATCATATATACCTGCTGATTTTATCTAGATTAGCCTTGATGACTGTATTGACATGCCCTATGATTAGTCCTGATAGATCTTGATCTACGTGAGACATATCTTACGTACCTGTTTATCAGTTTTTATATTTCTGATAGACCTTGATCTTCATGAGACATACCATATACATATCTGTTCATCAGCTTTTTCAGTATATAGATCTACATGATTTGATGGCACTTGTTGATTCCTGTCAGCCGATTTATTGTTGATATTCCGATATGCATGATTGATTGATCCTGATTGTTGGATACTATTCGATATTCCGATATGCATGATTGATAGATACTACTTGATGTTCCGATATGCATGATAGATTCTGATCGACACGATAGATGATTTCCCTGTTGGGATCTTGGCTTATTGCCGACTACCCGGTCATTAGACCGCGAGCTTGAGCATAGCATGATGACTACCACGCACGCTGTACGTCACGTACACGGACGGTTTGGCCACCGTCACAGTGTTCTTTACCGGTAAAGTGGTCTTGAGATGGACCCGTGAGCCCCCAGTTAGGCACCAGTGGGTGCGGGGTTATGTCAGCCAGCTAGGTGCCAGCCAGGTGGTATGTGCCTGAGGTCCTCGCGACCAATACTGGCATTGATTGGGTACTTGGGTTCTGTCTTTGATGCATGATGCCTACTTCGTACCATTGTTGTTCAGTTATGTTGATTTCCAGCATTATTATCTGTAGATATACTTTGATCGCTTGCAGTTCTTTATGCACGCTCCTGATAGACATTATCCTGATTTCCAGCATGTATGATCTACAGTTATTATGATCGATTATCATTGTGATACCCTGATTTTCAGTATTACTTATCTGCAGTTCCTTATGATTGATTACCTACCTAGTTAGCTTATCTGTGGATTCTAGTGATTATCAGTAGATCTGCTTTATTGTTCAGCTTTACCCTATGATTCTTACTATCCGCAGATTTTGGTACCCAGTAGGTACGATTAGCTACTTCTCGGCTCGTCGTGCCCACTGGGATACACTCCGGTGTGTCTCACACCCTCGGGTGACTGTTGCAGGTCTTTCGGGTGGTGAGATATCGGGACGATCCAGTGAGGCTGTTACGATAGAGCTGTCCCCCTGATGATTGTGGTTGACTCTGATTTATGTTATTTCAGCTTTTCGATTATTTGGATATGTCAGATTGATGTTAGCATGATTATTTGGATTATTCTTGTTGATTAGTCATTGTTTAGTTTAGATGTTGATTGATCTCTGATTGATGATTGGATTGCCTAGCCGTGCATGTATAGGAGAGACCCTATCCCTGTGGATAGGGGATTTCCTATATGTGTGGCGGTCTGTTACGCCCGTTTTGCAAACTCTGATATATATAAAAAAAAAAAAAAAATTTCAGACCTGATTTTTAAACTCGGGGCGTGACAATATATATAGGGAAATACTACATGTACACCCCCAAAGGGGGTGTACATCTCACACCCCCACCCATCTATGGTGGGGGTGTGATGAGGGGTCACTTCATGTGACCCCTAAAAAACACCCCCACCTATATATATATAATTGGATTTTTTTTTATTTTTTTTTTATTTAAAATAATATTGATAATAATTCTATTAGTAAATGGATACTATAGGGTACAAATTAATTTAAGCATAGCATCCTGGTTACTTGCTCACGAAGCAAGCCCAAACGGATCCTTGATATGGCAGTACGCGAATAGATGGAGATCCGGGTGGGATGATGGCACAGACGGAGATCGGCTACATCGACTTCGGCGGCTTCGGCGACAGCGACGGCTTGGGCGGCTTGGGAGACGAAGGAAGCAAACAACGATGGAGATGACTCGGCGACAGCGACGGCTTTGGCGGCTTGGGAGACGAAGGAAGCAAACAACGATGGAGATGACGGCGATGCGAGCGGTGGACGGGGCAGCTTCGGCGGCGCGGCACGACTCTATGACGACAACTGGGCGACACGGCGACGGCGACGGGGCGGAGCGACGCGGCAGCGATGGCGACGGGGCGGCGCGGCGACGGCTTGTGGCTACTTCTCCTTCTCTTCTTCTTATGCTAAGAGTGAATGGGCTCTTTTTTTTTTTTTTTTTTTTTGTGTGTCTCTCTCCTTTTTTTTCTTTTTTTTTTTTAACCAGGGAATCCACCCCCTCCTCTTGTGGAAAAAATTATCCTTTTTATAGACTTCAAGCTCTCAATATAAGATCTCATGGAGCTTTATAGACTTCAAGCTCTCAATATGAAATCTCATGGAGCTATGATGAGAATCTATGATGAGAATCGGATTTGAGATCTCATGGAGCTTTATAGACTTCAAGCTCTCAATATGAAATCTCATAAAGCTATGATGAGAATCGGATTTGAGATCTCATGGAGCTTTATAGACTTCAAGCTCTTAATATGAAATCTAATGGAACTATGATGAGAATCGGATTTGAGATCACATCACAATAATTATGCTTGTTGCTTCCCTATGAAGAGGGGGGGAGGCACAGGGCGACACCTCAAATGCACAGCAGGTTCGGAGGCAGCTTAGGAGCACCCGAAGCATAAAACGACGCCACATCAACAAAATCAACGGCAGGATGACACGTTACCCTAACAGAACTTAGGAATAACAGGTTCGGAGGCTGCATAGGAGGACCCGAAGCATAAAACGACGCCACATCAGCAAAATCAACGGGAGAACGACACGTCGCCCTAACAAAACTGAGAAATAGTTAATGTATAGATGTATAGAAGATATGTTTTGTGTAGTATATTGTAGCACTCGAGAAATTCAAGTGTGTTTGCGGGCGAGGAAGCAGATTTAAACCTTAGTGATTATATCGGTGTGCGAATTGCACAGTTTCCGATGCACAAATTCCGCCTTTTCTATCCGAGTCTGATCTCGGAAATCTGAGGTCGTCAGTGCGACCGTCTCATCGAATCGAGTGGAAATGGTATATACCGTTTGCTGATCCGACGGTCGGATCGTCCGAAAATCAGCAAGAAAACTAGTGGGGCCCGCGACTTAAGTGAATAGTGTTTTGAATAGTAACACCTTGATTTTTGTTTCCCGCGTTGGCCAACGTCGCCGATCGACTGTCTGGAGTCCGAATCTGACGATCCAGGCAGTCAATTTAAGTGGCGTTGTCGATCCGAGCGCAATGGCGCAGACGAAATCTATGTTTGACGACCCTAGAGCCTCGAAAAGCGTGCTGAACTGTAGATATCGTAGTATTTTGTGGATCTGCGATTTATCAGGATTTTTTAGTCGACGAACAAAAATCGTTACCTGATAGGTTTCGTCGAGCCGGACGTCGTGGTGAAGTCTATTTTTTCGTTTGGCGACTCGAATGCCTCGAAAAGTGTGAAATACGATGGAAAATGCGGTATTTTGTGCAATAACGCTATATTTATGCTCCGTTTTGTGTGCTGCTCTTTGGAGAGGGACCTAAGTGCGAAACAAGTCTGCTGTCAGGGACTGGACTCAAAATAGTAGGCTTTAAGGGGTTAAAATGCATTTTGTTGCAACATGCATTATTTAAATGTATATCGGGTTAGGGTTCTCTTAGACCCCAACCCCGCAGCCTCTGCCCCAGCCGCCAGCTCCAACTGCATCCACTCCCTCTGCCGCACTCCTCGGTGGTAGCGCACCGGCCGCCGCCGCCTCGTCACCGGAGAAGGGGGAGAACCAAGAATCCACCTTCATCTCGGTTGGAAGGAGAAGGATTTCTCCCAGAGGCCTTGGGTGGTTCTAAACACCATCTGGGAGTGCCTCTGCGTGGTAGACGCCGAGCTGAAGTGAAGCCGACGACAGCCGCCGCCGTGCGCCGCCGCGGGCCACCTCATTCCTCCTTTATTTTCCCGGCGAGGTGAGTTTATGGAAGCGTTCGTTTTAAATTGGCCCATGGATCCATGCATTGTGTTCCTAACACCGAGGGGACCCATCTGGTGCAGCCCGAGTCACCGCCGTGTCCCGCCTTGCCGGCGGGAGCCACCTTTTGCCGGAAAAGCCATATTTGGCCGATCTTGGACGCCGTCTTCATCCGGCCGTTGAAACCCCGATATAGACCGCTGATCCTCTTCTCCTCATCGACTGCAACCTAGCTCCAAGATTTGGTGGAAATCGGTGCAGAATCCGGGCCGCACGAAGAAGCCCTAGGTTTGGGCTTTTTGCTTCCTTGGCCGAGCCTCGCAGTCTGGCGCCGCCGCTCACCCGCGTCACCGGCCATCACCACAGGAAGCTTCCTGACACCAAGTGGAGCACTTTGGTCCAAGTTGTAAGGACTCGGGTGTCGCCGGCCGGAATCCACCATTAGAGAACCTTCAAGTTACCCGAGCTCGGTTGGGTTGGCCGCCGGCGATCGCCGCCGCACCCAGCCGTCGCGTTGTGACCCAGGTAAGCTCATTTGATCATTTTGAAGTGTTTCATAGGGTTGCATGCAGTCTTTGACGTAGGAATATTAATTGCTGTAGTTGCACCCTTGTTGCCAGCCGAGCTCCACCTCCGGCCACCCCCAACGCCTCGGGCTCCGGCCATCTACCCAGGTAGGATCTAAATACCTTTTCTGAGTTTCCCAGCAATTTTGTTTTGGGCCGAGGGACCCCTGTAACTGAGCTCTAATGTTGCACCCGAATTATCCAACTCGGGCTTTGTTCCCGGCCGCCGCCGCCTTCGGCCGCCGCCGCCTGACCCAGCATGGACCAACCTGCGACTGAGACCCATATCTAACCGATGCTCACCCTTGTTGCAGTCAGAGCTGGAGTTGCACTGGAGCTTGGCCAAACCGAGTGTGGTGACCCGGATCTTTGCAGGGCTTCTACAGTGTGACCAGCAGCTTCTGGAAGCCTACGTGGCATGTCGGCGGTGTTCGCGCGCCAATTTGGACACAAGAGATGGACTCGAGGCTTAAAATGGATCTCGTAGGTAATCGGGGGACCCCATCGAATGTTTAGAAGAGTTTACGCGTGGAGTGGATATCAAATTTAGGCTCGGCACGGAATTCGAATTAAAAATACCTTTCCGGGAGCCTCCGGCAAATTATAGGATTGGAATTTGGCAAATTGGACGCCGGATTTGGAATCAGCGCGCGAAAACGGTCAAGATGGGCTATCTACTTGTATTTTTCGGAGCTTGCTACAGTAATTTTACTGTTCATCGCCGGAACAGTGTTTCCGGCGATCGCCGGCGGCGGCGGCGGAAGGCGGCGGAAGGCGCTCGGGCAGGCGGCTAGCGGCCGCGGGCAGGAGCTGAGGGCGCGGGCAGGTGCGCGGTCCACCGCGGAGGGCGTGCGCCGGGAGCGGGCCACGTGGCGCTTTCCTGTTGGCCGGTGCAGCAGGCGCGGTCCACGGAACTTGGGCCCGGGTGCACGGTGAACCGGGTGGACACGTGGCAGATGGTTATTGGTTCGGTGTTGGGCGCGCGGTCCACGCAACGCACGGGGCAGTTGACCGGGGCAGGTGGCCGTACCGCGGGCAGGTGGCCGTACGCGGGGCAGGCACGGGCGACGTGGGCAGTGCCACGTGGCGCCCGCTGATTCGCGGGCGCCACCTACCGCGTTGACGCGGGCAGGGACACGTGGCGCTCTCAGCGGTGGCTTGCACAGCTGCAGCGTGTTCGGGGGACACGTGGCGGGCGCTGGGGCGGGTCGGACGAAGCCGGGATCCCGTCCGACGGAGCATTTTGGACTGGGCCGCACTGTGCGCGCCCGAAAGTTCTGGGCCGGGCCGCACTGTGTGCGCCCGAAAGATTTCGGGCGCCCGAAAAATCGGACACAGGGGGAATTTTTCCAATTGTTTTCTGCTGCCTATAAATAGCACCCGAGCCTTCTTCTTTGGCTCTTTTCTCTCAACCCGCGCATCTTCTGCCCGAGCACCTTGAAGAAGACTTGTTCATCTCTTAATTCTTGATCTTCCTGCCAAGTTCTACGATTTTAGGAGCACGCATCCCGAGGTTCTAGATTTTACGGCGCGGCGCGATGTTGCATTTCCTGTGTTCCCCTTCGTCGCAACAGCAGTGTTTTGGCTCCCCTGGGCTACCCCGAGATCCTTTTTCTGTGATTCTTGCGCCGACAGACTCCTATGAGGTAGGGCTTCATCTTTTGTATTGATCGCGCTTTTCCGTTTCGAGTTTTTGGCACGGATCCCGAGGTGACACTGTGACTCTTTTTCTGTGTGGAATTGTGTGGCAGCATCGAGGTGTTTTGGCCATATCTTTGCGCACAAGCGTCAGCCGGAAACGAGCTTATACAACTTTTTCAAATACAGATCGCAAGGAACGCGCTCGTATTTTTCTTGGATTTTTCTGAGATTTCATCAGAGGTGAGAATCACTGTTTCTCTGTGTACAGTGCTACAGTCTTTTGTGCTGAAATCTTTTGAGTATACCACCTTGTCGAATTTATATCTTGGCTTACCGAACTCAGATTTGGGCGTGCAAGCTACCGTTGCGAAGCTATCGACGCGAGGATCGCGGTGATATTTTTCTGGGAATTTTCTGGGCTCTTGCTGCAGGTGAAAATTAAGCATTTCTGGGACTGTTGTTGTATGTGTGTGTGAGAGCAGATTTTGGAATGTATGTATAATTGTGGACTTTGTATTGTGCCAGGAGAGTTACGGGTGGGCTGAACTTATTGGAGCAAGGGATTAGAGTTATCTGGTGTTTTCAGCTGTTGGGCTTTAGACAGTCAGCTTTTCAGGTGGGTACTTTGTTCCGAGAACCGGTGGACGGTTCTCTAACTCTATATGTTAGAATTGCATGCAGGTGTAGGGTACAATACCTGGGATTGATTGGTAAGCTTAACAATGTTGATTTATGGGAATTGCAAGTTAATTATTCATATTATGACGATGGTATTAATCAGACATTTAGGTTGATGATTAGTGGAAGCTTACCTAAGGCAAGGTTACCCTATATGATTAATTATCATGCCATGTTAGCATATAACCCTTTTATGAGGCTGGTTTATACAATGGGATAGGATTATGTAGTTATGTGCAGGTTCTACTCCAAGGAGTGATTATGGATCGAAAATCATGGACAGGTATGGCCATTGCTAATTCTGGCATGAGGTTTATTTTCTTTATCCTTCTTGAGGACAAATGCATGCTTGTATGGACATATGTGTATGGACATATAGTTAGGCCATCTTTTACTGATACACTATCTTTTGGGATTTGACTTAGGAGAAACCATGATTGCTTTCTTTCTCCTTTTTATTTAGACTTTTGAGTCATGTTGCTCGGGTTCGAGCAGAGGTTTGGGATAGTGTAGCTGGGACCTTAGGGTCAGAGACAGGGTGTGCTTGATGTTGGATTGTGGGTTATTGCGGCAACCGCGGACAGTAGGCGGTTGACCGGATCTTGATTATTTTACCCAATTGTGGGTTGTGGGTTATTGCGGTGACCGCGGACTTTGGGCGGTTGACCGGATGTTGACTATTGCATCAGATTGGGTATCAGATTTGTTCTAGTGGATGGTGTTTCCCACTTTTGAGTACTATTGCATCAGATCGGGGTTTTGTTAGTGGACGGAGTTTCCCACTTTGATCATAGTCTTGATCCAGTCCTGCTATTATGAGACAGTGGTTACAGAGATACTCGATACCGTGATACTTGATACAGTGATGCTTGATACAGTGATACTTTACTCGTGTGGGTCGCTCCACTCGAGTGCCACTCCGGAGTAGGCTTTCCACGGTGTGAGCGCCGGGCACCATGCGGGGTTCTTGAGTTCGACAGCAGAGCAGGCAGTACCAGTGATTACTGGTCTATCGATTGGGTTTATTTAGGCAGATACTTTTTGTTACACTCGTGCCTGGGGGACCGAGTGGAGTCTAGTAGCTGTGTTTAGACCAGTGCTAGTATTGTTGGGAACCGTTCGGGGTTTGACGATGGTCCCGTGGTCGTTGTGGGTTCTTTGACCATTGTGTGAGAGGTTGAGCATCTTGAGTCTATCCGTTCTGAGAGAGAGAGCATGGATTATGACCATAGCCTGCATGAGCCACTACTCAATAGCGAGTTAGTCCGTTTGGACGCCCTACGTAATTCCTGCCCGTCAGCGGGAGGTGGTTGTAGGTGGGCGCAGGTTTGACTGGACCCGATGTGGCAGTCAGCTCGATTGGGTCGATTGAGCACCTCGTGTGCGAGTGTTGCATATATTTATCAGAGTTTCCCTATTTGAGCATTCAGATAGAGGCATGGTAGCTGTAGAGTGTCTTCTGCTTCTTCTTTAAGTCTTACTGCATTAGTTATCTTTTGCCTCTAGTGGTCTTGGTGGGCAGATCGTCGGGCCTAGTGGCGATACCCACTAAGAACTCCCTTTTTGCGTAGTTCTCACGCCCGTCGGGGGTTTTTCCCCCTTTTTGTCCTTTCTCTCCCTTGTTTTGCAGAGTCTTGGCGGGTGTTGCCGTTTCTGCGGTTGCTGTTCGCGGTGAGGGAGTAGCGAGCTAGATCCTGACCCATTGGAGAGTAGCGGTACCCCCCCCTTTTTGAGGAGATCTTCAGCATAGTCGGTAGATTAGTATTTATTTCCTCTTTGAGAGACTGTTGTAGTGAGGATATGATGTATTGAGAGCTGGTACACTGATGTTGTATTTGAGATATCTCCCTGTTGAGCTATGAGTTTTGTACTCGAGGTTATTGTATGATTATCATTTTTGGGAGATGGACCTTGTTGTTTTATCTTCAGTTGTACAGTGGTTGATTTCATTTCTTTAGCAGTTTTATCTTTTAGCTCTGATATCTGTTAGCTGTAGCTCTTTTTGCAGGTAGGACGCTTCGCCTATGCGGGTTGGGCATAGGTGGCGGATCTGTTGGCGAGCCCGGGTCGCAGGTTTCGACCCCGGGGCGTGACAGATTAGGTGGTATCAGAGCCTAGGTTGTAGGTCATGGTGGACTTAGAAACCCTAGGCTTGTGGTTGGACCCTAGGATGACTTCGTGAGAGTCGTGATTTGTAGCGAGAGTCCTGATTGAGTTTTACACCTCTCCCGAGGGACGGGATGAGTGATTGGCATGTTTATTCTCCTAAGTAGTTATGTTGGCTGCAGACAACATAACGCTATGGAATGGGTGACATGCTCTAGACTTTCGCTGGATTGGGTCGAGCGTTGTTGTGTGCTGATTTGTGGTTTCGTCGTGGCGAGCGGTGTCTCCCCGACGCTGGGTTTGGGACCCTTGTGCATCCTGTCATGGCAGTTGAGCTTGAGCGGTTGGTTTTGGGCCGGATACCCGGATTGAGGTCAGAGAACTCCGGACCCAGATGACAGGATTGTCAGAGGCATATCAGCGGCGGAGTGAGCAGCTAGTTTGGTGACGCAGTTGTCAGAGCAGTGGGCAGCCCGACAGTACTTTTCTTCTGAGACCACCAGGATGTAGTATCCTCAGCGGCAGGGATTTCTGTAGTGCCAATAGAGCGAGTGGCCCCTCCGTGCCAATGTTTAGTGCCAAGGCACTGAGGTAAGGTGGATGGTTGACAGCAGAGGAGCTGTGGGGCATGTTTGATTAAGTGAGCCAGATTGGGCGGATGAACCACCCCGACTCGTAAGATTAAGCTTGGAGCCTTTGGAGGCAGAGTCGTGGTTGGGGGTGATGGAGTGATCAATTGAGAGCCTCCCTGTGCTAGAGAGTTTATGCAGTTGTTGAACTGGCGCTCCAGGTTTCGAGGGACGAGGCACATAGGATAAGTGAGATTGGGAATGGATTGCGCCAGGATACTCTTTAGTTTCTTTTCGGTCCCTCATGTTCGGGTTTTGGACCGTGGATGCCTCGTCGGAGTAGGCATTGTGTTTGGAGCTGGACACTGCAGTTCCTTGGATGGGGATCTGCCGCTAGAGGCGAGTTCTGGAGGGAGGCGCTTGGCGCTAGGTGATGGAGGACAGATCGGCAGGCAGAGGCATTTTCGTTTTGCTTTCCTGGGTGGTGGATATCCTTGTGGATGGTTAATGTAAAGCTTACCCAAGGGAATTCTACCCTTTGTGATTTATAACTTGCATATTTTGAATGTATTATATGGGATTGAGGGGTGAGCTTAGTAAGGATAAGTGTATAGGGAATTGCATGGATTAATGGTGTTTTGTCTGATGACGGTTGCAATGATGGATTTCTGAGATGTTGGGGATCGGGTGGACCCCGATGGCAGTATCAGTGTCTATATCAGAGTAGTGCAACGGTAGCGTGGTTTTGCTATCTGCGGAGGATCGTATCTGTTGCCTCAGCGTGAGCAGAGACAGAGGTCGTGCTCCCTTGTGATTGATTGGATATTCTCTGGTGGACTAAGCGACAACCGCTTGCATCGTGTGGATGAGTTTGTGCCGCCTGGTTGGAGGGCGCCACGGCAGTGGATCGGGTTGTTGCAGGTGTGATTTCATCACAGTAGTCGGAGTTAGTGCACTTTGCATTCCGGCATGGACTAGAGGCAGAGTTGTTACCACGTGCACTAGAGGTACAGGATACCATCGGTGTTGTGCATGTGAAGGAGGCTTGTGGATTATGTTCAGTGTCGTTGAGACCATGAGTTATACCGGCAAACCTTTTGATATGGGTGGCAGTTCGATGTTTTGACCCAGTGCTTGGGATTGGTTGGCACGGCACCACTGGATGGTTAAGTGCAGAGAGGGTGCTGATTGTGACTTTTGCGAGGCAGACAAGGGAGGCTTGTTATGGGGAGATTGTTCGAGCACACAGGGTTTAGCGACTGTGTGAGAGGAGCTTATGGTGGCGCCGGGACCAAAGGATATTTCTATTACTGCGAAACCCCGGGTGTGAGTCCACTCGAGTTGATGATTATGCCGCCTGTTAGGGAGATTGAGATTGCGGTTGACGTGGTTCTGGAAACCGCGCCAACCTCAATAGCACCACTTGGATTATCTGTAAGAGCTGGGAGAGTTGATCGCACCGGTGCGGGGATCTGTTGGATCGAGGGTCTGTTTGACCTAGTGCCACGTCGTTGATACACGACGGTGAGAGCCCTTTGGGATTGGAGTCCAGGCAGGTCCAGGTATTATTTAGAACCTTTTGAAGGAGCTATATTCCGGCAGTTATTGTATGATGCCTGCGCCAATTTGGAATTTCAGCTGAGGGCATTGTCTAGATGGTGTTCAGGACACGGTAGGGGCAATATGAGTACAGTGAGGCCAATGGAATGACTAAGGTCCTGTTGCCTCTAAGAGTGAGGAATTCTGTGTTTCAGTTGGGCTTGAACGGTTTGATAGCAGCGTTCTCCTGGGATATTTTGGTTTTTACCCCCTCCCCGTGCGATTTAGAGTTGTGGAGCATTAGTAGACGATGTGACAAGGTCTGTGGGGAAGAAGCTTTATGCCAAGTCATTGTGGTACAAGTTTTAGCTTCGAGAGCATATCTTCCTGGATTACTTATTCTAGCCGTAGGGGCGGCGGTGGAAATTCGGCCAAAGTGGATGCTATTTAAGACTGGCCGAGATCGACGGTCATTGTTGGGGTGAGGAGTTTTTGGACCGGATAGTGCCAGCAGAGCTTGATGACCGGGTGATGAGATTGGTACCAGCGCCGATTCTAACCTAGTCAGTGGTGGGAGTTGGATTTGCGAGTTTTTGTGATACCTCCCTTGGGGGCTGAAGAGCTACCATTGGAATTTTGTTGAGCATCCAATATCACCTTGACTGAGCTACTGTGGTGGCGGATACCTGGAGCGGAAGAGCTTTTGGGAGTCGAGTTTGGCGGTTCCTTAGCTGGCGCTGTGTGGGGCCATTCTGGTGTACAGAGTTTGAGTTTGTGTCCCAGAGGATCCCTTTTGATGAGAGGCTGCGGCTGAGCAATCCACTTAGGTGGTTGAGTTTTGAGGGCGACCGAGTGTGAACCCCTGCTTGTTTGGGCCCCTTTTCTGTGCAGGTGTTTGTGTGGATGTGATTCGGGTCGCTTTGGTTGAGCTGGCTCTTGGGAGTGAATTTAGAGCGTGTTACTCAGGCTGTTCGTTCCTTTCCCCCAGTCTTTTGTTGGAGTTTGGAGGTTTTTCTGCGTCTCAGCTCAAGAGTGTTATGTTTTGGACCCCTCGCCCGTGAATGACTCGTTCCTTTTGGGGTCTGTGAGAGTTTGGAGTACGAGGGACGCCCGTTGCGAATTCCGACTCGTGAGGTGAGGGAATTGCGCAATCGGGCTATGCCGTACTGGTTGTTGCTGTGGTTGTTGCTGAGGAGTAATCACGGGGAGTGATAGGTGACTTGGGAGCTGGAGACGGCGGTGTTGAATATTGACCCCTGGTTTCTGAGACTCCTTGGGAGTTGCCTTAGTTTCGAGGACGAAACTTTCTTTTAGTGGGGGAGGATGTGGTGACCCGGATCTTTGCAGGGCTTCTACAGTGTGACCAGCAGCTTCTGGAAGCCTACGTGGCATGTCGGCGGTGTTCGCGTGCCAATTTGGACACAAGAGATGGACTCGAGGCTTAAAATGGATCTCGTAGGTAATCGGGGGACCCCATCGGATGTTTAGAAGAGTTTACGCGTGGAGTGGATATCAAATTTAGGCTCGGCGCGGAATTCGGATTAAAAATACCTTTTCGGGAGCCTCCGGCAAATTATAGGATTGGAATTTGGCAAATTGGACGCCGGATTTGGAATCAGCGCGCGAAAACGGTCAAGATGGGCTATTTACTTGTATTTTTCGGAGCTTGCTACAGTAATTTTACTGTTCATCGCCGGAACAGTGTTTCCGGCGATCGCTGGCGGCGGCGGGCAGCGGCGGAAGGCGGCGGAAGGCGCTCGGGCAGGCGGCTAGCGGCCGCGGGCAGGTGCGCGGTCCACCGCGGAGGGCGTGCGCCGGGAGCGGGCCACGTGGCGCTTTCCTGTTGGCCGGTGCAGCAGGCGCGGTCCACGGAACTTGGGCCCGGGTGCACGGTGAACCGGGTGGACACGTGGCAGATGGTTATTGGTTCGGTGTTGGGCGCGCGGTCCACGCAACGCGCGGGGCAGTTGACCGGGGCAGGTGGCCGTACCGCGGGCAGGTGGCCGTACGCGGGGCAGGCGCGGGCGACGTGGGCAGTGCCACGTGGCGCCCGCTGATTCGCGGGCGCCACCTACCGCGTTGATGCGGGCAGGGACACGTGGCGCTCTCAGCGGTGGCTTGCACAGCTGCAGCGTGTTCGGGGGACACGTGGCGGGCGCTGGGGCGGGTCGGACGAAGCCGGGATCCCGTCCGACGGAGCATTTTGGACTGGGCCGCACTGTGCGCGCCCGAAAGTTCTGGGCCGGGCCGCACTGTGTGCGCCCGAAAGATTTCGGGCGCCCGAAAAATCGGACACAGGGGGAATTTTTCCAATTGTTTTCTGCTGCCTATAAATAGCACCCGAGCCTTCTTCTTTGGCTCTTTTCTCTCAACCCGCGCATCTTCTTCCCGAGCACCTTGAAGAAGACTTGTTCATCTCTTAATTCTTGATCTTCCTGCCAAGTTCTATGATTTTAGGAGCACGCATCCCGAGGTTCTGGATTTTACGGCGCGGCGCGACGTTGCATTTCCTGTGTTCCCCTTCGTCGCAACAACAGTGTTTTGGCTCCCCTGGGCTACCCCGAGATCCTTTTTCTGTGATTCTTGCGCCGACAGACTCCTATGAGGTAGGGCTTCATCTTTCGTATTGATCGCGCTTTTCCGTTTCGAGTTTTTGGCACGGATCCCGAGGTGACACTGTGACTCTTTTTCTGTGTGGAATTGTGGGGCAGCATCGAGGTGTTTTGGCCATATCTTTGCGCACAAGCGTCAGCCGGAAACGAGCTTATACAACTTTTTCAACTACAGATCGCAAGGAACGCGCTCGTATTTTTCTTGGATTTTTCTGAGATTTCATCAGAGGTGAGAATCACTGTTTCTCTGTGTACAGTGCTACAGTCTTTTGTGCTGAAATCTTTTGAGTGTACCACCTTGTCGAATTTATATCTTGGCTTACCGAACTCAGATTTGGGCGTGCAAGCTACCGTTGCGAAGCTATCGACGCGAGGATCGCAGTGATATTTTTCTGGGAATTTTCTGGGCTCTTGCTGCAGGTGAAAATTAAGCATTTCTGGAACTGTTGTTGTATGTGTGTGTGAGAGCAGATTTTGGAATGTATGTATAATTGTGGACTTTGTATTGTGCCAGGAGAGTTACGGGTGGGCTGAACTTATTGGAGCAAGGGATTAGAGTTATCTGGTGTTTTCAGCTGTTGGGCTTTAGACAGTCAGCTTTTCAGGTGGGTGCTTTGTTCCGAGAACCGGTGGACGGTTCTCTAACTCTATATGTTAGAATTGCATGCAGGTGTAGGGTACAATACCTGGGATTGATTGGTAAGCTTAACAATGTTGATTTATGGGAATTGCAAGTTAATTATTCATATTATGACGATGGTATTAATCAGACATTTAGGTTGATGATTAGTGGAAGCTTACCTAAGGCAAGGTTACCCTATATGATTAATTATCATGCCATGTTAGCATATAACCCTTTTATGAGGCTGGTTTATACAATGGGATAGGATTATGTAGTTATGTGCAGGTTCTACTCCAAGGAGTGATTATGGATCGAAAATCATGGACAGGTATGGCCATTGCTAATTCTGGCATGAGGTTTATTTTCTTTATCCTTCTTGAGGACAAATGCATGCTTGTATGGACATATGTGTATGGACATATAGTTAGGCCATCTTTTACTGATACACTATCTTTTGGGATTTGACTTAGGAGAAACCATGATTGCTTTCTTTCTCCTTTTTATTTAGACTTTTGAGTCATGTTGCTCGGGTTCGAGCAGAGGTTTGGGATAGTGTAGCTGGGACCTTAGGGTCAGAGACAGGGTGTGCTTGATGTTGGATTGTGGGTTATTGCGGCAACCGCGGACAGTAGGCGGTTGACCGGATCTTGATTATTTTACCCAATTGTGGGTTGTGGGTTATTGCGGTGACCGCGGACTTTGGGCGGTTGACCGGATGTTGACTATTGCATCAGATTGGGTATCAGATTTGTTCTAGTGGATGGTGTTTCCCACTTTTTGAGTACTATTGCATCAGATCGGGGTTTTGTTAGTGGACGGAGTTTCCCACTTTGATCATAGTCTTGATCCAGTCCTGCTATTATGAGACAGTGGTTACAGAGATACTCGATACCGTGATACTTGATACAGTGATGCTTGATACAGTGATACTTTACTCGTGTGGGTCGCTCCACTCGAGTGCCACTCCGGAGTAGGCTTTCCACGGTGTGAGCGCCGGGCACCATGCGGGGTTCTTGAGTTCGACAGCAGAGCAGGCAGTACCAGTGATTACTGGTCTATCGATTGGGTTTATTCAGGCAGATACTTTTTGTTACACTCGTGCCTAGGGGACCGAGTGGAGTCTAGTAGCTGTGTTTAGACTAGTGCTAGTATTGTTGGGAACCGTTCGGGGTTTGACGATGGTCCCGTGGTCGTTGTGGGTTCTTTGACCATTGTGTGAGAGGTTGAGCATCTTGAGTCTATCCGTTCTGAGAGAGAGAGCATGGATTATGACCATAGCCTGCATGAGCCACTACTCAATAGCGAGTTAGTCCGTTTGGACGCCCTACGTAATTCCTGCCTGTCAGCGGGAGGTGGTTGTAGGTGGGCGCAGGTTTGACTGGACCCGATGTGGCAGTCAGCTCGATTGGGTCGATTGAGCACCTCGTGTGCGAGTGTTGCATATATTTATCAGAGTTTCCCAATTTGAGCATTCAGATAGAGGCATGGTAGCTGTAGAGTGTCTTCTGCTTCTTCTTTAAGTCTTACTGCATTAGTTATCTTTTGCCTCTAGTGGTCTTGGTGGGCAGATCGTCGGGCCTAGTGGCGATACCCACTGAGAACTCCCTTTTTGCGTAGTTCTCACGCCCGTCGGGGGTTTTTCCCCCTTTTTGTCCTTTCTTTCCCTTGTTTTGCAGAGTCTTGGCGGGTGTTGCCGTTTCTGCGGTTGCTGTTCGCGGTGAGGGAGTAGCGAGCTAGATCCTGACCCATTGGAGAGTAGCGGTACCCCCCCCCCCCCCCCCTTTTTGAGGAGATCTTCAGCATAGTCGGTAGATTAGTATTTATTTCCTCTTTGAGAGACTGTTGTAGTGAGGATATGATGTATTGAGAGCTGGTACACTGATGTTGTATTTGAGATATCTCCCTGTTGAGCTATGAGTTTTGTACTCGAGGTTATTGTATGATTATCATTTTTGGGAGATGGACCTTGTTGTTTTATCTTCAGTTGTACAGTGGTTGATTTCATTTCTTTAGCAGTTTTATCTTTTAGCTCTGATATCTGTTAGCTGTAGCTCTTTTTGCAGGTAGGACGCTTCGCCTATGCGGGTTGGGCATAGGTGGCGGATCTGTTGGCGAGCCCGGGTCGCAGGTTTCGACCCCGGGGCGTGACACCGAGCCTCTAGCCAATTGTGGTGTTGCTCCGGCGACTTCTCCGGCCACCCTCCGGCGCGCCACAGGTGAGCACCACTGTTCTCTGTCCTCGTTTAACGCCATGCTCCAGTTGGTTTCTTATTTGGTCAAATAAATGTTAAGTTATAGCATAGTCGCAATTTGAGCCAAAGTAGTTTATGGGCCAACTTTGTAAATGGGCCTTGTGCTGGCCCAAGCCTATGAGCACGGGCTTTGTCGCGTCGAAACCTACGCGCGGAAACTTACGGCGCTGTCTAAAGCTTCCTGGTTTGGAAGAACGAGTGAAAACAACGGTTATAAAGGTGTATTTATTGCAATATTTCGATAGAGGAAATTATGATTTGGTCCCTGTCTGCCCGAACATCAAAATTATGATGTTTAGGGACAGCAGGTGTAGTTGGACGATATTTGGATATTTTTAGACCGTTGGCGTGTCCGGATTGGAGGGTCAGTGGATTTTCGGAAATTTCGGTTTAAGCCTAGTTTCGGCTAAGTTCCCCGTATTGGCGACATGTTATTGTAGTGTTGTTGGGATGGGTATGAGTGAGTCTAGTTCTGACCACAGTTTCTGTTCAGGGCCCAGCAGTTCAGCACCAGTCTAGTCTAGCGGGAGGTCGGGATCGGCCTACATTCGGGGGGCTCGTTCGGCTGACTTCGAGGTGGGTTTTTATTTTGAGTATTAGCGTCGGGCTTCCGACGGTTGCAACTACTTCTGATTTTACGTTTAACTGTGCTAACGTGATAGTATTTATGGTCCTTGCTATTGAGTTATACTTTGTATATTTGGTGATCTTTATGGTTCATTACTATCGGTTTTATCTGGTGTACTTGGTTACTATGCTCGAGGCTACAGCACGCGCACCCGCGGTTTGGCCACCGCAAAGGGTGCGCTTTTTCGGAAAAGTGGTCTATGACCCGTGTAAATCCACGAGGTGACGTAGTGGGGGCCCCCGTAGGTGGGGGGTTTGAGGCGCCAAGGTGTGAGCGGTGCGACCCGTCGGGGTAGGTGCTCGACGTGGTTTACCGAGGTAGGTGCTCGGTTGGGGTGCCGGGGCAGGTGCCCGGATTTGGTTATGCAGAGGTCCGTGTTTTATTGTTCCCTCTTGGGAGGGTGGTTGCTCCGGATAGTTTTACGGTTGGACTTTATTACTTTTCTTGCTTTCCTTATTATTATTATCGTGTCGCTGACTTCCCACTCCGTGACAGGTTCCTTCAGGGGTGAGGGCTAGGCGACGGTGAGGCCGAGACAGGAGCTTTTGGGTCCATGGAGGCCCTAGACTGTATTTACTCCTTTACTTCGCATTTCATTTGCTATTAGTAGGCTATTGTGTGGTTCTCGATACCCTCGTGGGGTCGGTGTGGATGTCGGCATATTACTCTCTAGTGATGAGGATGTTGGATTTTATTTCCTTTCGTTGTTTGGTCGTTTTCAAAAAGAAAAACAAAGAAAAAGAATTGTGAAAATCGTTTTCAAAATCTGGGTGTCGTGTGGGCACCGTTTTCAAAAAAAACTCTGTGGATTTATGGCTTTTGAAACTGTTTTAGAAAACTGGGTGCCGGGTGGGCATCGCTTTCAAAACTGTGGATTTATCCTTTCAAGTTGATCGGCCTTGAGAATTATTCAGTACTGTATGTGTACGTATGTTTAGAAACTGTTGTGATTGAATAAACGACTGTGATTGGATGTTGTATTGGCCGCGACGCCGTGCATATACAGAGGAGACTCTGTCCGTTTGCAGAGTGAATCTGTGTATGCGGCGGGTCTGGGCACGCGCCGGGAAAGAAGGAAATTTCAAAAAAAAATTTACACGCAAAACAAAGCCTCTTTTCGTTGACTGTTTCCGCTAAATGAAACCCCCGGGGCGTGACATATATCGCACGAAGTATATCGATCGTTAATTGTCAATTTTTTAGTCTCCCTAGTTTTGATATTCATGACAATTTAAGTTTCTTCTTCACATGCCACAGTTTAGATTCGTTCACCTTGAGGTGATTGCGAACAACATGATACTTAAGCCTTATCTTTGTTGGACTTGAGAAATTCTCTTTTTAACTATATATATGAGCTTAACTATATTTATTTTATCGTGTATGAGTTAATTATGTTGAGTAATAATCATATACACTGCCTTATTTTTTTACTGTTCATTTTTTAAGAATAAGATAGACTTTTAAGGTGTGTTTGGATTGGGGTTAACTTGGGGGATAAGGGGGATATCCTCCAAGTTAACCCAAACAACATTAGAATTGGGGGTGGGGTGGGGTTTAACTTGCAGTGACACATCTGAAATGTGTATTAGTCCTATATATAAATGATATAATAGGACTAAATTTCTTAACCCGGCTATATCATTTTGGGTGGTAGTAAGACCCAAGAGGTTAAGAGAGTTAAGCGTGCTAGAGGTAGAGTAGTTCTATGATGGGTGACCCCTTGGAAAGTTGGGGTGTCACAGTTGGTATCGGAGCCATTCACCAGCCGGAAACGTGAGATGAGTCTCGACTGAGCCAGGGCTATATAGCGGGTAGAGCGAGGCTCCCCGACTAATGACCGTTGTGGGTGGAGTGCAGCTCCCCACAAGGTCGGCTAAGGCTAGCGAGACGAGTCTCATATTGCCTTGTACTTGTGAGTGTCTTTGAGCCTGACGAGGACGTCAGGGCTTAAAGGGGGAAAAAATGTGACACCCCCCAAAATGTGTATTAGTCATATATATAAATGATATAATATGACTAAATCTCTTAACCCGGCTATAGCATTTTGGAAGGTAGTAAGATCCAAGAGGTTAAGAGAGTTAAGCGTGCTAGAGGTAGAGTGGTTCTAGGATGGGTGATCCCCTGAGAAGTTGGGGCGTCACAGTAATGTAGGACCTGAGAAATTCAAATTTGAATTTGGGAAATTTAAATTTGAATTTGAGAAATTCAAATGTGAATGTGAGTGAGAATTGCGAAAGGAAACCAAAGTTGAAGGTATACCGGTGTGCAAATTACACAATTTTCGGGACACTGTTCTCCGACGTACAGATCCGGGTCTAATCTCGAAAATCTAAAATCACCAGTGCGACCGTCTCGTCGAATTGATTAAAAATGGTGTAAACTAATTTTTGATCTGACGATCGGATCGTCTCGAAATCAGTGAAGAGTGTGGTGGGGTCCACGACTTAAGTGAATAGTAACTATGAATAGTAATTCCTGATTTAATTACCTCGTCGGCCAACGTCGGTTGATCGACCATCTGGAGTCCGAATCTGACGGTCCGAATAATCGATTTAAATGGCGTCGATGTTCTGAACACAATGGCGCAGTTGAAATTTATGTTCGACGAGCCTAGGACATCGTACTGCATATCAAACGGTCAAATGCACTAAATATTGTGGATCGAGAATTTGTCATGGCACAACCTCAACTAACCAAATACGCTACCTGATAGGTTTCGTCGAGCCGCTGTGGTGGTGTTCATTTTTTTGTATGACGACCCGGCCATCTCGAAAAGCACAAAAAAAATGAAAAAGAGTATAATTTCGCATAAGTCCTTGTATTTTATGCACGAAATCCAATAAAACTTCTTGGAAAGGGGCATCCATACAATTATTACCTACAGCCAGGGCTTAGGGCTGGAAAGTGACTGTGCAGGGATTTGGGAGTATTTTGTTATAGGATGACTTTTGGGTTTTTTGAGGGGAGTTACAGCCAAAGGATTTTTTTTTTTTTTGGTACCCTTTCACACCTCTATATCTCTCTCAAGGTCTCCCTCTCAAACATCTCTCTCTCCCACTCGAGTTGAAGCCGCGGCTACCGCCCCGCGCCGCCGCCACACCCCAACACCGGCACCACCCTCACTGCAGCCCTCCTCTATTCCGCAGCCACCCCACATCGTGCCGCCCTGAAGCAACACCTGCGGCCATTTCTGGCCGCTGCTGCTTCTTCTGCTGTGGCCGCGACCACCCTGCGTCGCCGCCATACCCCCGTGCCGGCGCCACCTTCACCCGTCGGTGCAGCACCCTGCGGCCTTCCCTCCTTTCTGCGGCCACCCCTGGCCGCACAAGCCACGCGAACTGCTACTGCTGCTGCTCCTCTTTTGTTGGTGGCCGAGCTAGTTGCTCCGGCCACCGCCGCCGCCATTGCCGCCGGCCACGCGCGCACCCCGGCTTCCCTCCTCTCTGGCCAACCTTCTCCCTGCTGCCCAGGTCCGGCCAGTAACAGTGCAAGACTGCACGTGCAATTGCTGCTTCTTGTTGCCTTGTGGGTAGCCGTGGTCGCCGTTCCAGCCAACCACGACCTCCGGTGACTCTACTCTTGTGAGCATGACATTCCCCTACACTTGTACAGCACCGTGCTCACCTAAATTTCAGGTGTCGGTGCTCCGAACAGTAAGTTCTTTGTTGCTCGCCATGTGTTTGATGGAATGACCTGTTTTAGTGTCGCTTTTTTCCGGTCAGTCCAGTGGCCAGCGATCTGAATTCTTTGGAGCACGGTGATCCTTTGGTCTTCATCTACATCGTGTTCATCTCGTTGGTGTGATTCGGACACTTCGTGAAGTCACGGACCCGTGGTGTGCTCGTGAACCCTCCGCGCGGCCGTTTCTTGTCTTTGGATCTTCGTCCTGACAGCGGTGCTGCTCTGCTACAACTAGAGGAGCATCATCGACACCCTTTCGCTGTTGGATTGACTCCCAGAACGTGGAAGTTGGGTAATGAACTTGAAAACTATTATTTCTTGCACTTATGGTATTAATAGGGCTTTTCGACGCTTGTTGCATCGTCTGTAGTATTGAATGGGATTATTCATCATTGTGTGATGCTCGAACTTGTTGTTCGAGGTTACGAAACCTCCCACGGCTGATTTGGTGCAAATTGACCCAAATCGAACCCAAATCAATTTGATATGATGCGTTTCGGTTTCGTTTTCACGAATTGTGTTATGTTGCTGTCCGGAATAGTTGTTGAGCCTCATTGGCTGGTCTTGACTCATTAATTGGCGTCCCTCGTGGCAGCGAGAGTGTCGTGGGTGGTCCCAATACCGTAAAGGGTGTCTCGGGACCTATTGTGACTTACTTTTGGAGCTATGGCTCTCACCGTCGCGCACTTTGCGTGCAGCTATCCCAATACGATGGTGTTTTGGGATAGTGGATGAGATTTGGAGATGTGTGATATGTCTCAGGACACTTGTGGGCTGAAATGGCACCCCGGTGGTTTACACGGAAATCGGCGGATTCCATAAGATCGGTAAAATGCGTATGATGCTTCGTGTGTGCCGATACATATTGGGGTGACTTTATGTCACCAATTGGTGATATTGTGGTGTCGTGAATGTCCTAGGGCCGTTTACACAAGGTGTGTGTGGTTCGACACCAAAATGGTGTTTGGATTATTGTAACGGTACATTTAGGTCCCTTCGCGATAGTTTTGGCGATTAAGTTGTGCTTATTTTGGTAATTATGGCATTGGTCTAGCTTAGAGATGCACCCGACGGCATGTTATGGCCCGAACGTCTTCAGTGAAGCGTTCTGGGGCAGCACGTCAAGTTTCGTTAAGTTCGGAGACCTGTAGGCACAAATCAGATCATAGTTGATCGATCGGCAGATTTTCAGAAATTCCGGTAAATCCCGTGACTTCAGTGAAGTCTTCTGTTAGTTTGTCTGCACTCAGTGAGTCAGTGGGTTGGGTGTGTGAGATTTTGTTTCTGACCTGTGTATATGACTCAGGTCCCAGCAGTTCGTCGCCAGCTCGTGAGCCATCTAGTGGATTCCACGATCGTCTACCCTGAGGTGGGTTTATCTCCGGTCCGGGCTTTATCATTTCGGCCCTATGGGTACCGTCGTAGGACGGACCCCTATTTTGTTGATAGCCTTGATTCCACATATGAGCCTTTCGTTATGCTTATTATTTCCAGCATTGATTGATATATCTGGACATATGCCATGCTTGTGTGGTCACTAGCTCAGTTGTTACCTTTTTCTCTATTCTTCACTACATGTTTAGTATAGGAGTTTCAGTTTCAGTACTTTGCATGATTTACAGTATCCCAGTGGGGATTTCCTCGGCTTTTCGCCGACTGTCCGGTCTTTAGACCGTGGATTGAGCATCAGCATTATGATCGCCATTGGGTTCTTCTACTTGCTTTCATTCCAGCACTCAGTCTTTATAGCTATGTAGCCTTGATCTTACATATTCAGATCTTACAGTTGAGTTTATCTATATGCTTTCGTTCTTAGTACTTAGCATATATAGTGATATACACCCGGACAGATGCCATGCTTGCTTGGTCATTAGCTTAGTTGTATCAGCATTTCCTATTCTACTACTGCATGTTAGAATAGGAGTTCAGCTTCAGTTATACAGTTCAGTTATACTGTCCAGTTATACAGTTCAGTGATACAGTTCAGATATAATGTCCAGTTATACAGCATCAGTTGTGATTACAGTTTCAGCATCCCGACAGGGATTTTTCGGCTTTATGCCGATTGTTTGGTCTTTAGACCGCGAGTTTGAGCATCAGCATTATGATCGCCCTATAGCCAGCTTTCAGTCACATACGCCGACGGTTTGGCCACTGTCAGGGTGTTCTTTACCGGTAGAGAGGTCGTCACATCGATCCGTGAGCCTAGGGTTCACTTTGAGTGCGCTGGGTTTTGTTAGCATATTGGTGCATCTGTGGGGCATTGGTCTTAAGTCGTCGTGACCTATGACGGCTTTGATTGGGTATTTCAGTTATAGCATTGATGCATGATTTACTGATATTGACACTCTAGCATGATTAGCATATTATTGTAGATAATCTACCTTACATCTTTGACAGTTATGCATTGAGATTGATCAGGTTTACTTGATTGCCGGTTATAGCTTGTTCAGCTTCATATGTAAACTCTGCTCTATTGATTAGCACATGATTGATGGTACTCTAGATTACAGCCTTGACAGTTATGTATTTTCATACCTGCCTTACCTGCCTGATGTACAGCATGATACCTTGACATTGTCCTGATTTATCTGATGATTAGTTATAGCATGTTCGGCTTCCTTCATGAGTATCTGCTTTCATTTTCGCATGATTGTTATCTATCGGCTTCCATATTATAGTCTGTTTTGTTATCCGCTTATTATAGTATCCGGTAGGTACGACTTGCTATTTCTCGGCCCATTGTGCCTACTGGGATACATTTATGTTGTATCTCACATCCTTTGGGTGACCACCATTTCATATCATTCAGGTGCTGAGATGTCGGGACGATCCAATGAGCTGTCGCGATAGAGTTGTCCCCTGTTATTGGCCCAATGGCCCAGTGCTTGATATTTATAGTCTAGTTGTGGAGTTGTTATCATCATGTGATTTGTGGAGTTATTATATTTTGTGATGGATTTGTGGATGTATTTAGATGTAGAAGTTTATGTTTATATTTATGTTTAGTTAAGTGATTGTTGCTTTCTGATTGTATCATTATACTTATCTAGCCGAGCATGTATAAGAGAGATTCTGTCTGTATGAACAGAAAATTTTTTATACATGTGGCGGTCTGTCGACGTTTCGGGTTTCAAGATTTTGAGCTCTGATTTTTTTAAAAAAATTAAACCTTTTTTTGAAACTCGGAACGTGACAGATTAGGAGACTATTGGGGCGTCACACTTGCTATTCCCCCTCCGCACGGGGAACAGCAAGCCCCCCTTGCGGTGGGACAAGAACAGCAAGCCCCCCTTGCGGTGGGACAAGAACAGCAAGTCCCCCCTGCGGTGGGACAAAGTTGCATGTGTTTATATCTATATATATATATATATATATATATATATATATATATATATATTTAAAAATTTTAAATTTTAAAATATTTAAATTTATAAAAGTTAAAATTTTTAAAATTTTTAATTTTTCTTAAATACAAGTAAAAAAAAAAAATTGTTTTAAAAAATTATTATGGTTGAGAATAAAAATATTATTTTAATCAACTAATACTTTTTATTCTTCTTATTTTCTATCATCTTAGTAAACACAAATTTTCTTATTTCTGAAATCATATCAAATATTTTTTTATACTAGTTCGTATTTTATATTTATTCCTGATATAGCTAGTTTTTACTTATCCTATTACCAAACACAGCATAAACACTAGTGATCTGCTCAACACATTACCTATCAAAATTAATTATAAGGGCAATATTAAAAAAAAAATTGTTTTTTTTTATTTAATTTTGTTACTTACTAAATTAAATAGTGGCAAATTTGATAAGTAACAAATCTTCATAAATTTGAATTTAAAATTTAACTTCAATTAAAACTTTATATTTAAAATAGTATAGATTGAATTCAAATTTAATTTTATTTTTTTTTAAAAAAATTATATTTAAATAAGTAATGTATTTCAATTCAAGTTGTTAATTCAATATTAAAATAACATGGAAGTTCAAAAATATTAATCCATTTTAAATTGAAATTTAATTTATAATATGTTTATAAATCTAACTTTAATTATTTATTTAATTAAAAGATTTCTATTTTTAAAATTAAATTTAAATTGTTAATCTAATATCGGGACAACATTAAGTACGAAAATAGAGAATCAAATTTAAATTTTAAGTTTACATTTAATTTATGTTATAATTAAAAAATAAATTTTATTAACTATTTAAACATAAAGTTTCTACGTTTGAAAATTAACTTTAAATTATAACTCTGAATTTAAGTTGAGCTTTTAATATTTCAAATTCAAAAAAGAAATATCTTAATTGATAAATAATAAAAGATGGAAATAAATTAAAGATTGTGATAAAAAAAAAAATTGCTTAAATTTACTTTCTTTATAATTTAGATTGGAATTTAATTTACACTGTACTTATAAATGCAATTTTTATTTTTTATTTAAATAAAAAGTTTCTATTTTTAAAAATAAAATTTAAATTGTTAATTCAATATTGAAACAGTATTGAAGTTCAAAAATATTGATCAAATTTAAAACTTGATGGCTTTATTAAATATATTATTTTAAATTTTAGAATTGAATTATTCTTGTTATATTAGTTAAAAATTTATTAAGTTTATTAATTGTCAATTATTCTAATTCATTTTGCTTAAAATTATTAAATTTGATAAAAAAAAAATTTATAAATTTAATATTTTTTTTTTCTTTTTAACAAAACTATTTAGTTTAAAAATTAAAAGTAAGGTATGAATCCAAAAAAGTTTGAAAGTTGAGAGTGCTCTTTCTTAGTTATATATAGTTGACGGGTCATTAGTAATTTTCACAAGGTAAAAGTACAAAATTACTCTCACAAATATTATGTGAAAGGTATTTGTTAATAACGAAAAGGCCCTCAATTGTGCCACAAAAAAGAGTTAGGCCACCTTTTTCTGCTACACTATCGTTGGAATTTAACTTAGGAGAAATCATGTTGGCACCTTTTCTCCTTTTATTGAGGTACATGTGGTATTACTCGGGATGAGCAGGCTTGTAGAATAGTGTAGCCGGGTATATTGAGTGGATTTGCAATACCAGATTGTGGGTTGTGGGGTATTGCGGCGACCGCGGACATTGGGCGTTTGACCGGATGTTTACTTGTGCATCATATTGGGGATTGGATTTCTCTAGTGGAGGGAGTTTCCCACTTATTGTTGTATTAGTACATTAGACTGGGGGATCGGGTTATCTTTAGTGGAGGGGTTTTTCCACTTCTATCATTGTCGTGATCTAGTCCTGCTATAGTGAGATATTGAGACTTGGTTACTGTATTTATGAGACATGGTTACTTTACTCGTGTGGGTCGCTCCCCTCGAGTGCCACTCAGGAGTGTGCGACCGTACCGGTAAGTAGTCGGTCTGTTACCTATTTTGGGATGCGACCGTTCCGGTAAGTAGTCGGTCAGTATTCCCGCAGATGAGTTCGACAGCAGAGCAGGCAGTGCCTGTTTTTACTGGTCGTTAGATTGGGTTTTTACAGTCAGGTACATTCACTGATGCATTCTTATAGTTACATCTTTCTGACTCTGCATTTAGAGGCATCGTAGTGGTAGCTTCATTTTCTTATCAGCAGTACTGTTTATAGCTTACCACCTCTTCTTTCCTTTTGCCTCTGGTAGACCTAGTGGGCTCGTCAGAGTTTGAGGCTTAACCCACTAGGGGAGGCTACTGTTTTTATAGTAGTTCTCACCCCCATCGTCTTTTTCTTTGTTTTTTCCCTTTTGTTTTGCAGAGTTCTCTGCGGGAGTTGCTGGGCCGTCAGCAGCAGATCGAGGTAAGAGGATAGCGGACTAGTTAGAGTGTCCACCCGACAGTTGCTAGCTGGACTTTTGGTGTACCCCTATCTTCTCAGACAGTTTTATTGTATTTTATTTTGGGTCTGGCTTTAGCCAGCTAGTTGTATATTTGTGGTGAGCTGGGAGTGATACTTGTATTTATTTACAGTTGTTCTTTACTTTATTTCCAGCTTTTGTCTGAGATGTAGTAGTTTTAGTTCAGCTCTGATTTTATGCTATTTTATTATTATTTCTTATATCTGAGCAGGTTACCAACGCTTCGTGTGTTACGGCATTTTGGTGTTGGCATATTTCGTGAGTCAAGTCAGTGAGTTGAGTCGGAGTCTTAAAGGGATCAAATTGTCAATCAGCAATCAAAGACTTAGAGAAGATTCAACAAGAGCTCAAGTTGACACTCAGTGTCTTGAGTCTTGAAGATTGAAGTTGAAGAATTGTGGATCAGTTACATCAATCTCAAGAAGAAAGTATTCAAGAGGATCAGGTATGTCTAACTAAATAATTGTGGTGATCCGAATACTTTCTTATAGTGTAGAAACACTTGGATGAATTTTTAATTGCATAAAAATCAAGAACTGGACATGGGTCATGTTCAGGATCCGGATCAGACAGTCCAATCCGGATCCCGAAGGGTGATTGTTCATTGGCAAATCCGATCCGGATCATGGCCATTTCGATCCGGATCCCGAACATGGGTATTTGCTGGAATACATGAACGATCCGGATCGGGCTTTTCAATCCGGATCCCGAACCATTGTTTTTCTGGAATTGTCTAACTCGCTACGACGATCCGGATCGCAGTAAATCCGATCCGGATCGCCGTCCTGAAAATTTTCAGATAAGGTAAGTTTTTGATTCTTATCTCTTTCCAAAGGTTTCTAAACTATAAATAGACATTTAGGGTTTCTCAAAAACGTGGGAGCTACGGCCGATCAATTTATAAAACTCTTGAGAGCAACCCTAGAGGCGAGGTTTTTATCGATCTTCTTTATAGCCTCTTTTAGGTCAATTCGATGGTTCTTTCAAGAACATATTTTTTGTCGAATTGATCTAATCTTTGCTTAGAGATTTCTTCTACGGTTCCTCAATGAGAATCTAAGCAAAGGATCACCATCGAAGTCAATATTCTTATCGACTGAGTTTGCGTCGTGGATTCGACGTGGCATCGTGGATTCGGTGTGCTAAAGGCGTTTCGTGGATTCGAAACGTGTGCTCGTGGATTCGAGTGGCGTTCGTGGATTCGAACGTGTGCAGTGGACGTGCAATCGGTGGAGCGCGAGGTCCGAAGAAATTGAAGGAGGGGTTAAATCCGTGGAGACGGTAATCACCTTGTTATTCTTCTTTTCTTAGTGGATTGTTATTGCGTGGACATCCAACCGGTCAGCGCAAGGTCCGAAGAAGCTGAAGGAGGGGTTGAGTCCGTGGAGTCGGTAATCACCTTGTTATTCTTCTATTCTTAGTGGATTGTTATTGCGTGTTGGTCCCGTGGTTTTTCTCCTGGATTGGAGTTTCCACGTAAATCTCGGTGTGCTGTTTTTATTTTCCGCATTGGTTTTTATTTTGCACTGAGATTGAGTTTTTAAGTATTACACCTATTCACCCCCCCTCTAGTTGTTTGATAGTACCTATTTAGATCCTTGTGGATCCTATATAAACCTACATCGTGTACGCGGGAAATACCGTGTGCACGGCGGATCTGTAGACGGGCCCGGGTTCTGGTTTACACCCGGGGCGTGACAGATTAGGTGGTATCAGAGCTTAGGGATAGGTCAGTTGGGACTTAGGAAACCCTAGGCTTTTGTGCAGACCCTAGGATGATAGGGCGTGAGTGGCGTGATATTTCGCGAAAGTCGATGATTTATTTAGTTGACTCTTCCTGTGAGTGAAGAGGGATCGACATATTCTATTTCTGTTGAACAATTATGTTGGCTGCAGACAACATAAAGTTACAGAAATAGGGGATGTCTTTTGACTTTCGCTAGATTGGGTCGTGTGGGGTATTGTTGCTGATGTTTGGTTTCTTGTGGCAGGATGCCTCCCCGACGCCAGATCCCTACCCGGGGTAGATCCCTACCCGGATGAGCCTGAGCAGTCCAGACCTTCTGAGCTTAGTGAGTTGAGGGCCTTGGTGGCCCAGTTGGCTGAGAGTCATCGCCGACAGGAGCAGAGGATGGACCAGTTTCTTGCCTAGAGAGAGGCACCACCCCCGGCTGTTTTTGAGGCCCCTGTGCCTCCAGTTGTACCATTTGTGTCGACGGCACCATCGTCTAATAGCGGGGCTCCGGGAGCTATGGTCGGTGTAGCTAGTCTTGTAGCTGTGTCGGGAGCCGTTTGGGTAAACGGTGGTCTCGGGCTGTCGTATTTCTCTATTTTATTTATCGTCACTATGTTAGTGACAGTGGTATACTAGTGATAGCAGGACCTAGAACCCAGACTGTTTTTGGACACATACAATTTCTGTAAGCTAATGTTTTCCTTCCAAACTTCGAGCGGGTCGCTGGAGCCTGTTCTTGTTTGATTTGGGTGAAGGCAATAGCCCTTCGGGGTTTGGAAAATAAAACTTATTTGAACTGATTTTTATTAAAGAACTAAAATATATTAAGTTGGGTTTCTCAGATTAAAATAGTTTTCAGTAATAACTGTCATCTTTTTATTACAGCTTCCTCACCCGAGAGAGTTTGGGTGATTTGGGTTCTAGGGGCGGTTCTTTTTCGGGACGAAAGCGACGGGGGCTGTGCCTGGAACCTGTTCTTGTTTGATAGGGTTGTAGGTGTTGGTCTCCCGGTACTTTCGAACCCTGGTTGGTGTCTTTCGCATGCTGTACCGAGGTTGTCGTGTTCCCGAACTAGAAAGGGGTCGGGAACTTCGATAGGCGGAGCCTGGAGTCTGTTCTTGTTTGATTGGGGCTATAGGCACCGAACTATCGGAATTTTTGAACCCTTATGGTGTCGGTCCTTCCTGTGTTATCTGTGAGTTTGGTGTTCTGTTCTAGGAGCCGTTGGGTTGACAGCGGTCCTGGCTGTTCGAGTGTTCTTGTTTGTGAGTTAGAGAGGTGATTCGGGTACTGCCGATCTTGTTGATCGTGGATTGGACTATAGCCTGCAGTAGCCATATTGAGCTCGATAGAGATGCGCTGATACTTTCCTCGGTGGGGTCGCGCCCCTTGAGTGCCACTCCGGAGCTGGGCCTATTACTTTACTATCGCGACTTGTCGATGCTGTCCCCTAGCTGGGCCTTTTTTAGGCAGTCACGGACGTAGTCCCTCTGGCTGGGCCAGTTTTGGCAGTCACGGACGCCCTACGTAAGTCCAGTTCTCCGTGGATGTACTGACAGTAGGTGGGCGCAGGTTTGACTGGACCCTATGTGGCAGTCACTGTGATTGGGTTGATTGAGTACTGGGTTTGAGTCGATGCATCATTTTCATCTGCATCACCCTTTGAGCATAGTAGATAGAGGCATGGTAGCTGTAGAGTTATTTTCAGCTTTCCCTTCTTCAGTTTTCTGTTATATTATGCCTCTAGTAGACTTAGTGGGCAGACCGTCGGGTTTGGTTGCGGTACCCACTGAGAACTACTGTGGGATGTAGTTCTCACACCCGCTGTGGTGTATTTTTCCCCAGTGACCCCTTCTCCAGTTCCTGCTGCTCCAGTTGCTGATCCTTCAGACCGAGGCGAGAGAGTCGCGAGCTAGTTCCTTACCCGTCTTTGGAGTATAGCGGTGCCCCCTTTTTGGAGATTTGTAGTACAGTCAGTAGATTAGTTTTATTTCCACTTTTGAGAGACTATTGTATTGTGAGGATCTGACTTGTACTGAGAGCCTGTACACTGTTGTATCATTTCTGTTTACCTCCCTGTAGAGTTATGAGTTTTTGTATCAGAGTATTTTGTATATGATCGTATTTGGAAGATGGATATTGTATCTTTATTTTCAGTTGTACAGTGATTGGATTTTAGTTTTACAGTAGTTTTCTTTATAGCTCTGATATATGTTTATGTCACGCCCCGAGTTCAAAAATCAGCGTCTAAATTTATTTATTTATTTTTTTTTTTAAATCAGAGTTGCAAAAACAGCCAGGGCAATGACAGACCGCCACATATATAGAAGAGTCCCAATCCCCTATGGAATTGAGCCTTTTCTATATATGCACGGCTAGCTTGGCAACAACATCAGAGTTACTAACTACGTAACAACTAAAAACAAAGATTACAAATTAACTTTACAAATTTACAACTGAATTACATATTCCTTTACTATCAGATTATACATGATCTTTCGGCTGTCCAGGGTCAACATCTAACTTGAAACCTCACCAACTCGTCCCGACATCCCAGCACCCGCACGACCTGAAAAATGGTCACCCAGAGGGTGTGAGATACATTATACATGTATCCCAGTGGGCACGACGAGCCGAGAAATAGCAGATCGTACCTACTGGCATACAATACTAGAGGATAGTAATAATCACATTAGGTAAGCATGATTATGAAGCGAATGAATAATCAACAAGGAATATATAAATCTCAATAGGGGTATACTGAAGAAGCGGATAAACAATCAGTATGTCTATTGATAATCAAGAATACTGAATTAAGCATGCTGAGTAACTGTATAGGCAGATATTGAACAAATGCTGATGATAAATGAATATATTCAAGCAGGAACCAGGAAATCATGAGATATGATAAAAGCAGACTAAACAGGCAACATATGCATCAACAAATGATATATCAAATTACCCAATTACAAGCCACCATATTGGTCCCACAAGACCTCAGGCAAAACTGCCCACCTGGCACCACCTGGTTGACATTCCCCCCACAAGGGGTCACGGGTTGCTACTGCTAACCACTTTACCGGTAAAGAACATCTACATGGGTCATGACTCCGCTGATGTTCGTGAAGTACAACGGTGCGGGCGATCAAATGCAAATGCTCAAACTCACGGTCCACTGACCGGGTAATCGGCAACAAGCCGGGAAATCCCCACTGGGATGCAATAACAAAATCAACTGAATCTCAACACTCATGCAGGAATAATCAGCAACTAATCAACTAAATCTCAACTCATATGCAAGATCAAAGGCAAATCTCAACTCAACATAAGATCAACAGCAAATCTCAACTCAATCATGCAGACCAACCAAACATACAAAACTAAACACATATTTTTGCGGAAACTATTTTGAAAACAGGTTTTAGGCCCAAACTTCGAAGAGCAATGCCTTTGTCCTATCAAACAAGAACAGACTCAGGCGACCCTACGACGTTCAGTAAAACATTAGTTGATTAAAATTATGTGTTCAGCAGTGTAATATTTGATCAACAGAAAAGCAAGCTCAACACAATCCAATCAAGGATGCAATATCAGAATCAACTGAATCTCAACTCGATCATATGCAGGAATATAATCGACAATAACTAGAACATTGATCAGGATATATTTACTGATAATCAAGAATCAATGTGCAATCTAGCTAATGACCAATCAGGCATGGCAAATGTCCAGGAATAATGATATAAATACTGGAAGCAACTGAGAACAATCATGTAAGGCAACAGCTAACTGATAAAGGTCATAAATCAGGCATAAAGCAGCATAAACTGAATCAAAAGGAAGGCATGCTCAAAGTAATAGTCAAGCTACCAAAAACAGGGGCCCAACCAATACCGTACACAGAGGGCCGAAATGATAAAGCCCGGACCGAAGATAAACCCACCTGTCAAATCGCAGGCGACTAGACTGAATCGACTGTACGCTCAGAACCAGATGCAAACTCGACAGACCTGAATCAAACATATTGATCAGGGATCGATTTTAACTCTAACTTATTTCAAGTCAACTTAACCCTTTTTAGCACTGTTTTCGCTCGTTCTTTCTACTTGAAACTCATTTTAACGAGCCGTCACTTCCAGCAGGTGACTTTTAACTTGCTGAACACCGTGCTCACACATTTGTGGCAGCACGCATCCCGAGGAAAACTTCGGGCCATAAAACACTCCTCTAACATAGCCATTTTGCATTTTTGTTTCTCCGGATCATCGAAACCTAAATCTAACGCGAGCATCGCGTCCAGTGACCCCAAATTAGCCAGGAGCTCACTGTTACAGTTTTTCAAACAGCCTAGAACAGACCCAGGACCAAAACACTCCTTTTAGAGCTTGTTTAACTATATCTTTTAATCTAACAGTGCAACCATGAAATAATTTGGAACATAAGTCATCTGGGAACTCAAGAACACCTAGGCTCACCATTAGGTAGCCCAGAACCTGCTGGATCAAAGAGATCCATGACCTAGCTCACTAACCATTCTCACAATGCTCCAAACATCAGTCCACACAGATCCATCTTGATCTGAAGTGAGCATCAAGCTCAGGGAACCATTTGAAGCAACTTTCATATTTACATCGAAGCCTAAATCCAATTAAAAACTCACTGTGGCATTTCCACAAACAGGTGGTGTGCATCTTATATAAACAATCACATACAACCTTGCCCGAGTTGGTTCTCTGCAATTACTGGTCCAAAAGCTTCCAAACTTGGAAGGAAATGTTCTAAGTAGGTTACTCTACATTTCCTGCAAGTTTGGGCCATGTTTGCATGAATGGATTGGCCGGAGCAACGAAGAAGATGAAGTGTTTTTGCTTTGAAAATCATGACCATCCAACCAGAGGCTTCAAGGCTCAACCACTTGACCATTTAGATGCTAAAACTCATAACAAACTCACCTGGACCCGTGCCCGGCGACAGGACACGGCAGCGACGGCGGCGGAGCAAAAGCTCGGTTGGAGCTTTTAACCTCTAATGGTGAATTTTTAAAGAAGCAATATGAAGCTCTCCAACATGGATGGAAAGGTTCCACTGGACCATAGGAAGCTTCCCGACTATCCCTCCCCGGCCGGAGATGGCCGGAACGCCGGCGGCCGCGATTGAGCTTGAATTCGGGTCAACCATGGCTGCACCACTTTGATGCTGCATGGATGCCATGCAAGTGCATGGGTGCACTCCTCTCACTCCCAGGAACACTTCTGGGCATGTGGCCGGCGTCGGAGGAGCTCGCCGGCGCCGGAGCAGAAAGCTCGGCCGAAGTGCAAATTTTCACAAAACTAAGGTTCCATTCTGCGATCGATTTTCTTGATCAAACTCCACCAATTTTGGTGGAGATGATCCTCATCTTCTACAGTCCAAACCCATGATTTTAGATTCCACTTTGGTCCATTGGTTGCAAAGATATGATGCGGCGGAGCTCGGCTAGGTTTCCGGCGAGAACTTGCTCCCGCCGGCCATGCAACGTGCATGGGAAGCTCAGGCCTTGCAGAGAGCATCACAAGATCCTAACTAACCTACTGCTAGGGGTCTCGGGCTAAAACAAACCGGGGTTTGAGAGGACCTTACCTTGGCCGGAGCTGATGAAGAAGGAAGAAGCTGGTTTCACTCCTCCCACTTCGCGCAACCTCAGCAAGCCTCCAAATGCTCCTCTGGTACTGTGGAACACCACAGGGAACTTCAAATCCAACTTGGTAAAGGTTTGGTTCCAACCTTCTTTGCTCTCTCTCTCTCTCTCTCTCTCTCTCTCTCTCTCTCTCTCTCTCTCTCTCTCTCTCGGTTTACTTCAATGGAGGGGGTGACCCCTCGGCCACCACAACACCAAGGCCTTATGAGGATTAACTCTTGGGAGTTAGAAATCCCAAGAGCCTTCCTCGTGTAACCTCCCACGAGGAAGCCCAAGAGCCAAAAGGATTTAATGCATTATTTTGCAAAACAACCCTTGTACTCCTAACCCTAGCTTTCAAGACCCCTTCTGAATGTAACAAAATGCTCTCAGAACCTCAATGAATTAATCATGCAATATTTAATACATAAAATATCAAGTTTATTGCAAGAACACATGCTTTTTCGGTGTTTTTCACGCTTTTCGAGGCACTCGAGTCACCGAAACTGAAAATGGACTTCGCCACGACGTCCGGCTCGTCGAGACCTTCAAAATAGCTTATTTATTTGTTTGATTTGGCGCTCGTATGAAATCTCGGGCCATCTTGTTCTGTATGTCGCAAACCGACGCACGCACTTCGATGCACCCGAATTCGCCAAACGTGAAAACCGTCAGTGCCATTGCGTTCAGAACGTCGAAATTAGTTAGGTTTGACTACTCATACCCCTATGTCAAGGTTTCAGACAGTGAATCGGCCGTTAGTGGTCAAAGGCCATTTTAAAACACAGGGTTACTATTCACAACTTAAGTTGTGGGACCCGTTCTTCTTCGCTGTTTTGCGGAAGATCCGACCGTTGGATCGTCGATAAGTGAATATGAACTTTTCATGTTTCGTCGAAACGATCGCAATGGTGATCTCGGATTTTCGAGATCAGGCCCCGATCAAAAGTCAGTATTTTAGGGCCACTATTGTACTAAAAATTCCCATTTTTGCCAAAATTACCAATTTTATAAATTCCAAAGGTAATTATAAAGTCTTTAATTTTCTAGATTACTACAGTTTAGCTGTAGTACTTTTTCTTGCAGGTTGGACGCTTCGCCTATACGGAGTTTTGTATAGGCGACGGATTTGTTGGCGAACCCGGGTCGCAGTTTCGACCCCGGGGCGTGACAGCGATGGTGACGCCGTGCATATACAAAGGAGACTCCGTCCGTGGGGTGAATTTGTATATGTGGCGGGTCTGGCTCGTACCGGAAAGTTGAGTTGTTTCAAAAAAAAAAAAAAAGATATGCGTTTTCCGCTTATTTAAAACCTCCGGGGCGTGACAGATTATATGGTATCAGAGAAAAATGACTTTAACCATGGTAGTCGGTGTCCAACATCCACAGAGTGCAATGCCACTAGCAACTGACCAACGGGATAACCAAGGTGTGGGTGAGTAGAACGCGAGTGTGTGTGCGGGAAAAAGGGATAGAGTCCCGGTGTGTTCGTGGGTCAAGGTAATAGACCAGTTAAACCTAGGATTAATGCGGTTTCTTTGTATGCACAGAAAATAGCCCGGGCTTGGCCTTTAATCAGCAGCATAGAAATGGATGGGATGGCCTCGGCAGCTGCGATGAACCGTCTACTCCGACAACAGTTGCACGACATGGCAGGGCAGCTGTTATCGCTCGCAGAACGCATGCACTCGTTGACACAAGATACTGGTGGAACTTATCCCGTCACTTCGGGTAGGAGGGACGAACCCCATACGACCCGTTTCGTCATGGACGGCTGGAGGAGCGACACCTTTCGGGAAATGCCAACGGCGGGAATGCCCACTTTTCGAGAAACGGTCGACATGGCCACCCGGGTGGAGCGGGAACTGGATGACGCGCGTGCCCGGCGGGAGCACTATAAGTCCAATCGAGGCCAGAAGTGACCCCACCCTTATCTTGGGAAGGGCCTTTCCAAGGGAAGCCGATCAACCAAACTTTCGAAGACGGGACAAGAAACCAGCAGTACGCCGACAAGAGAACAGGAACCGGGGGAGAGGCCTTGCCTCATCTGCAGAAGGGCACATCAAGTGATGGATTGTCCATGGAGGCACGACCATTGCTTCGGCTGTGGCAAGACGGGGCATTTCCATACCTTTTGCCCCCAAAGACCGGCGACTACTCCGTCAGCATCACGGCGCAAGGAGCGAGGTACCGCCACCGCCCCGCAGGAGGTCCTGCCCAACGGCCAACCTAAAACCGACACTGGCAACTCCGGGACCCAGCCTCCCCGCGTCGTGCGCCATTGGCCCAAGGGCTGTGGTTGGGACCTCTGCGACGGCCCAGTTGAGGACGCACTGTCCCGGAATAGATAGCAGCAGGTAATACGCATTTTCTTTGTTAGTTCGCTTTAATATAGGGTCTCGTCCGACACCGGGGCAATCCCCCTTCACCCCACCCTGTCACTTTCGCCCTACCCATAGTACTAGGAGAAACCCCCCCCCCCCCCCCCCCCCCCCCCCATTTCTCCCCACCTTGGAGGTAAGTCCTCTCGAACTACTGGGCGAACCCTCAAGACTTGTAGCTAGGTTCTTCCCAGCCAGCGAGGTCGGGCCAAGTTCTTACACCCTAAGAATCAATGGGGATCCCTGCTTGGGGTCTCGGCGTGGCGCTCGAGACCGGCTTTTACGACAATCTTAAGCGATAGCCAACGGCATGGGCTCCCAGGTGCGACTCCGGGAGCCGGGCGTGCTGAAACGTAGACGCTCAACTCATAAGAGTGTTTACGACTTACCATTCTTTCTCCCATCGCGAGCATGAACGTCAGGGAAAGGGTAGTTGAGTAGCATGCACAACTTCGGTAGATCCGACCTCCCGACCTAGAGCCTTACCTTCCGACGTCCTCGCCGTCTTTAATCAATGACTGGCAGGGAGTTAATCCGCCGGAGGACTATAGGAGGTGTCGGGGTACTACCGGTCGTGGGTGTCGGGAAAGGGGATACCCTAACTGGTTTGTCGGGGAGGCCACCTCTTGTACCGACCCAACGCCCCCGACCCGGCAACGGGGAGCAGGGGGGGCATTACAGCAACCGGTGGGAGGAGTTACGCTACGGCAAGGAGCGTCCTCACCAGTGATAGTGACGCGAGTGATGTGGGAGGATGAGGCTAGTTGAGCTGTAATAAGCGTAGGTCAAAGGAGCAGTCTCGGGGATATACAGATGCAATGGGGGAAAAGTTAGGACCCACGCACCGGGGCAACTCAAGGAGTGTGAGTTCTGGCTCCGCAAGGTGGACTTTTTGGGGCATATAGTCTCGGCGTCGGGAATAGCGGTGGACCCGAGGAAGGTGGAATTCGTGACCAACTGGCCCCGACCAACAACGGTGACGGAGATCTGAAGTTTCCTAGGATTGGCAGGGTACTATAGACGCTTCGTGGAAGGTTTCTCTAAAATCGCCACTCCCCTAAATCGTTTAACCAGAAAAGGGGAGAGATTCATCTGGACGGCTCAATGCCAAGAGAGTTTCGAGGAACTCAAGGACAGGCTAATACGAGTACCCGTGCTCACACTACCAAAACCCAGGGAGGATTTGGAGATCTATTGCGACGCATCACAGAGCGGCCTTGGAAGCGTACTAATGCAACAAAGGAAGGTCATAGCCTATGCATCGAGACAACTCAAAGATTACGAGCAGAACTACCCTACACATGACTTGGAACTTGCAACAGTCGTTTCACTCTCAAACTTTGGAGACTTTACCTTTACGGGGCGCGTTGTAATGTGTTTTCCGACCACCAGAGCCTTAAGTACTTGTTCACGCAAAAGGAATTGAATTTGCGGCAAGGACAGTGGCTGGAGTTGCTGAAAGATTACGATTTGTCCACCCACTACCACCCCGGAAAGGCAAACGTAGTGGCCGACGCCCTGAGCAGGAAGGGACAGACAGGAGAGTTGACGGTCAACGCCATTGCTCAGCAGGATCGTTTAATCGCGGAGTTCTCGCGAATGAGGCTGGAGGTGGTTCCGTCGGGTACGGTTACGCAGTTTCTGTCCTTGGTGGTCAAGCCTACATTGTTTGAGAAAATCGTGGAGGGTCAGTCAATGGACACATAACTGCGACTCGTGCAGGACAGAATATCATCGGACCAAGGGGGCGACTTTGCGAATGGCACGGATAACGCAATGCGGTTCCGGGGACGGATTTGTGTGCCTGATCTGCCGGAACTGAAGGAAGAAATACTTAGGGAAGCACATAGTGCCCTTACGCGGCGCACCCCGGTGGTACGAAGATGTATAAAGACCTTAAGCAGACCTTTTGGTGGCCTAAACTGAAGGAGGACGTGACGCGCTTTGTGGCGCACTGTCTGGGTTGCCAACAAGTGAAAGCCGAACATCAGCGCCCGGCAGGAAAACTGCAACCCTTACCTATGCCGGAATGGAAATGGGAGTGGGTCACTATGGACTTCGTGACTGGTTTCCCCCGATCGCAACAGGGTCACGACGCGATCTGGGTCATAGTAGACCGTTTGACGAAGTCGGCTCATTTCCTACCCATCCATACAACGTGGACCCGAGACCGCTTGGCGCAAGCTTATATCAACGAGGTGGTGAGGTTGCACGGAGTGCTGGCGTCGATTACCTCTGATCAGGATACACGGTTTGTGTCAAACTTTTGGCAGAGTCTGCAATGGGCTTTGGGAACTAAACTACAGTTTAGCACGGCTTTTCACCCTCAAACTGATGGGCAATCAGAGCGGGTAATCCAGATTCTCGAAAATATGCTCCGAGCTTGCGTGCTGGACTCGGGTGAGGGGTGGTCGCGCTTTCTGCCCCTCGTGGAGTTCGCCTACAACAACAGTTACCAAGAAAGCATTCAAATGGCGCCGAATGAAGCCCTGTATGGACGCCGATGTCGATCTCCTATATGTTGGGACGACTTGGGGGAGCGAAAGTTTTTGAGACCAGATCTAGTGGAGGAGACTGAGGCGAAGGTGCGCCTTATCAGGCAGCGGCTGTTGACCGCCCAGAGCCGGCAGAAGAGCTATGCAGACCAGAGGCGACGCGAATTGGAGTTTATGGTAGAGGAGCACGTGTTACTTCGGGTATCACCATCTAAAGGAACCAGACGTTTCGGCTTGAGAGGGAAGCTGAGCCCGCGGTACGTAGGACCGTTCGAGGTCTTGGAGCGCGTGGGCCCGGTGGCATACCGGTTGGCCTTACCACCAAACCTCGAACAGGTACACAACGTGTTTCATGTCTCGATGCTCCGAAAATACCTCCCCGATCCGTCGCACGTCCTCGATGTTTCTGCTATCGAGTTGCGTGAGGACTTGAGCTTTGAGGAAACGCCGGTACGAATCTTGGAGCGTGAAGATAAGGAGCTACGCAACCGGACGATCCCCTACGTGAAGGAGCAATGGAGTAACCACGAGAAGCGTGAGGCGACTTGGGAAATTAGAATCGAAAATGAGAGAGTGTTTTCCCGACTTGTTTAATGGGGGTTGAGGGCAAGTTTCGAGGACGAAACTTCTTTTAAGGGGTGTGTGATGTAATGTCGTGACTTTTGCTGTACTCTTTTACTTCCTTGTTAATAAAGTCTTTGCCATAGGGTGTTGAATAACCGAGTTTTCTTCGTTGATCGTCGGGAATTGCGGGTATTTTTCTACGTTAGAGCCCGAAAAACGATGAACGGCAGTGTGATCGGATCTGAAATCCGACTTACGGATCTCCCGGAATGGAGTTTTGAAGGTCGCGGTATCCGTAGTGTGCGCTGGAATCCGTGCTAGGTGTTCAACATGTTTTTCGAGGAGATTGAAATTTCTCTTTTAACATTTAAATATCCGGATGTGGGGTTTTAATCGTACGCACAAAGAAAGAAATTATTTTTCCCTTCAAGAAAAGAAAACCCTAGCCGGAGAGAAAAGAGGAAAAAGGAAAGCGGAGATCCCGATCTTCTTCGATCAAGGTGCCGGAAGCCGGGAGGGTGAACGGATCTTCTTCTCCGATTGATCGAGGTAAGCGGTGTATTATTTTCGTACTTTCATCGGGCGTTTTCGGCTTTTAGGGTTTTCGCTTTTCTTTCGTTTCGTTTTGGCCTCGCTGTTACCGCCGCCGCGATGCCCTAGAGCACCGTCGCCGCCGCGATGCCCGAGAGCACCGCCACCGCCGCGATGCCCTAGAGCACCGCCGCCGCCTCGTGACAGCCGCCGCACCCCGGGCGGCTGGGCCGCACCGCATGTGGCGCCGCGCGCCACCGATGCCCGCGCGGTTGTGCCGCATGCAGCGCCGCGCGGGGCAGGTGCCCGCGCGGCCGCACCGCATGCAGCGCCGCACGAGGCAGGTGCCCGCGCTGCTGGGCCGCACCGCGTGCGGCGCCTCGCAGGGCTGGTGCCCGCGCGGCTGTGTCGCATGCGGCGTTGCGCGGGGCAAGTGCCCGCGCGGCCGCACCGCATGCGGCGCCGCGCGGGGTTGGTGCCCGCGCGGCTGTGCCGCCTGCGGGGCCGCGCGGGACAGGTGCCCGCGCGGCCGCACCGCATGCGGCGCCGCGCGGGGCTGGTGCCCGCGCGGCCGCACCGCATGCGGCGCCGCGCGGGGCTGGTGCCCGCGCGGCTGTGCCGCCTGCGGCGCCGCGCGGGGCAGGTGCCGCACGGCCGCACCAAGTGCGGTGCCGCGTGAGGCGCGGTCGCGTCGCACGCCGCTCGCCGCTACCGCTGCCGAGTCTTCATTTTACTTTTGCGTGTTCGGGACCCCGGTCTTTCTACAAGTAAATTTAAGTCTCACCTACTGTTTTTTGGGGACTTTTTCGGTCCGAGAGCCGGTTGCGAGCGCGGGTTGGTTGCAGGTGTTCCAGGCAACGCACTTCGAGGTGGGTACGGTTGTGGTGTTCTAAGTAAGGTTTCAATTGTGACATGTAAGAGTAAAGTAGATGTGCCGTTTGTTATTGTCTAACCCCTATTGCATGAGAATCCCTTTTTATTTCTAACTGTGGCGACTGAATATCGCGGTGCTTTACTACACGCCGGTTTCGACATTTGTGCTCATGGTTGCTTACACGCACACCAGCGGTTTGGCCACCACATCGGTATACTTTTCCGGAAGGGTGGTACGTTGACCCGTGTACCCCACAAGGTGACGTACTGGGGACCCCTCACGGCCGCTCAAGGTGCTGCACGAGTACCGTGGAGGGGTTAATGGCACCAAGGTGCGAGCAAGGTGTTCTTTTCGCTGGGGGTCTTTAGACCTTCTGGCAGGTGCTTTATTTCTGACTTAACAGGGGATACGGTGACTCATGAGGGGAAAGTTGGATGCTCTGGTTATCGGTTTGTTTGCATTTCAGTATTTATTGCATCATACTTGTTTACATCTACTCTTTTTGTCACTAACTTCCCACACTGTGACAGGTCCGTTCAGGGGTGGGATCCGGGACCACGGTGAGGCTACGACATAGAGTACTTAGGCCCGTTTGGGGCTGGTGACGTGTCTTTACTTTCTTTTGGTTATCTTGGTTGTTTTGGTTAGTGCGTTTTGTGGTTGCTTTATGTGTGGATTAATGTGGATGTTGGATTGAACTTTGGACTTAGTGTGGGACCGTTCTCTATTATGTTTCTACTAAACTTGCATGCGGCATGTTTTTAAATGAAAAAGTGATTGCGAAAACGTTTTCAAAAACTGAGTGTCGTGTGGGCACTGTCTTACAAACCCGTGGATTTATCCTTTCAAAGTTATGTAGCCGCCGGGAATGAGATTGTGAAAATATTTTAAAAACCGGGTGTCGTGTGGACACCGTTTTGGCAACCTTGTGATGGTATTGGCAGTTGTGATAGATTGTAATCCTTCCCCTTGCTTCTCATGTTGACTGTGTGGTTAAAGTGTGTATCGCGATGGTGACGCCGTGCATATACAAAGGAGACTCCGTCCGTGAGGTGAATTTGTTTATGTGGCGGGTCTGGCTCGTACTGGAGAGTTGAGTTGTTTCAAAAAAAAAAAAAAAAGATATACGCTTTCCGCTTATTTAAAACCTCCGGGGCGTGACAGGCGCTGGCGCTGCTGCCATGCGGGCGCCACCGCACACGCATGCGGGCGCTGCCGCTCAGCAAGCCGGGCCGCGAGTGCCATGCAGGCGCGCCAGGCTAGCCTCGCGCCGTATGTCCGACAGCATGCAGCCGCGCGCCCGACAGCGCACTGCGCCCTCCGCAAGCTGTCGCCGCTGGTTTTCTTCTCCGTTGCTTCACGCCGCCGCCAAGCTTGATCCGTCAAGCAGTTTTTCGTGCCGTTTTTATTGTCGAAGCCCCGGTTTGACCCCCCCGATTCGCGGAATTTCGTTACGGTGATGTTTTTAACAACAATTTTTTGTGTAACTTTCGTCCGGGCAAAACTTGAGGTGTTTTGGGAGTTTTTGTGCATCATTTTCTTCGCTGTTAGAGATAGGTAATCGAACCAAGGTAGGGGATGTTGTTGGACCATGGAGTCCGGGCCTCCTCTCCTTTTTTATTGTAATTTTTAACATAACTATTTTAAGAGTAAGGAAGGACAGGGTGTTGAATGTTTTGGCAAAAGTGGTACATACAAAAAGAGGACAAGGAAAAACAATTGACTTTATCGGGTACAACTACCACAATCTAGTCTACAGTTATAGGTTTTGAAGTTCATGGCGCAATCACGTGCACCAACGGTTTGGCCACCGCAAGGGTGTACTTTTCCGGGGAAGTGGTCTAAGTACCCGTGAAACTCTACGTGGGGTTTACGTAGGGGTCCTCTGAGGTGCGACAGGGAGGGTAAAAAGGGTACCAAAGGATTGAGCAAGGTTGGTAATTCCTTAGGTCTACGGACTAAGGGATGGTAAGAATGGAATGGATGTTCCGGTTTACGGTTTGTTGTCCTATTTACTTTTTGTACATATTACAGCATGTTATTATTATAGTTTTGGTTATTTTCCTTCCTATATTTTGGTCACTGACTCCCACCATGCGACAGGAACCGGCGGGGACGAAGGAGAGGCGTCGGCTCACGAGTGACTTGCATTTTCATCATTCCGGTGACCCTTTTTACTCCTCTTTTGGGTTATTACACTTCGTGGATATTGGTTGCATGACATTCGAACAACTTGTGATGTTGATGATGATGTGATGTGAATATTGGAACATTGGAACGCCGTGATGGCTTTGGGATGATAAATTTTTGATCTTTCATTCTTATCTTGGGAGGATTGAATGTGTATGTGAAGGTTTTTGAAAAGCTAAAACAATTGCGATAACAGATTTCTAAAACAAGAGTGTCGGGTAGGCACTATTTTAAAATCTTGTAGCTTTATTCTTTCAACTTGGAGTATGCCGAATGGGCGAGTTTCCTTCGAATGATATACAAATTTGTTTAATCCCTTAATTGAGCCTGTGTATGTTAAACTAGTGATGATTCGTGATTGTATGTTGGGCGACGCCATGAATATGTAAGGGAGACTCTGTCTGTTTATTAAAAGTGACCTTTTGTATGTGGCGGATCTGGGCACGTGCCGGGAAGTAAAGGCTTCTAGATAAAAAATTGGGCCGTTTTTCACTTTCAGATTACCCCCGGGGCGTGACAAGAGGAGGAGCTCGATCGGGTTGAAATTGGGAAAGGAAATGAGCTTCCCCTGTTTCGGGTCAATAGGGTTGGGGGGAGAGGGGTTATTGGGCTTTGGGCCAAAGTTTGTGGGTGGTGTGTGGTGGATTGAGTAGGAATAGTATTTTTTTTTTTAGATTGAGTTTAAATTTGGATTTTGATGAATTATTTTTAAGATGTTTTGAATATAAATGGGATACTTGCACAAAAATATCTCAATAATGTGTCACTATAATTTTATTGTATTGTAGTGTAGGTAAGTTACTTGATGCAGATTAAGAGTAAACCATAAATATTATAGCATAGGAAAAAAGAAAAAGATAAAGATTGAAGAAAGAAAAGAAGAAGAAAAAGCAGAAGCAGAGGAGAGATAGGCCCACAATCTATATACATACTATACATGCACTAAAACAAATCACATATTATACAGATTTAAGATAAAATTTTATTAACCAAAACTCTTTTTCTACATACGCTTTTGACCTTATAATTAATAAAGAGAACTCTAATTTTAATCCTAATAAAATACATTGATTTTAAAAAAATTTCTAATACAAATAAATTTAATTGTAATTTTAAAACTTTTCAAACATCTCTAATTTTAGAGATTTACTTTATATAAAAAGATCTTAAAGATCTATCAAAAATCATTAAAATAAATTAACTAAAATAAAATTTTAAAATTTTTAAAAATATTCATAGTTGAGTTCTTGGTTGCATCACCACTAAAGGCTCATCGTCTTATAGGCCAATTAGTAATATTAAAGTTCTAGTATCTTTGTGGCAATGTTATCAGTGACCTAATTTATTTGAATGGTAGAATATGTTATTCAATGATATATATATATATATATATATATATATATATATATATGGAAATGATACTTGTACACCTAAAACGGGGTGTATATCACACACCTCACCCATCCAATGGGTGGGGTGTGATGATGGGTCAATCGATGTGACCCGTAAAAGATATCGTCACCATTAAAATGGTGGAGGTGTATGATATACACCCCTTCGGGGTGTACATGTAGCATTGCTCATATATATATATATATATGGTTCGGTTATTATACTCTTATGAGTAAAATTTTTTTATACTTATAAATTTTCATTTTTTGGATGAAGAAATGTGCGGTTAGGATTATAGTAGTTTCTAAAATTTTTATTATTTTTCTAACAACCTAGTAAATCTTAGGGGGACCATTATCATCCTAACCGCACATTCCTTCATCTAAAGGTGAAAAAATTATGAGTACAAAGGGCTTTATACTAATAAGAGTATAGTAACCCTATGCTATATATATATATATATATATATATATATATATATATATATATATATATATATATATATATATATATATATATTTTGTATAAATAAGAGGTATACGTTTGATTGTTTGTTTCTTAAAAATTTTGGTATTTATGATTTAATAGGATAGCATATTTCACCTATAAAATAATTTATTTTATTTAAAAAAATTAATTTAAAAATTAAATATATTATTTGATCACACTCCTAGCATTTAATCACAATAAAAAAAAAAAAAATTTAACTTATTTTGATATCCAAACATAGTCTACATCTATTAGGGTCATGATCACCGATATGAACTAAAGAAAGTTTTAGGCGAACTGTCAGACTGTACATCTCTAATCACATTAATTGAAGCATAATCGCTCAAATATCTCCCAAATTGTCCAAGCATTCATGGTGATAGCCACATTCAAGCTATTTGACTTTTATGTGGTTGAAGATTGTTAGAGCAAATTCGCAGAATTCTGCCGGAATAGTCGGCTAATCGAAATAATTATAAAGTTTATAGAGATTATGTAACTTGTTGAAATTCAGATAAGGATCTACGATTGTGCAAATTGTGTCTCATTTTCAAATCTTAGAACTAAATTCTCCGTGGCTAATTAAAAACTTACTAGCATGCCTACCACTAATCCCCTTCAGGTGCAAATTTAGCAGAAGAAACGATTTTAAAATTGGGAAATATCAACTTCAACTACCCCTAACAACAAGTTTAAGGCACTTGAAAAATTTGTCACGTGAGTAGAGGGCACGAATGAAACAAGAATATATCACCCATAACTAAAATCCTGGTACAAGAAAAGTAGAGAACCAAATGACCAAATCGTCACTGAGCTGTTCCTCGTATCCCCTTGCCGCCGGTCCCCCGTCGATCGGCACACGGCAAAGCGGGCAAGTTCTCCGGCACGAAACCAGCCACCGATCAACGCATGCCCGATGAAACAAATGGCGGCACGGGAGCTCCCGTGTCGCCTCATCCTCTTTGAACCTTGATAGGCACACGCAGCATTTCTCGCCTGCTTCTGCTTTTAGCTTCAGCAGCTCTATTGAGTCTCCTGGGCATCTCATGACCGGTTGATCAGCTTCTTCCAAAATCCAATTCTTGAGGCCGAACATACAGGAAATAAGAGCAATGAAGCGACCCATAATTAATTTTCTCTGAGGAATTAAGGAGACACGTACTGTCTTACCACTAGTAAGGAAAGATTACTTCTTAAGTGTGTGTGTGTGTGCGCGCGCGCGTGTGTGGACGTGTTAGATGGTCTCTTCTTGTCAAAATGAATTTCTTTGTGTACTACAAGGTTGGTTGGAGGGATAAAGATGAAAGGTCCCCGTTGGAAGGTACACCAAAACACTGAATCTTGTATTCGACACAAAGCTAAGTGTGCCAAATTTAAAGCAACTATATAACAACCCATATGGGAGGAGCATTAGTTTAGTTTATAACAATCGTTTTGATGCATTTGCTTCTCAACATGAGGGAAATATGTTGGACCTGTTGCATATTTCCCAAAAGATTGGTCTTTGGATTGAGCACATAAAAATATGCTTAAAAATTATACACGTATAATTATATTTATGACAAATATAGCTGGTAGAAAACAATGTATGGATGATCAGAACAAAATTAGAACAAATTATTTTCTAAAATTAACTAAAGGAATTAACTTACTTCTAAAACATGAGTCAAAAAGTCAAATCAAAGTTTAAGAAGCGGTGAATATATTAATGCTCCTCACAAGTACATTTTGAACAAATAGTCAAACTTTCTTCTAATTTTTCTTTTAATTTTTATTTTTTATTTTTTCTTTCTGAGTTTGCCCTTAGACCTTCAGTAAATATACTAATTTTAATATCCAAAAAGTTAAGAGACAGAAACTCCGTTTTTGTGGTATCTAAAAAAAAAAAAAAAATTAATATATATATATATATATATATATATATATATATATATATATATTTAGGCCCGGCTGCTCTACTGCAGAAATCGGCTGCTCTACTGCAGCATGCTATCTTTCTCTAAAAAAAAAAGAAACTCCTTTTTTTCATGAAAGTGCTAGTAGCAATAGATGAAGGCTAAACCGAAAACATTCTTGATAGTTTGAGCTAGCTAGTAAGCGCAGCATAGATATTTAGAAATTTTAATTAGAAATCAAACTATTATAAGGACAACTATTGATACTTTGGTCAAGGATACATCTCTTCAATACAATCACTTCAGGTCGAGGGAAACAAGAGAGACAATAAAGCTCTCATGTTGATCAAGATGCATCACCTGCCGCTGGACGTAAAGCTCTGATTTGATTGTTGATTATTTTCTAAGAACCTATCATGCCAACTATAACTAAGAATCTGTACGAAATATTTATGATTTTTTTTTTTTTTAAAAAAAGAAGAAGATTCTAGATAAAAATGCACACAGACTCTCTATCTTCAGGCCAATCTTAAAAAAAGCCCTAGAGCAACCTGCACTTGCAACTACGGGGAGAAATAAGGGACACAGCTGTCGCAGACTTGAGTTCTTATGGGCATCCATTCCGATCGCAGACTTGAGTTCTTATGGGTATCCATTCCGAATAGGGCGAGGATAGAGAGAATTTTGTCACCGCATTATTAAGGACTTAAAAAATTTCAGTCTAAGTTCCTAATCCAAACTAAAGTGAGCTCGACAATGAGGCCTAACTTCAACATCATTTGTGAAAAAGTGAAGAGACTTGCAAGTTCGTGACGGCATGCAGGTATAGAAACGGGAAAAAAACTCTACCCTATCGTGAGGTCGGAACGGGAATATTGCTTCTTACCCTACAAAATTTCTAATTCCTGCAAAGTAATAAAATTTATTATTATATAATTTTTAATTTATCTATAAATATACCCGCTAACTATAATGTCTTTAATATTTTTAATTTAATCACATATGATAAATATATTTAATTTTTTTATACATTATATTAGGTAAATAATACTTGACTGTCGCATTTTTTTTCTTTGCGGTAATATAATGTATCATACTTAATAATTGGCAATAGATAAAAAAAAAAAAACTTAATAATTAGATAAATTGAAATTGGTTTGAAATAAAATTAAAATAATATTTATTTAAATTCTAACTAAAAATTAATTAAGCATATTTTTTAATAAACCGGTGGGGTCCCCGGAGATGGAGATTACCGTAGGGATAGGGATGGGGCACATTCTCCATAGTTGGCAGGGATTGGGAGTCGCCATCCCTACTTTGCTGGTCGTGGGGCCGAGTCAGTATCCAAGAGTGAGCACATTGCATTCCTCTAGTACTGACTGTGCTACGGTCTATTCTGCACCCGGTCTCAAAAGATGAACCGGAGCTTTCTTCCGATAGCAGTGGCGTTGGCCAACGGCCAAAAACTTGCCCTCGGTCCCTACTTCCTTGCCTTTTTGTATCGGGAGATGCTTGAGATGATAAAGCCGGCCCCCCTTAATGACAACCATCTAGTGATCGGTTCGGGATGCGGCATTCTGTGGTTCTTGCAATTATGTCTTCAGTTCTATTTTCTGTCTATCCTTCGCCGTGTCGGGCCTCCTTCCGTTTCTTCCCAACCTTCTGTATCTTTTGGCCGATCTTTCGGCTGCCCCGCGCCCTCCTCCTCGGGTGACTCTCCTGATTTTCGGCACTACTTTTGGGTGTCCTTACATCTAGTCGCCCGGATATTTCCTTTAATGTAGGAATTTGTGCGTGATATCAATCTCCACCAAGAAAAATTAACTTGAAAGCAGTAAAAAGAATCATCCGGTACGTGAAAGGTACAGTAAATTTCAAAATTTGGTATCCTAGGGGCACATCTCTTGATATTATAGGATATTCAGATGCCGATTGGGCTGGATCAGTGGATGATCGGAAAAGCATTAGTGGAGCATGCTTTTATCTTGGTCATTGTCTTGTGGTATGGCATAGTAAAAAGCAAAAATACATTGCTCTATCTACTGCCGAGGCCGAATACATTTATGCGGGAAGTCACTACAAAAAATTTAAGTTTTAGAAGCGGTCGAAATCGCTGGGAAAAGTATCTAAAACCATTGGAAAAATATTTCCCAACACTTGTAAAACTATCGGAAAAAATTCTGTAACCGCTGTTAGATCTCCATCGCTAAAGATCTTTGCCGACATTTTACACGACCATTGGAGAAGATGATAATCTTAGTAACGGTTCTCCAACCGCTACTAAATATAGTAAAAAGCGCTAGTATAAATTAATAAATTTATACCAACGGTTTTATAATTGTTGTAAATCCAATCTAAAATACAAACACATACAATTAAAAACAAACTAGACAAGATTTTAAGACTTTTTAAATTGAGATATAAAAACAAATTAATCATTCAAATAAATTTAAATTTGATTACATCCGACAATTGTCAAACAAGAGAAGTTAAATCATTTAACCAAATAAGAATTTGCACAGTAAAAATACAATTATCAATCAAAAATATTAATCAAGAAAATTTCAATCTAAAAAAAAATAAAATTTATATGAAATCAAAGTTTTCTGCAAGTTCTTCAATTTATTCAATGAATTTGCTCCAAATTACAAATTTTCACCAATCCTTTCTCCTTTTTGAAAATTCCTGCAAAAAAAAAAAAAAAAAAAAAAAAATCAAATTAGTAAAATAATAAAATCAAAAGGTTTCAATAAGAGAATAACACTAATAATAAAGTCAAAACTTTAGCACTCAACCTATGAACATGAGTAAGGATCTAAGCAAGAATGTAGTCAACTATTTGTTTAGCAGGTAACCACAAAATAATATTATTGAACTTGTTTCTTAATTTTTGCAGACCTGTTGACAAAACATACAGAGGGTAAATTCGAAAACATCAAATAGATTAAGTATATTATAAACTAATAATTTTGTTTTAAGCCATACATTTCTTGTTTAGAGCTGTAGAATTTCATTAATTCGTCCTAGTCATAGATAGCTCGTCTTCATGGAGACAAAAGAAAAGATGTAATAAGAATAAGAGTAATATATAATACATCTTGTCAAATAGGCAGTTTCATGTTATCTTAGACACTCATGCAAATTTAATGATGTAAATTAGTATATGAAAACTAGCTTAAAGTTATTATAGTATATCTACATCGATCCATGATTTCTAGTTTTGTGTGCAGTACCCATGCCTATTTTCATACATATTCTTTGTAAGCCCTTATGTTTCTGCACCTTATATACACCTCAAAATTAATCTTTAACCACATTTCAGTTCCTGATCAATCTTTAACAATTGCCAGATTTTTCCAATCTAAATGGAAAAGCTATGGAAATCTACTCCAACGGCATCATAAAGATGTTAATAGAGAGCATATTTCTATAAATATAAAATCAGGTAAGTTAGCAAGAAACAAAGTTACAAATAGAACAACAGAAGTAAAAAATAAATAGCAGATAATTCCCAAAGTATATTATCACCACTAGAAGAAGTTCAAGGTGAACCAACCACAAGAACTGGGAATGCAGAAGGCATTGAAAGGTGACAATGCAGGAAGCCATGAGTAATTATCTACCATTAAAACTACTAATTCAATGCAGGAAGCCATGAATATCAGTTCTATGGGTAATAGAGCTCTTGAAGAGTAAGACATTACCTGTAATAGCAAAAAGATTTGAAGAAAATACAATGAAAGGATCCTTTTTGACACCGAAAACAGCTGGTATAGAGTCAATTTGCAAGTATAAGCTTCTTCTTCTCATATTAAAATATAGTTAGCAGTAGGAATCACAAGATTCACAACACACAGAACAGAGTGCGAAGGAACCTACAACAAAATATTATATAGAAACTTTACCAGTAACAGGAATGAATTTTTGGCATGTTTTCACAATAAAATTATCATCAAGGTCAGTCTCGTCCTCTTCAACAGAAAACAGCTGTTACATAGTCACCAACATATAGATTAGTACACTGATAAAAGTTAGAGGCTACTTTTTTAATCTGCAGAAGCATTCCATAAGAAAGCGTGTAACTGAATATGTATAGGGAATCGCCTTATGTTTAATTTCAATAAGATGAAAAAAAAAATTGCAAATGCGATATTGATAGCCCCAAATGTAGATAAAAGTTATCTTGAACTCAAATTAGAACATTGGCTTTCTCCTATGGTTCAGAAATCATCAATTTGCTTGTCCTTGATGGTTTTTTTTTTCAAGTTTCTTGCAGCCAATATTTTTAAAATGGGCAGTGATAACTTAAATATTTAACATGCAAAAAACCTTGCTATATAGTAGCTAAGGAAGGAAATTCACCTTGTAGGAAGAGAATAGAAGGATCAAAGCCAGCGACAAGTTCACCGCTTCAAACATCTAAGCATAAGCAAGAGACGTTAATATGAGAGGAAAAAGAAAAGCAGATATCATAAAAATGATGGGTAAAATGTGGGTTATGAATAATATGGATCTGAATAGGGAAAAAATCATCTAGAGGGGGAGTGAATAGGTGTAAACAATAAACACACCAAATCGTTGCGTAAAAAATAACCCAATGCGGAAAATAAATAAAGTACGCAAGATTTACATAGAAAACTCCGTCACAGGAGTAAAAAACCACGGGATCAATAACACGGCGAAATCCACTAAGATTAAACACGTACAAGGTGATTTACCGTAACCCTACGACTCAACATTTTCCATACGCTCCTAATTGATCTTCTTCGCTCGCTCCGAACGCTTCTCGAATCCACGATTTGCGTCCCAACGCCGGATCCACGACGTTGAACGTCGAATCCACGACGTTCAACCGAATCCACGGTCTTCACCAATGTGGCATGTCTCGATCACACGAACGCGCCTTGCTCCGAATCCACGAGAGCGGTAGCACCTTGAATCCACAAGGCCACGCGAATCCTCGCGCCGATTTTGGAAAATCGTTGTTTTTGTTTGGTGATGATCCTCCGAATACTTAGATCAGAGATAGATAAGGAAATAGCATCTAAGTATTCTTCAATTTGATTCTATGAGAAATAGGAGTTTGGAAACCCTAGAATCAAATTGAACAATATAGATGAAGAAACATGAATTTAATCGTGTTTTCCTTTCTTCACTATATTTGTGGATTTTTCTATATTTTATCAATTATCTCGATTAATTCTCCGTCCTTCTTCCATTTTCTCATAAAGATGAAATTAGGGTTTATTTATAGGTTAGAAACTTTTGGAAAGAGATAAGCATAAAAAACTGACTTAACAGAATTTTTCCCGCACGGCGGTCCGGACTGGATTTGGCTGATCTGGACTGTCGTCTTTTTTCAGCAATTTTTCTGAAAAAATAGTTCGGGGTCCGGACTGGAATTTCCTGATTCAGGCTGTTCATGCGATTTCAGCAAACACATAGTTCGGGGTTCGGACTGAAACAGAGGAGGTCCGGACTGGAATTCCGCATGAACTAAACTATGTTCGGGTCCGTACTGGAATGGTGTGATCCGGATCCTAAACATCCAACTTGTCCAATTTTTGATTTTTAAGCAATGAAAACTTATCCAAGTGTTTCTAAACTATACAAATGTATTCGGATCACCAAAATTATTTAGTTAAACGTACCTGATCATTCTGAATCCATTCTTCTAGAGATTGATGTAGTTGATCCACAATTCTTCATCTTCAATCTTCAAGACTTATACCATTTCATGAAATACGCCAAAACAAAATCCTTAACAATCACCCCCTTTGGCGGTTTCATGACAAAACAAAAGTCCACTTAAAAAATTCTAAAAGATATTTTGTTGCTATCACCATACAACAAAAATTTACAAGAATGATCCAAATAAAAATGAATACTAGAGATAAACTCCTAAAACAGACTCTAGACTTAGACGTTTGTACTCTCTGCAAAAGAAATAATATTTGACAAAAGAAATCGTTAGATACCTCAAGAATTCAAATATTCAATAAACAATCAGAGAGATAGAGTTTATACTCACCATGACATTAAATATCAGATATGTATAAAAATTTAGCAAACAAAGATTCACATATCCCTAATCATTAAAATCCAAAATTCAAATGTCATGTCGTAACAATTAACAAGTTAACAAATATGTCAGTTATCATGCAACTTGTTAGTAATAATATTACATGCCCAAATAGTTAGTTAAATAGTTAGTAGTGGCATGCATCCAACTTACCTTCAACTTATCAAAGTTCATCAAGTTTCTCCAAACCAAAAACTTTCATTGTCTACCATGTCTCTCTCCCCCTTTTTGTCACAAAAATTAGCTAGAGCCAAAAAAGAAAGAGAGTGCAAAGTTTAAAGAAGTTACAAACTTAAACGAAAAAATTTGTGAGAGAAGACATTAAAAAAAAAAGTCAGTCGGAGTCGTTGTCGTCAGAGCTACTGCAACCCAGTTTGTTGAAAATCTTCTTCACCAATTTGGCAAGAGATTTGTATTTCCTTTTCAATTCGCCTTGGGCGGCAGAAATATGATCCATGTCTGTAGAGATCTTAGTGATTTCACTTGACATGCGCTCTTGTTCCGACGAAAGACGTTGTTGTTCGCGGTAAATTGATGTTACAGAGGCGTCATCCTCTGAAGCTAAAGCTGCTGCTGGTGCTGTTGCTGTTGCTGTTGTTGTTGCTGCTTGTGCTGCTGCTGTTGCTGTAGGTCTCTTGCTCCTTGGCGGTGTTGGGGTCTTATCCGGTCGAGTAGAGAGTGACTTCACAATAGTTGAATCATTGATGGTTCCCAAACTATGCATATACGCCGATGATCCAGTATCGACGTTAAATTTCCTGAATATACTCATAATAATCATTGGGAAAGGAAGCCTCTCAGTCGGATGAGCATTTTCAGCATATCTTGCCATCCTTGACCAGATAAGATAAGGAATGTTGAAGTTTGATCCCAACGAAGCAGTAGGATGTCCAAGGAGATAGAGAAATAGCATTATATCCCATCGAAGAACTTTAGTTTGCATATTTGGAAGAATGTTGTAGCAAACTATAAAGTTCAGAAATCTATACTCCGGTCGAAGTTCTTTTGAAAGAACAGAATTTCCCGCCGACCGAGTATCTGGCATACAAATTCCATCTACAACCGTTCTCCAGGTTGTATTGGTCATTACATGACCCTTCAGCTAATGAATCACATCAACTCGGGCATTCATTCCTAACACCTCTCCAATCAATTGAGACGTTATCTTGTGCTTGACTTTCCGGACCATTGTATGAAATCCCTTGGGTCCGTCCTCATGATCCTGAAGATTGGTAGCACATTGGTAAAATGTCCTCACAAGATGAAGACAATATCCAGAAGTCTCTAGAAAATTACAGATGGGAGCAAGTCCTGCTTGATCAAAAAGTGTTCCGAACACTTTTGAACGATCCATGAGAGCCGCGACATTTACATGTCTCTCACCTATGCATTCGTGTTTCTCAAAATCTTTTATTCTTTCTGTGCTAATGTGCAAAAACTCCTGTGGAGGTGGCTCACTTGCAATTGGCTCTTCGATCTCAATTCCACGAGATCTACCTTTCCTCTTTGCAACAGTTTTTTGCTTCATTGACATGGGTGTCGGTTGCATGGGAGCTTTTCCTTTCTCGGCAGCAGTAGGCGGTGTCTTCGCCTTTGTCGAAGCAGGGGCTTTCCCCTTTGCTGCAGATGAAGCCTTGGTCGCGGCTTCTTCACATATTTTCTCCCAGTCCTCAGACTCAGTGTCCGAATCATCAAGAGAAACATATTCTCCATCCTCTTGAGTCTTTCTAGCTCTCTTGAGCTTGTTAGTTGCTCGTGTGCCAACCATTGCGACAATGAGCACTAATACCCATCCAAACACCATTGCTGCTATAGTGTTCGAAACAAAAATCTTGCAAGCAAGAACTCGAGCACGAAAAAAATTGTTTAATTTCAAAAATTTGAAAAATCATATCAAAACAATCATTATCGTGTTTAGAGATTAGGAATCAAGTTAGATTTGCAAAAAGAATTTTAAAAATAGACCAATCCCATGATTTTAGAAAATTCTTAAATTTTGCCTTAAAATCGAATTTTCAGAAATCGAAGCCCAAAAATTCTTAATCAAATAAATACAAGGCATAGAAACAAATCTAAGATGTCCAGAGTTCTTATTTCAAAAGAAATTTGATCAAAAATCATGCAAAATTAAAGATTAGCCATGTAATCCTTCACGTATTGATGAACAATAGCAAAAACTGTGAATAAATCAAGTTTTGATCATAAGAACTTACTTGAATCGGGTGAAAACAAGTTACAAGAGATCCAAACGTTCTTGATTCTAGAGAGAGAAACTCTAGTGTGTTAGAAATTGAAATTTAGAAGAGATAAAAATTAAATCACCATTCGTTTCTATTAAAACCTATTCGCTGTCCGGATCGGGTTTGAGTACAGTCCGGATCGGCTTTGCGCAGGAAATCCCATCATTCGGGATCCGGGCTGAGTCCATCCAGTCCGGACTGCCTGCAACTTTTTCTCCAGAAAAATTTGTAAAATTTCTAGAAAATCCAAAAAAAGTATGTAAGCATTCTTGCATATCAACTTTAAACAAAAAGTATCGTTTCACATCAAAAGAAATAGATTATGCTAAATTTATCAATAATATCCAAATAATGAAACGAAAGTTTATAAAAATTAAATCCTTTAAAGTTGAACAAGTTCAAAAACATCAATCACGATCTAATGAGTAATGCGTTTATCAAATCATCAATTGAGTAAAGAAAATGAAGCACTAAGTTCGATAGATGTTTGAAATCCCAAATAAATTAGATAATGATTTCTAGTCAATATATTGTAGGAAGTGGCTCTTTGAGCATCTTTCAATTTGAAATCCCACCTTATACCAACCTTGGAATTCGACAAAGTCAAGTATTCTAAAAAGCATTTTATCTAATAAACAAGAAAACACCATGCTTGGCAAAACATGTGGTAGCTGCACACAGTACTCGGACGACCGAGGTGGTAGCTCTTTCCTCCATGTGGTGGTAGTTTTCACACTCCACTTAAGGATGTAACTCTTTCCACATCTTTTGAGCATGAAATTTTAAATAATAGACTCCCCCTCAATTGACTATCAATTATTTAAGATATGAAGTATTCAACCAAAAATTGATCTCGTGTTTATACTTAACTTAACTATCAAATAAGATAAAAACTATACCAAGAGATCATTGAGAGAGGAATTGACTTTGATCAATTAAAGATGAACTAATTGATATAAATGATCATTGCATCAAATGAATTATCATGATATCCAAATCATAATAGATTTCTCAAAATATGAAAGGATGCAATTAAAGTCAATTTAACAAATGCTCAGTTAATGTTCTATATACCAACAAAAAGAAAGAACAAAAACACAAAACAAAACCTAACCTAAGCAATGGTTCAAAAAATGTTATTTCAATGAAAGCATTCCTATTGCTTTTCGCAAATGAATAAAACGTTTTTGATCCAAAAGTTTTGTCAAAATATCGGCTAATTGATCTTCAGTTGAAACATAAGAAATTTGTAAAGTACTTGATTCAACTAGCTCTCTAAGAAAATGATATCGAAGTTCAATGTGTTTTGTTCTTGAGTGCAACACAGGGTTTTTTGAAATATTAATAGCACTAGTGTTGTCACAAAGTATTGTTACTGAAGTTGCCGGGATGCGGAAGTCACTCAATACACTCTTCATCCAAATTAATTGAGTTGCACAACTTCCCGCTGAAATGTATTCCGCTTCGGCAGTCGAGAGAGCAATGCAGTTTTGCTTCTTATTGTGCCATACAACAAGACAATGGCCAAGGTAAAAGCATGCACCACTCGTGCTCTTCCGATCATCCACTGATCCAGCCCAATCGGCATCCGAATATCCTATTATGTCGAGAGATGTGTCCATAGTGTTAAGGTTTTTGTATTGGCGTATTTCGTGAAGTGATATAAGTCTTGAAGATTGAAGATGGAGAATTGTGGATCAACTATATCAATCTCAAGAAGAATGCATTCGGAATGTTCAGGTACGTTTAACTAAATATTTTTGGTGATCCGAATACATTTGAGTAGTTTAGAAACACTTGGATAATTTTTCATTGCATAAAAATAAAAAACTGGACAAGTCGTGTGTTCAGGATCCGGATCAGACCATTCCAGTCCGGACCCCGAACATAGTTTAGTTCATGCGGTTTTCCAGTCCGGACCACCCCTGTTTCAGTCCGGACCCCGAACCTTAATTCTGCAAAATTGCATGAATAGTCTGGACCTCCCCTGTTTCAGTCCAGACCCCGAACTGTGTTTCTTCAGAAAATCTTCTGAAAAATACGACAGTTCGGATCAGACTTGATCCAGTCCGGGCCGTCATGCGGGAAAAATTCTTTTAAGCCAGTTTTTGATTCTTATCTCGTTTCAAAGGTTTCTAACCTATAAATAAACCCTAATTTCATCTTTTAGGGTAAGTGATGAATAATCGAGAAAAAATCGATTAAGTAAAATTATAGAAAAATCCACAAATATAGAGAAGAAAGGAAAACACGATTAAATTCATGTTTCTTCATCTATATTGTTCAATTTGATTTTAGGGTTTTCAAACTCCTATTTTTCGTAGAATCAAATTGAAGAATACTTAGATTGTATTTTCTTATCTATATTTGATCTAAGTATTCGGAGAATCATCACCAAACAAAACAATGATCTATCAAAAATCGGCGCGAGGATTCGCGTGGCCTTGTGGATTCAAGGTGTGATCGCTCTCGTGGATTCGAAGCGAGGCGCGTTCGTGTGATCGAGGCGTGCCGCATTGGTGAAGACCATGGATACGGTTGGACGTCGTGGATTCGACGTTGGACTTCGTGGATTCAAAGTTGGACGCAAATCGTGGATTCGAGGCGCGTCGTGGAGCGAGCGGAGAAGATCAACTAGGAGCGTATGGAAAAGGTTGAGTCGTAGGTTTACGGTAAATCACCTTGTACATGTTTTAATTCTAGTGAATTTCGCCGTGTTATCGGTCCCGTGGTTTTTTACTCCTGTGACGGAGTTTTCCACGTAAATCTTGCGTACTTTATTTATTTTCCGCATTGGGTTATTTTTTACGCAACGATTTGGTGTGTTTATTGTTTACACCTATTCATCCCCCCTCTAGGTGGTTTTTTTTCTATTCAGATCCATATAATCCATAACCCACAAGTGGTAAGTATCAGAACGGGAATAGGGTTGTAAACAATGGTTGAGGGTGGAAATGTCACGCCCAAAATGCTTAAGCCCAGTTATTATTACTAGTGTCCAAGTCTCAAAAAAACCCAATCACAAATCCATCCACATCCGATGTGGGACTATTGGGGGCGTCACAGACTCCCCCCGTTTAGGCCTGACGTCCTCGTCAGTCCAAACACACACACACAAGCCCAAGATCACCAGGCGATGTGAGACTCGTCTCGCTAGCCCTGTCATCTAGACCCAGGCTCAGCCGAGACTCATCACACACTTCCGGCTGGTTATTGGCTCTGATACCAAATGTAACGACCCGACCCACTAGCAATAATAACTCGTTGGGCCCAAACCACAGCCCAAAATGCTTAAGCCCAGTTATTATTACTAGTGTCCAAGTCTCAAAAAAACCCAATCACAAATCCATCCACATCCGATGTGGGACTATTGGGGGCGTCACAGGAAACATCAATAGACCACCGTTCTTCGATGGAACAAATTATGCATATTGGAAAGTACGCATGAGAGCGTTTTTAATTTCCATCAATGAACGGGTTTGGCAATCAATTGAGTTTGGATGGACAAATCCTACTGAGATTATTGTCGATGTTGTCACCATCAAACCAAGGTCGAAATGGACTAAAGAAGAAATTGATTCTTCTTCTTACAATGGCAAAGGAATTAACGCCTTATTTAATGCTTTGTCGCAAACCGAATTCTCTCGCGTCTCGGCATGTGAGACTGCGAAAGAAATCTGGGATGTTCTACAAGTTACACATAAGGGAACAAGTTTAGTGAAGATTCAAAAACTGCAAATGCTTACGAGCAAATTTGACTCAATTTTTATGGCAGAAAATGAATCGTTCACAGATTATTATACACGATTGCAAGATATTGTTAATACATGTGCTAACTTGGGAGAGAAAATTCCAGAATCAAAAGTTGTAAGAAAAATTTTGAGAACTCTTCCGGAAAGATTTCACCCTAAGGTCGCAGCCATTGAAACAGTAAAACACCCGGACGAAATCAATGTAGAAGAATTAGTTTGTGCACTTCAAACGTATGAAATGACTTTTCCTACTAACTATTCTTTTGGAAAGCTTTCTTCTTCTTCTAAGTCTTCAGGTTTTGCATTGAAATCAACAAAAGAAGAAGACACGGATTCATCCTTCTCAGACGCTGATGAGAATTTATCAATGGAGGATTTCGAGAAACAACTTGCACTCTTGACGAGAAAATTTCGCTGAAACTTTCGAAGGGGAAATTCAAGCAAATCCACATCCTTCGTTAAGTACAAGAAGGGCAAAGGACCTTCAAGCTTTAAGTCAAGAAAGCAAGAGGGTTCTTCAAAGGACAAGAAGAACTCTGAGGGACAAATTCAGTGTTTCAAGTGCCGAGGTTATGGCCACATCTCAATGGAATGTCCCAACAAGAATCCGTCAAAGAAGAAGGCTATGCAAGCCGTCACATGGGATGACACTTTCACTTCCAATGAGTCATCTTCCAGTGATGAGGACGATAACGCCACAGCATTCCACGCGTCCACAACTTCACTTTACATCTGCTTTTCAGTGACTTCCTCTGGTTCATTGTCCAACACCTTGGATGAAAAGAATGCAACGGACGATGAACCGAACGATTCCGAAGGTGAAGACTTTGCTTTTGCCTACCATAAACTATTAAAGGATTCAAAGAAATTGGCAAAGCAAAACAAGAGTTTGAGGAGAAGATTGCGGGATTTTGAAGAACAATCTAAAGAAGCAACTTCTCTCTCAAACGCTCTTGAAGCGGAAAAGGATAACTTGGTTAAAATCAATGTTTTCCTTCGAGAGAAGAACGAGCATTTCGAGAAGGAGCACATCAAACTGGTGGATAAAGCTAACTACTTCTTGAAGCTCTACTCCGAGGCTCAACAAGATAAATTGGAAATGACGAAGACCATACTCCAACTTAAGGAAGATTTGAAGCGATTCTCTTCTGGAAGGAGCAAGTTGGACAAGCTGCTTGGTCTCGATCAAACAAATCGGTTGGGTCTTGGATACACTCGAACCAGCAATGATCCAAGTTCGAGTAGAACGGTTTTTGTGCCCTAGTCGGCTTCTCTTCCTCCGACGAAAATCACTGCATCCAACGTGAACAAGCCTACCTCATCTACTTCGGGTTCAACATGCACAAAGGTATGTTTTCATTGCGGTTTTGCAGGGCACATAAGACAAAATTGCAAGAATGGAGCCAAGCGATCAAATCAAGCGCCTCTTGCAACAACTACCAACAAGTTCATTCCCCGGAAATCGAAGAAGAATCTTTCAAAGGTAAAGAACTTTGGTAGTACACCCCACAAGACGACGTCATCATGGATTTCAAAGAAAAGTGATCAACCGAACAAGATGCGTTCACCAAGGAAATCAATGTCACGATCATTGCCGATGTACTCCAAAACTCGTAAGGTTTGGGTGCGCAAAGGTGAATTCTTCCCTTGTCTTGTCATTCATACATCACTTTATGCGTATGACAATTCGTCTTGGTATCTGGATAGTGGTTGCTCACGCCACATGACCGGAGATAAAAACATTTTTCAAACCCTTGAGAAAACCTCCGGAGGACATGTAGTTTTTGGAGATGGACGATCTTCAAAAATTGTTGGCAAAGGAACCATTGCTATTCCAGATGGCCCGGCTTTGAACAATGTTTTGTTTGTTGAAGGCCTTAAGACTAACCTCATAAGCATTAGCCAACTTTGTGATGATAGTTTTTCAGTTAATTTTTCTTCTATAGAATGTCTTGTAACTGATGTAAATCATTCATTCATTTTGAAAGGGGTTAGGTCACAGAACAATTGCTATGTAGTTCCTGGTAAAACAAGTCAAAATTGTAACCTAGTGTCACTTGATAATGAAACACTTTGGCATGAAAGACTAGGTCACATAAACTTTAAGGAACTATCTAGAATATCTAACAAAGACTTAGTTAGAGGTGTTCCTAAATTGAACTTCAAAGAAAACCTTGTGTGTGGTGGTTGCCAAAAGGGAAAACAAACGAGATCCACTCATAAGAATTTGAACCATGTAGGAACTAAACGCCCATTAGAATTATTGCATATGGATTTAATGTGGCCAACTCGTCAACCTAGTTTGGGTGGAAAATGGTATATTTTTCTTATGGCTGATGATTTCTCTAGATATTCTTGGGTAAATTTTTTTAAAGAGAAAGCGGATACTTTTGACTCTTTTCATGATTTATGTCATCGTATTATGATTGAGAAAAATGAAAAGATTGTCCGTATTCGCAGTGATAGAGGTGGAGAATTCATTAATTCAAAATTCATTGATTTTTGCTCTTCAATGGCATAAAACATGAATTCTCTGCACCTTATACACCGCAGCAAAACGGTGTAGTCGAGCGCAAAAATAGAGTTGTTCAAGAGATGGCACGTGTTATGCTTCATAGCCGGAAACTCCCTTTATATTTTTGAGCTGAACCAATTAACAGTTCTATCTATGTAATCAATCGCATCTATTTGCGCCCGGGTACTTTGAATACCCCATATGAGCTATGGTTTAATAGAAAACCTAATATCAAGTATTTTCGTATCTTCGGGAGTCGCTGTTACATTTTACGCGATCGAGAAAATCTTGAAAAATTCGACTCTCGAAGTGATGAAGGAATTTTTATGGGTTATTCTACAAACAGTAGAGCATATCGAGTATACAATCTTGAATCTAAGACGATGATTGAATCAATTAATGTTAAAGTAGATGAAGCTTCTCATTTGTCTTCTGATAAATCTACTCTTGATATGTCTCTTGATGATGAATCTCCTGCTAAGATATTGCATCTTCGCATGATAAATCTTCTGAAAATTTTGATGCATCTCATGGTTCTTCTAGTTCATCCAATGTGCAGGAATCATCGCAATTACCCCCGAGTACTCCGTTACCTCAAACGCTATGAATCTCCAAGGACCATCCGGAATCAAACATCATTGGAGATCCTCAAAAAGGAGTTAGAACTCGGAGACAATTGGAATGTGGAGTCGTATGCTACGTCTCCATGGTAGAACCAAGGAACATTGATGAAGCTCTTAAGGACGACTATTGGATTGAAGCAATGCAAGAAGAGCTCGATCAATTTGAAAGGAACAAAGTCTGGGAACTAACGAAGCCCCCAAAGCAACAAAACATCATCGGTACAAAATGGATTTTCAAGAACAAGAAAAATAAAGAAGGTACCGTCATTCGGAACAAAGCACGGTTAGTTGCTCCAAGCTATTCACAAGTTGAAGGTATAGACTTTGATGAAACTTTTGCCCCGGTAGCCCGTCTCGAGTCAATTCGTATTTTATTTGCTATTACTTGTCATTTTAAAATAAAACTTTTTCAAATGGACATTAAGAGCGCGTTTTTAAATGGTTTTCTAAATGAAGAAGTTTATGTTGCACAACCGAAAGGTTTCATTGATCATAAACTTCCAAACTATGTTTTTCGATTGAAAAGGGCTCTTTACGGTCTAAAACAAGCACCGCGAGCATGGTACAAAAGACTGACAAAGCACCTTTTGGAAAAGGGCTATACTCGAGGGGGAGCCGATCGGACACTCTTTGTGAAGCACTTTCAAGATAATTTTATTATTGCACAAATCTATGTCGACGACATTGTGTTTGGTGCTACAAGGAATAATGATGCTTCAAAATTCGCTGAAACAATGGAAAGCGAATTTGAGATGTCCATGATGGGCGAGTTGACATACTTTCTTGGATTGCAAGTAAAACAAACTGAAGATGGCATTCATTTATGTTAATCCAAGTATGCAATGGAGTTGGTCAAGAAATTTGGATTAGATAACTCTAAAGACTTTCTGACTCCCATGGGAACTAGCAATAAGGGACTTGGATGTGAATCTCATGGAGAAAAAGTAGACGAGAAACTTTACCGAAGTATGATTGGAAGTCCACTTTACCTTACGGCTAGTCGCCCGGACATTGCCTTCAGTGTTGGGATTTGCGAGAGATATCAATCAGTACCGAAGGAAATTCACCTAAAAGCGGAGAAACGGATCATCCGGTACATCAAAGGTACGTTGAATTTCGAAATTTGGTATCCTATGGGCACATCTCTCGACATAATAGGATATTCGGACGCCGATTGGGCCGGATCAGTGGATGATCGGAAAAACACGAGTGGTGCATGCTTTTATCTTGGCCATTGTCTTGTTGCATGGCATAGTAAGAAGCAAAACTGCATTGCACTCTCGACTGCCGAAGCGAAATACATTTCAGCAGGAAGTTGTGCAACTCATTTGATTTGGATGAAAAGCGTATTGAGTGACTTCCAAATTTCTGCGACTTCGGTAACAATTCTTTGTGACAACACTAGTGCCATTAACATTTCTAAAAACCCTGTGTTGCACTCAAGAACAAAACACATTAAACCTATATATCATTTTCTTAGAGAGCTAGTTGAATCAAGTACTTTACAACTTTCTTATGTTTCAACTGAAGATCAATTAGCCGATATTTTGACAAAACCTTTGGATCAAAAACGTTTTATTCACTTGCGAAAAGCAATAGGAATGCTTTCTTTGAAATAACAATTTTTGAACCATTGCTTAAGTTAGGTCGTGTTTTGTGTTTTTGTTCTTTCTTTTTGTTTGTATATAGAACATTAACTGAGCATTAGTTAATTGACTTTAATTGCATCTTTTCATGCTTTAAGAAATTTATTATGACTTGGATATCATGATAATACATTTGATGCAATGATCATTTATATCAATTATTTCATCTTTAATTGATCAAAGTCAATTTCTCTCTCAATGATCTCTTGGTATAGTTTTTATCTTATTTGATAGTTAAGTCAAGTATGAACACGAGATCAATTTTTGGTTGAATACTTCATATCTTAAATAATTGATAGCCAATTGAGGGGGAGTTTTGTATTAAAGTTTCATGCTCAAAAGATGTGGAAAGAGTTACATCCTTAAGTGGAGTGTGAAGACTACCACCACATGGAGGAAAGAGCTACCACCTCGGTCGTCCGAGTACTGTGTGCAGCTACCACATGTTTACCAAGCATGGTGAATATTGTTTATTAAAATGCTTTTTGGAATACTTGACCTTGTCGAATTCCAAGATTGGTATAAGGTGGAATTTTTATTAAAAGATGCTCAAAGAGCCACTCCCTACAATATAAATTGACTAGATACATTATCTAATTTATTTGGAATTTTAAACATCTATCGATCTTTGTACTTCATTTTCTTTACTAAATTGATGATTTGATCAACGCATTACTCATTAGATCGTGATTGATGTTTTGAACTTGTTCAACTTTAAAGGATTTAATTTTTATAAATTTTTATTTCATTATTTGGATATTATTGATAGATTCAGCATAATCTATTTCTTTTGATATGAAACGATAATTTTTGTTTAAAGTTGATATACAAAAATGCTTACATTCATTTTCTGAATTTTCTGAAATTTTTACAAGTTTTTCTGGAGAAAAAGTTGAATCCGATCCGGACTGGATGAATCCGATCCGAATCCCGAACGAGGGATTTTCCTGCGCATAGCCGATCCGGACTGAACTCCAACCCAATCCGGACCGCGGCTAAGTTTTAATTAAAACGAAAGGTTTTTCGAATCTCATTCTTTTCAATCGTTTATTTCTTGCTTTCTGGTGTTTCTCTCTCTAGAATCCAACAGCTTAATTTTGTATCTTTCCAACTTGTTTTCTCACAAATCAAGTAAGTTTTCTTGATCAAAACCTATGTTCTTCACTGTTTTTGTTTTTGTTCATCAAAACGTGAGAGATTTTTTGGCTTAATCTCGATTTTGCATGATTTTTGATCAAATTTCTTTTGAAATAAAAACTTTGGACATCTTAGATTTGTTTCTATGCCTTGTATTCATTTGATTAACGGATTTTTGGAATTCGATTTCTAAAAATTCGGTTTTAGGGCAAAATTTGGGAATTTTCGAAAATCATGTGATTGATCTATTTTTAAAATTCTTTTTGCAAAACTAACTTGATTCCTAGTCTCTATACATGATAAGAATTGTTTGGGTAAGATTTTTCAAATTTTTAGAAATTAAACAATTTTTCATGTTCTTTGAGTTCTTGCTCACAGGTTCATTTTCTTAAAATCCACGATCAAAATGGCTTTTAGTTGGATCATAGTACTCATTGTCGCAATGGTTGGCACACGAGCATCAATTAAAAATGAGCAAGATAAAGCAAGTCAGGAAGAGACGAAGAATGTCCTTCAAAATGTTTCAGAATCAGACGAAGAAGATTGGGAAGAAATTTGCAGAGAAATACAACAGGTTGTTGATGAAGAAGACAGGTTCGCTTTAAAAAGTAAAAAGCTGATGAAGTCTTGCTCAACGACCAAGCAGTATGCTAGACGAAGACTCCAAGGGGAAGTGGAATTCACATTAATGAACCCCTCGCTAGAGAACAATCTTCTCCTAGAGAATCTTCATGGATTGAAGGTAGAAATGCACCATCTGTATCCTCGCTACCTCCTTCGACCTCTAGGAAAGGCACGACAGAGGATGATATATTTATGTCCTTCATCCGACAAGAACATAGGAGATTGTCTGTAGAACAAGAAAGAATGTCCATTGACATACAACGTATCACTTCTGGACAACAACAGATGAAAAGAAAATGTTCAAAAATATCAAGACTGCTTAAGGGAATTTTAAACAAACTTGGATACGGCAGTTCGGATGAAAATGACACTGATTGATGTTAAGTTTTCATTTTGTTTTGTTCTAATGTCTTCTCCTGCAGGTTTTTCATTTAAGTTTGTAACTTCTTTAAACTTTGCACTCCCTTCTTTTTAATTTTGGCTAATTTTTGTGACAAAAAGGGGGAGAGAGGTATAGAGAAAGAAACATTGAAACTGAATGTTTGGACTTGAACTTTGAACTTGAACTTTGAACTTTAAACGCGAAGGTAAGTAAGTTCTAAGTGGTAAGAAAGTACTAAGTTGATTTTGGTCATGCCCCGACTAACTATTTGACTAACTATTTGGGTATGTAATATTACTAACAAGTTGCTTGATAACTAACACATTTATTAACTTGTTAATTATTTTGACATGACATTTGGATCTTAATGATTAGGATATGTGAATATTTGTTTGCTAAATTTTCATACATATCTGATAATTAATGTCATGGTGAGTATAAACTCTATCTCTCTGATTGATTATTGAATGTTTAAATTCTTGAGGTATCTAACGATTTCGTTTGTCAAGAATGATTTCTTTTGCAGAGAGTACAAACGTCTAAGTCTAGAGTCTGTTTTAGGAGTATATCTCTTGTATTAATCTTATTTGGATTTTTCATGTAAATTTTTGTTTTATGGTGATAACAACAAAAATATCTTTTAGGATTTTTTTTAAGTGGATTTTTGTTTTGTCACGAAACCGTCAAAGGGGGAGATTGTTAAGGATTTTGTATTGGCGTATTTCGTGAAGTGATATAAGTCTTGAAGATTGAAGATGGAGAATTATGGATCAACTACATCAATCTCAAGAAAAATGCATTCGGAATGTTCAGGTACGTTTAACTAAATAATTTTGGTGATCCAAATACATTTGAGTAGTTTAGAAACACTTGGATAAGTTTTCATTGCATAAAAATAAAAAACTGGACAAGTTGTGTGTTCAGGATTCGGATCAGACCATTCCAGTCCGGACCCCGAACATAGTTTAGTCCATGCGGTTTTCCAGTCCGGACCACCCCTGTTTCAGTCCGGACCCCGAACCTTAATTCTGCAAAATTGCATGAACAGTCCTGTCACGCCCCGGGTGTAAACCAGAACCCGGGCCCGTCTACAGATCCGCCGTGCACACGGTATTTCCCGCGTACATGAAGCGTCGGTAACCTGCTTAGATATAAGAAATAATAATAAAAGAGCATAAAATCAGAGCTGAACTAAAACTACTACATCTTAGACAAAAGCTGGAAATAAAATAAAGAACAACTGTAAATAAATACAAGTATCACTCCTAGCTGACCACAAATATACAACTAGCTGGCTAAAGCCAGACCCAAAATAAAATATAATAAAACTATCTGAGAAGATAGGGGTACACCAAAAGTCCAGCTAGCAACTGTCGGGTGGCCTAACTAGTCCGCTATCCTCTTACCTCGATCTGTTGCTGACGGCCAAGCAACTCCCGCAGAGGACTCTACAAAACAAAAGGGAAAAAACAAAGAAAAAGTCGATAGGGGTGAGAACTACTATAAAAACAGTAGCCTCCCCTAGTAGGTTAAGCCTTAAACTCTGATGAGCCCACTAGGTCTACCAGAGGCAAAAGGAAAGAAGATGTGGTAAGCTATAAACAGTACTGCTGATAAGAAAATGAAGCTACCACTACGATGCCTCTAAATGCAGAGTCAGAAAAATGTAACTATAAGAATGCATCAGTAAATGTGCCTGACTGTAAAAACCCAATCTAACGACCAGTAAAAACTGGCACTGCCTGCTCTACTGTCGAACTCATCTGCGGGAATACTGACCGACTACTTACCGGAACGGTCGTATCCCAAAATAGGTAACAGACCGACTACTTACCGGTACGGTCGCACACTCCGGAGTGGCACTCGAGGGGAGCGACCCACACGAGTAAAGTAACCATGTCTCATAAATACAATAACCAAGTCTCAATATCTCACTATAGCGGGACTGGATCACGACAATGATAGAAGTGGGAAAACCCCTCCACTAAAGATAACCCGATCCCCCAGTCTAATGTAATAATACAACAACAAGTGGGAAACTCCCTCCACTAGAAAAATCCAATCCCCAATCTGATGCACAAGTAAACATCCGGTCAACCGCCCAATGTCCGCGGTCGCCGCAATACCCCACAACCCACAATCTGGTATGGCAAATCCACTCAATATACCCGGCTACACTATCCTACAACCCTGCTCATCCCAAGCAATACCACATGTACCTCAATAAAAGGAGAAAAGGTGCCAACATGGTTTCTCCTAAGTCAAATTCCAACGATAGTATAGCAGAAAAATGTGGCCTAACTAGATGTCCAAACAAGCATGCAAGTGTCCTCATGCTGATAAAAGAAGATAAATATTATCATTGATTATACATTATTTAGAGCATGCTATTCCCAGATAATAAGGGTCTCATAAGTATACTACATACTAACATATCACAAGTTCGACTATACAAGCATGCATAATAACCACGATATACTAATCTGCATTCAACAATGAGGATTATTCCAGTATTCCTAGTGAGTAAATCAAAGCTGAGGTCTATAACAACCACCCACCTCGAAAGACGTGAACAACAACAATAAGAGATCCCTCGCTGCCAAGATCCTCAATCTTCGTAAACCTCCAAAATGCGAGAACTGCAGTAACATAGATCGCACACGGCATAGCTAACAACATCCAAAAACAGCATTTACTATTTTTCCAAACAACACGGAAAATGAGGAAATTCACCTCAGTACAGTCCTTAGAAAAATTTGGAAAAATCACCGTTGCGATCCTCGCGACGAGTGGATGAAAAACGAGTACTTACTCGTCCCGTTCCGACACTTGTAGGCCAAGATATAAATTAATCAACGCGGTACACGCGAAACTTCCAAAGATGAAAAGTCAGCCGTGTTCTGTCCAGAAAAAATATAATTTTCTCCTTCGAATCAACCTCAGAAAAATCCAGGAAAAATACAATGATGTTCCTTGCGACGCGTAGATATAAATCGAGTGTTTGCACTCCTTGTTCCGACTCTTGGTTTCTGAGAAAATCCACAAAAACCTCGCTGCTTTCCATAATCCATCACAGAATAAGAGGTCATAGAAATGATCCGAAAAGTCCAAGAAAACCTCGAAATACGGGGAAGCTGAAAATACAAAAGTCGAAGCCCTACCTGTCATGAAAACGTGGGCGTAGGAATCACCCAAAAATTCCTTTGGGGTAGCCCAGGAAAGTCCTTGGACCGAAATGCGACGAAAAGGGAAAATAACGAAGGTTCGACGCAGTGCGCCGAGAAAATGTAAATCTCGAAGTGCGTGCAACCAAAAATCCTAGAACTCCACCACAAAGTGTAGAACAAATAGGTGAACAAAAACCCTATAGAACTCTCTCTCTGAAAAGGCCTAGAAAAACCACAAAAGAAGGCCCAAGGGGCCTATTTATATGCCCAGCCCAAAGGTGGGCACTGTTCGGATTCGGGCGCTCCTTTTCGAGCGCCCGAATCCAACAGTCGCACCGCAGCCTCGTCCGACCTGCGCCCGAATCCACCTACGTGCGACGTGTGCCCCCCGAACATGAAACAGCGGTGCAAGCGCACCCGGGTGACGCCGCGTGTCCCGTGCCCGGTCAACAGGGTAGGTGGCGCCCGCCAATGGGTGGGCGCCACGTGGCCCACCCGCGCTACCCGCCGACCGGTCGCGCTGCCTCGCCGGTCGCGCCACCTGCCCCCCACATGCGCACGCGCCCCGAGGCGCTGGCTTGCACTTCCGTGGACCGTGCCTCAAAAGCCCACCAATCACCAGCTGCCACGTGTCCCCGTGCCCGGTCTATGCACCCGCGCGGGGTTTCGTGGACCGCGCATCGCGCGCCGACTACTCCTGGGGCGCCACGTGTCCCCGCGCCGGGTCCATATTACGGAATTTGAGTTGGCGTAATTTCGTGAAAGGTTCAAGTCTTGAAGATTGAAGGTGAAGAAGGTTGGATCATTTAACTCAATCTCAAGAAAGAAGAATTCAAAAGGATCAGGTATGTTTAACTAAATATTTTTGGTGATCCGAATACTTCTTGTAGTGTAGAAACACTTGGAAGAATTTTTCATTGCATAAAAATCAAAAACTGGACATAGGACATGTTCAGGATCCGGATCAGATTGTTCAATCCGGATCCCGAAGGTGGTTCGTTCATACACCAGTTCAATCCGGATCGTAGCTTCTCTTGATCCGGATCCCGAACATTGAGTTTACCATTTTCCTTGAACGATCCGGATCATGCTTCGCAATCCGGATCCCGAACGTTGATGTTTGGTGAACTGTATGAACGATCCGGATCAAGCACTTCGATCCGGATCCCGAACCTTCGTTTTTCTGGAATTGTCTTACTCGTTACGACGATCCGGATCACAGCTAATCCGATCCGGATCGCCGTCCGTAAAATTTCCAGAAATGGTAGGTTTTTGATTCTTATCTCCTTCCTAGGGTTTCTAACCTATAAATAGACCCTATGATTCTTTTTCTAGGGTTAATCCAAATAATCCACATAGAGCCGTCATAATCAAATATCATCTTATACGGCCCTAGATCCACATATAGAGAAGAAAGGAAATCATTAGATATTACTTTATGTTTCTTCATCTATATTGATTAGTTTGATTCTAGGTTTTCATACTCACATCTTGAGTTGAATCAAACTAATGAATACTTAGATGGTATTTCCTATCTATCTTTGATCTAAGTATTCGGCGGATCATCACCACCCAAAAAACAACGATTTACCCCAAAATCGGCGCGTGGATTCGCGTGTCCTTGTGGATTCAAGGTTCAACCGCTCTCGTGGATTCGGAGCGAGGTACGTTCGTGGATTCGAAGCGTACTACTGGGTGAAGACCGTGGATTCGGTCGGACGTCGTGGACTCGACGTTGGACGCCGTGGATTCGGCGTTGGGCGCAGATCGTGGATTCGAGAAGCGTCGTGGAGCGAGCGGAGAAGATCCTCTAGGAGCGTATGGAAAAGGTTGAGTCGTAAGTGTGTACGGTAAATCACCTTGTACGTGTTTTAATTCTAGTGGATTTCGCCGTGTTATCGGTCCCGTGGTTTTTTACTCCGGTTTGGAGTTTTTCCACGTAAAAATCTTGCGTGTTCATTTATATTTCCGCATTGGATTTTTATTGCGCAATGATTTTTTGAGTGTTTATTGTTTACACCTATTCACCCCCCTCTAGGTGTTTTTTTCCCCTATTTAGATCTATATTACATATAACCCAACAAGTGGTATCAGAGCGGGAATAGGGTTGTAAACAATGGTTGAAGGTGGAAACATCAATCGACCCCCTTTCTTTGATGGAACAAATTATGCGTACTGGAAAGTACGGATGAAAGCCTTTTTAATTTCCATCGACGAAAGGGTGTGGCAATCAATTGAATTAGGATGGTCTAATCCAACTGAATTTATTGGTGATGTTCGCACCATCAAACCTAGGTCGAAATGGACCAAGAAAGAGTTAGATTCATCTTCTTATAATGGCAAGGGAATTAATGCTATTTTTAATGCCTTATCTCAAACTGAATTCTCTCGCGTCTCGGCATGTGAGACTGCGAAAGAAATCTGGGATGTTCTTCAGGTTACACATGAGGGAACTAACCTCGTGAAGATTCAAAAGCTGCAAATGCTTATGAGTAGATTTGACTCCATTTTCATGGCAGAAAATGAATCTTTCACGGACTACTATACACGATTGCAAGACATCGTAAACTTATGTGCTAACCTGGGAGAGAAGATTCCAGAATTTAAGGTTGTAAGAAAGATCTTAAGAACTCTTCCTGAACGATTTCGCCCAAAGGTTACAGCCATTGAAACTATTAAACACCCGGACGAAATAGGTGTAGAAGAATTAGTTGGTTCATTACAAACTTATGAAATGACATTTACTACTAACTATTCTTCTGGAAAAGCATCCTCTTCTAAGTCTTCAGGTTATGCTTTGAAAACGACAAAGGAAGAAGACACGGATTCATCCTCCTCAGACGATGACGAGAACCTATCTATGGAGGACTTTGAGAAGCAACTCGCTCTCTTGACAAGGAAGTTTCGCCGCAACTTTCGAAGGGGTAATTCAAGTAAATCTCCATCCTTCGGAAAGTCGAAGAAAGGCAAGGGTATTTCAAGTTACAAGTCAAGAAAGCAAGAGAACTTTTCAAAGGATAAGAAAAGTTCAGAAGGACAAGTCCAATGCTTCAAGTGCCGAGGATACGGCCATATCTCAACGGAGTGTCCAACTAAGAATCCGTCGAAGAAGAAAGTGATGCAAGCCGTCACTTGGGATGACAACTCAACGTCAAATGAGTCATCCTCAAGTGATGAAGAAGAAAGCGCAACAGCATTCCACGCGTCCACATCTTCACCGTTCATGTGCTTAATGACAAGTACATCCGACTTGCTGTCCATCTCCACTGTTGAAAAGAATGCAACAGACAATGAATCGGATGATTCGGAAGGTGAAGATTTTGTTTTAGCCTACCACAGACTGTTACGGGATTCAAAGAAACTGGCTAAACAAAACAAGAGTTTGAGAGGGAGATTGCATGATCTCGAAGAAGAAGCAAAAAGGGCAACTTCTCTCTCAAACGCTCTTGAAGTGGAAAGGGAAAATCTGATAAAAGTAAATGTTTCCCTTCAAGAGTCCAATGAGCTTTTTGAGAAGGAACATACAAAACTGGTGGATAAAGCGGATCACTTCTCAAAGCTCTACAACGAGGCTCGACAGGATAACCTGGAAATGACAAAGACCATTTTCCAACTCAAGGATGACTTGCAGCGATTCTCTTCAGGAAGGAGTAAGTTGGATAGGCTTCTTGGTCTTGGTCAAACAAATCGGTTCGGCCTCAGATACACTCAAACTGGAAACAGTCCAAGTTCGAGTGGGACAGTTTTTGTGCCTCAGTCGGTATCTCCTCCTCCGACACAGGAATTCAAGACAAACAACGACAATAAACCTACTTCATCCTCTTTGGGATCGTCAAGATCTAAGGTATGTTTTCGTTGTGGTGTTTCAGGGCACATAAGAAGATATTGCAAGACGGGAGTCAAACGCACACCTCAAACACCTCTTGCAATGACTACCACAAAGGTGATTCCTCGGAAATCAATTGCAAATCAATTGAAGGAAAAGAGACTTGGTAGTTCACCGCGCAAGACGACTTCATCAAGGAGCAGCAATCGCTCTAACAAGATGCTTTCACCTAGGCATATAACTTCACGACCATTACCGACGCATTCCAAAAAGGTTTGGGTGCGCAAAGGTGAAATTTTCCCTTGTCTTGTTACCAATGTTTCCTTGCATGCATATGATAGTTCGTCTTGGTATCTGGATAGCGGGTGTTCCCGTCACATGACCGGTGACAAAAATAGTTTTCAAAACTTTGAGAAAATCTCCGGAGGACTTGTTGTTTTCGGAGACGGTCGGTCTTCCAAAATTGTTGGAAAAGGAACGGTAGCTATTCCAGATGGCCCGATTTTGAAAAACGTCTTATTTGTTGATGGCCTTAAGACTAACCTCATAAGCATAAGTCAACTTTGCGACAATGGTTTTTCAGTTAACTTTTCATCTGTTGAATGCGTTGTAACTGATAAGGACCATGTCTTCTTTTTAAAAGGGGTTAGATCTGAAAATAATTGCTATGTTGTTCCTAATAAAATTTCAGAAAAATGTAACCTAGTTTCTTTGGATAATGAAACACTTTGGCATGAAAGGCTAGGTCACATAAATTTTAAGGAACTTGTTAAAATTTCAAACAAGGACGTGGTCAAGGGGGTTCCAAAACTTTTACTTAAACAAAACATTGTGTGTGGAGGTTGTCTTAAGGAAAAACAATCAAGGGCTGCACACAAGAACCTGAACCACGTTGGTACCAAACGGCCCTTGGAATTACTGCACATGGATTTAATGGGGCCGACTCGTCAACCATCTTTGGGAGGTAAATGGTATATTTTCTTATTGGTTGATGATTTCTCTCGGTATTCTTGGGTAGCATTTTTAAAAGAGAAAGCTGATACGTTTGATTCTTTTCATGAGATTTGCCATCGTATTATGATTGAAAAGAATGAAAAGATCATTCGTGTTAGAAGTGATAGAGGTGGAGAATTCATTAATTCCAAATTCATTGATTTTTGCACTTCCAACGGCATAAAACATGAATTCTCGGCACCCTATACACCTCAGCAGAATGGTGTTGTTGAGCGCAAAAACAGGGTTGTTCAAGAGATGGCGCGTGTGATGCTTCATAGCCGGAATTTACCGCTACATTTTTGGGCTGAGGCTGTGAACACCGCTGTCTATGTCATTAATCGAGTGTATTTGCGCCCAGGAACTTTAAATACACCATATGAGCTGTGGTTTAGTAGAAAACCGGATATCAAATACTTTCGGATCTTTGGGAGTCGATGTTTTATTTTGCGTGATCGCGAAAATCTTGGTAAGTTCGATTCTCGAAGTGACGAAGGGATCTTTTTGGGTTATTCTACAAATAGCAGAGCATATCGGGTATTTAACATGGAATCTAAAACGATTGTAGAATCTATAAATGTTAAAGTAGATGAAGCTTTTCACTTTGCATCTGAAAAATCTACCCTCGATATCTCTCTTGATGATGATACACCTGCCAATGCATCTTCTCATGATAATACTTTCAATATTAATGATGCATCTAATGGTTCTTCAAGTTTATCTGATGTGCTGGAATCGTCTCATATATCTCCGAGTACTCCGTTACCTCAAACGTTACGCATCTCCAAGGATCATCCGGAATCGAATATTATTGGAGACCCACAAGAAGGAGTTAGAACTCGGAGGTAGTTGGTTTGTGGATTCGCTTGCTACGTATCTTTAATCGAACCAAAGAATATAGATGAAGCTCTTCAGGATGACTACTGGATTGAAGCAATGCAGGAAGGGCTCCATCAATTTGAGCGAAATGAAGTCTGGGAATTAACGAAGCCTCCAAAGCAACATAATGTGATAGGTACCAAATGGATTTTCAAGAACAAGAAAAATGAGGATGGTACTATCATCAGGAACAAGGCACGATTAGTTGCTCAAGGCTACTCTCAAGTAGAAGGTATAGACTTTGATGAAACTTTCGCCCCTGTAGCTAGACTCGAGTCCATTCGTATACTATTTGCTATTGCTTGTCATTTTAAAATCAAATTATTTCAAATGGACGTTAAGAGCGCGTTTCTAAATGGGTTTTTAAATGAGGAAGTTTATGTGGCTCAACCGAAAGGTTTTGTAGACCATAAACAACCTAACCATGTTTTTCGTTTGAAAAAGGCTCTTTACGGTCTGAAACAAGCACCGCGAGCATGGTACGAAAGGTTGACAAAGCACCTTTTGGAGAAGGGCTATACTCGAGGGGGAGCTGACAGGACTCTCTTTGTGAAGCATTATCAAAACAATTTCATTGTAGCACAAATCTATGTCGATGACATTGTATTTGGCGCAACAAGAGATAATGATGCTTCTAAATTCGCGGAGACCATGGAAAGCGAATATGAGATGTCCATGATGGGCGAATTGACTTATTTTCTTGGATTGCAAATTAAACAAAATGATGAAAGTATTCACTTGTGTCAATCCAAGTATGCAATGGAGTTGGTTAAAAAGTTTGACTTAGAAAATTCGAAGGATTTTCCGACTCCAATGGGAACTAGCCACAAGGGACTTGGAAGTGAATCTCATAGTGAGAATGTACACGAGAAACTGTATCGAAGTATGATTGGAAGTCTACTTTATCTCACGGCTAGTCGCCCGGATATATCTTTTGGTGTTGGGATTTGCGCGAGATATCAATCTGCACCAAAGGAGGTTTACCTGAAAGCGGTGAAAAGGATCATCCGGTACATCAAAGGATCAATTAATTTCAGAATTTGGTAGCCTATGGGAACTAGTTTGGACATTGTTGGATACTCAGATGCCGATTGGGCAGGATCAGTGGATGATCGGAAAAGCACGAGTGGTGCATGCTTCTATCTTGGCCATTGCCTTGTTGCATGGCACAGTAAAAAGCAGAATTGCATAGCACTCTCGACTGCCGAAGCGGAATACATTTCAGCGGGTAGTTGTTCAACTCAACTTATTTGGATGAAAAGTGTGTTGAGTGACTTCCGGATTTCAGCATCTTCGGTAACAATTCTTTGTGACAACATTAATGCTATAAACATTTCCAAAAACCCTGTGTTGCACTCTAGATCGAACAAAACACATTGAACTTAGATATCATTTTCTTAGAGAGCTAGTTGATGTCACGCCCCGAGTTTAAAAATCAGGTCTGAAATTTTTCTTTTCTTTTTTTTTTTTGTTTAAATCAGAGTTTGCAAAACAGGCGTAACAGACCGCCACACATATAGGAAACTCTCTATTCCGCGAACAGAGACTCCCCTATATATGCACGGCTAGGCTAGTAATCAGCGACAGATATCTCAGTACAACTACTAATCTATTCAGCAGGAATAATCAGAATTAAGTTATTACATCATCAGTTTTAAATGTCTAAATCAAGATAAGCTGGAATGAAATACAGAAAGTAAATGTCTGCAAAAGTCATCAATGTGTAATGCTCATGGGGACAGCTCTATCGTAATCGGCTCACTGGATCGTCCCGACATCTCACCACCCGACGGACCTACAACAGTCACCCGAGGGTGTGAGATACACCGGAGTGCATCCCAGTGGGCACGACGAGCCGAGAAATAGCTAATCGTACCTACTGGGTACTAAAATCTGCGGATAGTAAAGATCTGTAGGAAAAGCTGGAAACATAGATGTCTACTAATAATCAGAAATAAAACTGCAGGTAAGTATGCTGAACAATCAGGGTGTCTCAGAGATAACTATCATGAAAACTGTAGAGCATGCAGGCCGGAAATCAAAGTCAACTACAAGGATCATGTATAAGAACTACAAGTGATACAAGCATGTCTACAGGTAATAGTGCTGGAAACAACTGAGCAGCAGTACGAGTAAAAGTAATGCGTCAAAGGTAAAAAAACCAAATATCCAATCACGTGCCAATATTGGTCTCAAAGAACCTCAGGCAATGCCACTGTTCGGCACCTTTTTCGGCTGACATAACCTTGTCGAGGGCTCACGGGTCTATCATCAGACCACTTTACCGGTAAAGAACAATCTCCACGGGGAGCTACCCCGGCCATGTTCGTGAAGTACAGCAGTGCATGGCAAATCATAATGATCAATCTCACGGTCTAGTGACCGGGTAGTCGGCAACATGCCGAGATCCCAACAGGGAATCATCTGTCTATATCTATCCATCGGAATCAATCAATCATGCATATCGAGTAGTGTCTATCAATCAGGATCAATCAATCATGCATATCAATAATATCTCGAATAACATCTCAATGACAGGAATCAACAGGTGTCATCTAATCATGCAAATCTATATATATCAATCAATCAGGATGAGTCAGGAATAATCAGGGATCATGTAGATAATAATCGGCTGACAGGAATCAACAAGTGTCATCAAATCATGTAGATCTATATACTGAAAAAAAACTGATGAACAGATATGTATATGGTATGTCTCATGAAGATCAAGGTCTATCAGAAATATAAAAACTGATAAACAGGTACGTAAGATATGTCTCACGTAGATCAAGATCTATCAGGACTAATCATAGGGCATGTCAATACAATCATCAAGGCTCATCTAGATAAAATCAGTAGGTATATATGATGAGTCTAAAAGAATCAATGTCTATCAGGGGATCATGTGATATATATTCAGTCATCATAGGTCGTATCGGTATAATTCGCAGGCTGATAAAAAAAAAGGGTGTCCGACTGGACTAAAGCAACCAGAGGGCCGAATAGATCAAGCCCGGACCGAAGCTAACCCACCTGGATGAAGGTAGAGTCCCCGAACTCCCAATCAACAACTGGGGGCTGGCGTCGAACAACTGGGCCCTGTATAAAGAGCTATAATCAGTAATAGACTCACACAACCCTTTCCCGTCGACGTTACACTACGGAAAGTTAAACGGGTCAAATCGGTCAATTTATCGATCAATATCTAATTCCTGGTCAACGGGGACCATCGGAATCCTACAAAATGGCCAGGTAGTGCGTAAGTACTGTCTAAGGTCAGCTAGGGTGACCATCTTGCATTTAAGTCCAACAGGTATCAAAATTTGCATAAAATAGTAAGTTCTTTACTGTTTCGGCTTGTTCGTAAAATCCGGGAATCCAAATGTGACACCGTAAGTGCCAGCGTGTCACATTTTATGCGAAGAACCCCGTGCTCATCATCTTGGGTCAGCGCGAAACCCCAGGGCAAAGTTAGCCTTTTATCTCGCGATTTTGGACACAGTGTTTTGCCCCGTTCTTACAATCCAGGGGTCCAAAATCGACGCCGTAAGTTTCAGCGGGTTCGTTACGTCGAGACGGAGCCCGTGCTCACGGGTTTTAGTCGACACGGATCCCGAGTTAAAAGTTGGCCCATAGTTTATTTAGGTCCAAAACACAACTATGCTAGATCTTAACATACACATGATCTAGATATGATCTAACTTGAGCATGAAGTGCTGTCATGACAGAGGAGTAGTGTGCTCACCTGAGGAGCACCGGAAACCCGCCGGAACAGTGGCCGGAGCAACACCCAAGATTGGCCAAGGCTCGGGTTAGGGTGATCTTGCAGCAACTTGGGTTCTTCTCTGTATCCAAGGTGAGCACTAGCTAGGAGGGGTCCCCAGAAGACCTCGGGTGCAGTCCGGGTCGGCCGGCGGCGGCCGGAGGCGAGCCCGAGATGGTGTTCTCGGGTGCAAGTTTTTGGAGCTGGCAGCAGGGGGGGATTTAGCCCAAAAATAAAATGATGGAAAGCATTCACGGGATCTACAGACCTTACCTGTGCGGTTGGCCGGAGGCCGGGGTGCCGGAGTTGGCCGGAGTTCGAGTCTAGCGCTACCTCGGGTGCAACTGCAGCGAGGAAAATGCCCACGTTAAGATGGACATGCAACCTGATGGGAGGACTTATATAGATCACAGAAGCCTACCTGGAGGTTCCCGGCGACCGAGGAGCGCCGGCGAGGCGGCGCCGGAGGAGCTCGGTCAAGCTTCAAGGCCTCTAATGGCGGATTCCGGCGGAGGACCTCCGGGCCGGTGCAAGATGGACCAGTAGCTCCGTCTCGATGTTGCGGAGCTTGGTGCAGAGGTGCCCGATGCCGGAAAGCCGCGGCGGCGCCGGACGGCTGTGATCGGCCGAAGGTGAAGAAAACCGGGTTCTAGGGCTTCTCCGCGCGGCTTAACCACTCACCCGATCATCTTGAAACTTCGCGCGTAGTGAGCAGTCACCAAGGAGAAGAGGATCAACGGCTCTGATCCGAGGTTCAATGGTTGGAAAAATCGGAAACCGAGTTCGTCGGAAAACGATAATTTCCGGTGAACCTAGCCTTTGCCGGCAACGGGGACGGCGGCGAGGGCTCGGGTTGCGTAGGGAGGATCCCCTCGACGTCAGGAAGACTTCTCAAGGATCAAAAACCCAAAAGTTTAAAGTCTTTTCCAACCTTTCTCTTCGCCGGAAAATTTGGAGGAGAAGGATCCCCCGCGGCGGCGCGCGGCGACGGCCGGGTCCGGGATCACCTTGGCTCGGACGCGGCTTCACCAGGGACTCCTCCAGATCAGGTCTTGGTCGTCCAAGCACCTCCCGAGCACCCTCTCTCCAATCACCCGAGATCAAGGCGTTTCTTGATCTCTCTCTCGTTTCCAGCGACGGGAGGGTTGCAACTGCTGGTACGGGCTGGCGAGGAGTGGGAAGTTGGGTGAGAACGTGGGTTATAGGCTGGGGCGGCAGTTACAATACCGGTATGGTGAGGGCACGATCTTGAATCGTGCAAGTATTGCACAATTGCAATAAACCCCCCAGCTTTTGGCGTTTTGGGTTTTGGTCCCTCACAGCAGCACAATCTTGCACTCAGGTCCTTTCTCAAGGAGCAGCACGCAGTTCGAGGCAACTTATATAGGGTTATATGTGCAAAAATCACATTTTTCGCTGTGTTTCACGCTTTTCGAGGCGATCCGTTCGTCGAAACGGAAAATGGACTGCGCCATGACGTCCGGCTCGACGAGACCTATCAGGTAGCGATTTTTGATTTTCGAAAAACTGCCCGGATTAAATCTCGGTCCATAAAATACAGTCCCGAAATACAGTTTTCGCGTTTTTTCGAGACTTAGAGTCGTCAAACGGAAATTCCGTCAGTGCCATTGCGTCCAGAACGTCGGAGCCATTCAAATCGACTACCTGAAGTGCTATGTTCGGATTCCAGATAGTGAATTGGCTCAACGTTGACGCAAAGGGGTTCGAAATTTAGGGTTTACTGTTCATTGTACCCTCGACTTAAGTCGCGGGTTCCGCCCGCTTCTTCGTCGATTTCTGGAAGATCCGACCGTCAGATCTGAACAAGCTTAATATGATTTTCACTCAGTTCGTCATGACGGTCGCACTCGTGGTCTCGGATCTTCGAGGTTAGGCTCGGATTGAAAGGCGATATTTCTGGCCCACTAACTGTGCAAATTACACTGCAGAAAAGGGGCACTTAGACCACGGGTGCTTTTCATGATCCAAATTCAACTTGACTCAAATCAATTTCATTTCTTTATTTATTTTCAAAATTCAAGTTCTTACATCTCTCCCACCAAAAAGGAAGTTTCGTCCCTGAAACTTATAATTAAAAGGTCTTATTCCAGAAGCCTACATCTTAAAGTCATGCTTTATGAAATGCTTACAATAGTTCATTCGAGAGCTACGAAATCAGTCGTCGGGTTTCCCTCCGTTGGCTCTCCATGAGGGGTCAGTGCATAGACGCGTCCACCTGCCGACTGATACCCTCCAAAAGGTGGTCGAGGTAGAGGGGGACGCCCAGTTGAAGCTGAGCTAGGCGCCGGTTCTTGTCGTCGTTGCGAAGGTGCGGGTACAGGGGCTGTGATCTGCGCAGGTGCGGAACCCTGCGGGCACTCTGAAGCTCTATGTCCCTGTTGGCCGCACCTGAAGCATCGACCATGCCTCTGTTCACAATCCCTCGCCCGGTGGGTATCCCCGCAGAAGACGCAAGGTCGGGGTGGCTTCGCCTTCTTGTTCTGATTTGAACGCCCATCGCCGTTTCCAGGATGTGCCCTTTTCTTGCCCTTGTCCTTATCCTTGTCCTTGTCCACCGCATTCCGCTCAGCGCGGGACATCTTGACCTCCGCCTCGATCGCTAGACACCGCTCCACGCAGTTGTCGAAGTCGGTGGAGAGGTGCGACGCGAGGTGTCGGCGAATCTCAGGCCTCAAGCCCTGCGAAAACAAGCGTACCTTCCGGCGTTCCTCGCGCACCGCCTGGGGCACCAGGTCGGCGATGCGCAGGAACTCCCGCTCGTACTCTCGGACGCTCTTGTCGCCCTGTTTGATCGTCTCTAACTCGCGCTCGAGACCCTCCTTGGTGGTCTCCTTGAGGTGATGCTGGTCCATGGCGTTTTTAAAATCTTCCCAAGTAGGATCAGCTGGACTCGGGAAGTAGCGCTCTCGATGTCGCCTCCACCATTTGGATGCCCGGCCCTCCAGGCAATGTACAGCGATGTGGACCTTGTCGCGGTCCTCGGTGTAGGCGTCTTGGAATAATTTCTCCATATGATCGATCCATTCCTCGACCGCCCAGTGGTCCTCGTCTTTGCCGTCAAAGGTTTGCGGCTTGAACTTTTTGAACTCTAGCAAAACCGCCTTCGCTCGGGCCCTCTCTGCTCGATCGGCCTCAGTATCGGCCGCAGGATCAACAGCAGGAGCGACAGAGCGAGAGGAAGCAGACACGATAGAAGCAGTGGCGGCATGGGCAGCAGCAACCCTCGGTACCGCCCTGGAGGTTGCGGCAGGGGCTGGAGCTGGAACGGGCCCCGCCGGTGGTGGTGCGGGGTCTACATCTGGCTCAGCCAAGCATTCAGGCTCAGCGACGGCTGGTGCAGCAGGGGGTGCAACCGGCGATGTGACCTCAGGTACAGATGGAGGAGCAGGCGGGGTAGGAGTGGAAGGGCCAGCAGCCTGCTGCTGCATAAATTGCTGGAACATCCCAGCCAGAGTCGCCACCTGGACCTCAAGCCGGTCCATACGGCCCTGATCAACGGGCTCACTCGGCGTGCTAGGTGGCCGGCCTACTCCACGGCCCGTGCCCCGTCCCCGTCCACGACCTGGAGGACGAGCCATAGCTACAATATAGAAGCAGGTCAGAACAGACTCTGATAATATCTTGAGTTTCTAACCCTTATACTAGACATACCCAACGCTCTCACGTGACAAGTCATCCTAGGGTTCATCCTAACCAGTTCCTAATCATCTTTTCCTAGGTACCGTATACCTATTGCTCTGATACCATCTAATCTGTCACGCCCCGAGTTTAAAAATCAGGTCTGAAATTTTTCTTTTCTTTTTTTTTTTTGTTTAAATCAGAGTTTGCAAAACAGGCGTAACAGACCGCCACACATATAGGAAACTCTCTATTCCGCGAACAGAGACTCCCCTATATATGCACGGCTAGGCTAGTAATCAGCGACAGATATCTCAGTACAACTACTAATCTATTCAGCAGGAATAATCAGAATTAAGTTATTACATCATCAGTTTTAAATGTCTAAATCAAGATAAGCTGGAATGAAATACAGAAAGTAAATGTCTGCAAAAGTCATCAATGTGTAATGCTCATGGGGACAGCTCTATCGTAATCGGCTCACTGGATCGTCCCGACATCTCACCACCCGACGGACCTACAACAGTCACCCGAGGGTGTGAGATACACCGGAGTGCATCCCAGTGGGCACGACGAGCCGAGAAATAGCTAATCGTACCTACTGGGTACTAAAATCTGCGGATAGTAAAGATCTGTAGGAAAAGCTGGAAACATAGATGTCTACTAATAATCAGAAATAAAACTGCAGGTAAGTATGCTGAACAATCAGGGTGTCTCAGAGATAACTATCATGAAAACTGTAGAGCATGCAGGCCGGAAATCAAAGTCAACTACAAGGATCATGTATAAGAACTACAAGTGATACAAGCATGTCTACAGGTAATAGTGCTGGAAACAACTGAGCAGCAGTACGAGTAAAAGTAATGCGTCAAAGGTAAAAAAAACCAAATATCCAATCACGTGCCAATATTGGTCTCAAAGAACCTCAGGCAATGCCACTGTTCGGCACCTTTTTCGGCTGACATAACCTTATCGAGGGCTCACGGGTCTATCATCAGACCACTTTACCGGTAAAGAACAATCTCCACGGGGAGCTACCCCGGCCATGTTCGTGAAGTACAGCAGTGCATGGCAAATCATAATGATCAATCTCACGGTCTAGTGACCGGGTAGTCGGCAACATGCCGAGATCCCAACAGGGAATCATCTGTCTATATCTATCCATCGGAATCAATCAATCATGCATATCGAGTAGTGTCTATCAATCAGGATCAATCAATCATGCATATCAATAATATCTCGAATAACATCTCAATGACAGGAATCAACAGGTGTCATCTAATCATGCAAATCTATATATATCAATCAATCAGGATCAGTCAGGAATAATCAGGGATCATGTAGATAATAATCGGCTGACAGGAATCAACAAGTGTCATCAAATCATGTAGATCTATATACTGAAAAAAAACTGATGAACAGATATGTATATGGTATGTCTCATGAAGATCAAGGTCTATCAGAAATATAAAAACTGATAAACAGGTACGTAAGATATGTCTCACGTAGATCAAGATCTATCAGGACTAATCATAGGGCATGTCAATACAATCATCAAGGCTCATCTAGATAAAATCAGCAGGTATATATGATGAGTCTAAAAGAATCAATGTCTATCAGGGGATCATGTGATATATATTCAGTCATCATAGGTCGTATCGGTATAATTCGCAGGCTGATAAAAAAAAAGGGTGTCCGACTGGACTAAAGCAACCAGAGGGCCGAATAGATCAAGCCCGGACCGAAGCTAACCCACCTGGATGAAGGTAGAGTCCCCGAACTCCCGATCAACAACTGGGGGCTGGCGTCGAACAACTGGGCCCTGTATAAAGAGCTATAATCAGTAATAGACTCACACAACCCTTTCCCGTCGACGTTACACTACGGAAAGTTAAACGGGTCAAATCGGTCAATTTATCGATCAATATCTAATTCCTGGTCAACGGGGACCATCGGAATCCTACAAAATGGCCAGGTAGTGCGTAAGTACTGTCTAAGGTCAGCTAGGGTGACCATCTTGCATTTAAGTCCAACAGGTATCAAAATTTGCATAAAATAGTAAGTTCTTTACTGTTTCGGCTTGTTCGTAAAATCCGGGAATCCAAATGTGACACCGTAAGTGCCAGCGTGTCACATTTTATGCGAAGAACCCCGTGCTCATCATCTTGGGTCAGCGCGAAACCCCAGGGCAAAGTTAGCCTTTTATCTCGCGATTTTGGACACAGTGTTTTGCCCCGTTCTTACAATCCAGGGGTCCAAAATCGACGCCGTAAGTTTCAGCGGGTTCGTTACGTCGAGACGGAGCCCGTGCTCACGGGTTTTAGTCGACACGGATCCCGAGTTAAAAGTTGGCCCATAGTTTATTTAGGTCCAAAACACAACTATGCTAGATCTTAACATACACATGATCTAGATATGATCTAACTTGAGCATGAAGTGCTGTCATGACAGAGGAGTAGTGTGCTCACCTGAGGAGCACCGGAAACCCGCCGGAACAGTGGCCGGAGCAACACCCAAGATTGGCCAAGGCTCGGGTTAGGGTGATCTTGCAGCAACTTGGGTTCTTCTCTGTATCCAAGGTGAGCACTAGCTAGGAGGGGTCCCCAGAAGACCTCGGGTGCAGTCCGGGTCGGCCGGCGGCGGCCGGAGGCGAGCCCGAGATGGTGTTCTCGGGTGCAAGTTTTTGGAGCTGGCAGCAGGGGGGGATTTAGCCCAAAAATAAAATGATGGAAAGCATTCACGGGATCTACAGACCTTACCTGTGCGGTTGGCCGGAGGCCGGGGTGCCGGAGTTGGCCGGAGTTCGAGTCTAGCGCTACCTCGGGTGCAACTGCAGCGAGGAAAATGCCCACGTTAAGATGGACATGCAACCTGATGGGAGGACTTATATAGATCACAGAAGCCTACCTGGAGGTTCCCGGCGACCGAGGAGCGCCGGCGAGGCGGCGCCGGAGGAGCTCGGTCAAGCTTCAAGGCCTCTAATGGCGGATTCCGGCGGAGGACCTCCGGGCCGGTGCAAGATGGACCAGTAGCTCCGTCTCGATGTTGCGGAGCTTGGTGCAGAGGTGCCCGATGCCGGAAAGCCGCGGCGGCGCCGGACGGCTGTGATCGGCCGAAGGTGAAGAAAACCGGGTTCTAGGGCTTCTCCGCGCGGCTTAACCACTCACCCGATCATCTTGAAACTTCGCGCGTAGTGAGCAGTCACCAAGGAGAAGAGGATCAACGGCTCTGATCCGAGGTTCAATGGTTGGAAAAATCGGAAACCGAGTTCGTCGGAAAACGATAATTTCCGGTGAACCTAGCCTTTGCCGGCAACGGGGACGGCGGCGAGGGCTCGGGTTGCGTAGGGAGGATCCCCTCGACGTCAGGAAGACTTCTCAAGGATCAAAAACCCAAAAGTTTAAAGTCTTTTCCAACCTTTCTCTTCGCCGGAAAATTTGGAGGAGAAGGATCCCCCGCGGCGGTGCGCGGCGACGGCCGGGTCCGGGATCACCTTGGCTCGGACGCGGCTTCACCAGGGACTCCTCCAGATCAGGTCTTGGTCGTCCAAGCACCTCCCGAGCACCCTCTCTCCAATCACCCGAGATCAAGGCGTTTCTTGATCTCTCTCTCGTTTCCAGCGACGGGAGGGTTGCAACTGCTGGTACGGGCTGGCGAGGAGTGGGAAGTTGGGTGAGAACGTGGGTTATAGGCTGGGGCGGCAGTTACAATACCGGTATGGTGAGGGCACGATCTTGAATCGTGCAAGTATTGCACAATTGCAATAAACCCCCCACCTTTTGGCGTTTTGGGTTTTGGTCCCTCACAGCAGCACAATCTTGCACTCAGGTCCTTTCTCAAGGAGCAGCACGCAGTTCGAGGCAACTTATATAGGGTTATATGTGCAAAAATCGCATTTTTCGCTGTGTTTCACGCTTTTCGAGGCGATCCGTTCGTCGAAACGGAAAATGGACTGCGCCATGACGTCCGGCTCGACGAGACCTATCAGGTAGCGATTTTTGATTTTCGAAAAACTGCCCGGATTAAATCTCGGTCCATAAAATACAGTCCCGAAATACAGTTTTCGCATTTTTTTCGAGACTTAGAGTCGTCAAACGGAAATTCCGTCAGTGCCATTGCGTCCAGAACGTCGGAGCCATTCAAATCGACTACCTGAAGTGCTATGTTCGGATTCCAGATAGTGAATTGGCTCAACGTTGACGCAAAGGGGTTCGAAATTTAGGGTTTACTGTTCATTGTACCCTCGTCGCGGGTTCCGCCCGCTTCTTCGTCGATTTCTGGAAGATCCGACCGTCAGATCTGAACAAGCTTAATATGATTTTCACTCAGTTCGTCATGACGGTCGCACTCGTGGTCTCGGATCTTCGAGGTTAGGTTCGGATTGAAAGGCGATATTTCTGGCCCACTAACTGTGCAAATTACACTGCAGAAAAGGGGCACTTAGACCACGGGTGCTTTTCATGATCCAAATTCAACTTGACTCAAATCAATTTCAATTTCAATTGCAGAAAAGGGGCATAGTAGCTGTAGAGTTTACTTACCAGCTTTTCCTTACAGGCATGCATTTGTTACTTTATGCCTCTAGTAGACTTAGTGGGCAGACCGTTGGGCTTGTTGGCGGCACCCGCTGAGAACTACTTGGGACGTAGTTCTCACACCCGTCGTGGTGTATTTTCCCACAGGGACTTCTACTCCTGTTCCTGCTGCTCCAGTTGCTGCTTCTTCTGACCGAGGTAAGGGAGTCGCGAGCTAGATCCCTACCAGTCGTCGTCCAGAGAGTAGATGTACCCTTTTTATATTATGAGAGTTACTTATTGTTGAGTGACCTTGTAGTGAGGTATAGAGTTGTACTTTTCTTTCAGAGTTGAGTGACTTGTACTTTGGTGAGGACTTTGTATTAATTTATTTTATTTCTAGCAGTTTATTTTCAGCTCTGATATCTGGATAGTATAGTATCTATCTTTTGCAGATTAGACGCTTCGTCTATACGGGGTTCACCGTATGGGCGGCGGATCTGTTGGCGAGCCCGGGTCGTAGTTTCGACGCCGGGGCGTGACAGAAACAAGCTCAAGAAGCCTATCTGGAGTGGATACAACGAACTCCGGTTCACAACTTTTTAGATTGTCATTGAAAAGAAAAGGCAGAAGATTTAAGAGTCATGGAAAAAAAAAAAAAAAAAAGCTGCTAAATGCATATAATCAAACTGCAACTAAAGAGACATGCCAAAAAACAGTTCAACAAAATTGTAAATCCGCCAAACATAAACATTCAGCAACGGAAAGCATTTCCAGTGAGCAGTTAATTGGAACAACACTGGATGTCTTCCACCATTCTTTCTCTGGCACATTTTTAAACTTAACCAGCATGAGCAATGATATTGAGTCAAATATCAAGGAGAGAGTCCCTCCAAATAAGAATATTAGTCAAAAAGTTCAAAATTTCTCACGCATTATTTTAACTATTTAACATAGGCGTCCTGCATACATGCCCCAAGAGAACTCTAGCTTTATCTGTATCAAATCAAAATTGGACACTTGCTAAATGTCTTCTTCCAAAGAGAAGTGCATACATGCATAGTTTGCTTATAATATAAGACAAGTCAAGCATCATCATCAAAAAAAAAAAAAAAAAAAAAAAAAGAGATTCCCCCACCCCCACAACCAGTCCCTACACCAAATTAATAATACTCACTTATAGTGACATCACAAACTAAAAATGATTATGGGCCATGATTTTCATTTACAATGTGAATTCTGCATAAGGAACTAAAAACTATTTTTTTTCTAAATTCTACCCAGACTTCAAAAACCTTTAATGGAAAAAGTTTGGCGATGGACCTACCCATGAACCTGGTGATCAACAAGGGCGCCTGTGACACCCCCGGAATTTGGATTAGTCCTCTATATAAATGATATAATAGGACTAAATCTCTAACCCGGCTATAGCATTTTGGATGGTAGCAAGATCCAAGAGGAACATGAGAGTTAAGCGTGCTAGAGCTAGAGTAGTTCTAGGATGGGTGACCCCCTGGGAAGTGGGGCGTCACAGTTGGTATCAGAGACATTCACCAGCCGGAAATGTGAGATGAGTCTCGGCTGAGCCAGGGTTATATAGCGGGTAGAGCGAGGCTCCCCGGCTAATAACCGTTGTGGGTGGAGTGCAGCTCCCCACAAGGTCGGCTAAGGCTAGCGAGATGAGTCTCACATCGCCTGGTGCTTGTGAGTGTGCTTGAGCCTGACGTGGACGTCAGGGCTTAAAGGGGGGAAGAATGTGACACCCCCGGAATTTGGATTAGTCCTCTATATAAATGATATAATAGGACTAAATCTCTAACCCGGCTATAGCATTTTGGATGGTAGCAAGATCCAAGAGGAACATGAGAGTTAAGCGTGCTAGAGCTAGAGTAGTTCTAGGATGGGTGACCCCCTGGGAAGTGGGGCGTCACAGCGCCAGGTTGCAAGCTTACTGTGTGTATCCCCAGAGCCTTGAGTGGCTTGCAAATTGATCTTACCTGACCGTAAATATGAAAGAAACACATGAGTACGAAACACATGAGTACGAAACACAAGAGTACACTGTATCATCCAGATAACTACAAAGCAAATATAAGAAAGGTCAGAAAAAAAAAGAAAAAAGGAAAAAAGGGTTTCCAACAAAAATTGATCGAACAAACAGAGCAGCCAAAAAGTAGTAGCAAGAAGAGAATTGTAGCAACTGCAAGATACACTAAATTTGAGCAAAAGCGTGAGACCTGAATAGCTTTCTCCTGTGAAGGCACGAGGAACAAGAGGAAGGGACATTTGACGACAAGGCCCTGCTTCTCCTTCCTAGTGATGATATCGGATGCTGCAGAAACAAGCCAAGCGATCTGCTCTCTGGAAGAGCAAGCCCCGCTCGTGTCCAGCACATTCGACCTAGTAGAGCAGCACCTCCAGAGATCAACGCCCCAGGTGCTACCGAGGAGGAGCGATCCATCCGCACTCTCGTCGAGCTTGCCCTCGTCCCTCCAAGCATCTTGTATGGCGTTGAGGCATAGGATTAGGAACTTGGAAGGGCATCCGTAGTCGTCTTCGCCGCTCTTTGGACCGATCTTTACGGTGGCGACTGCGACGGTCGCGCTACTTCCGACCTGCGCTTCCTTATCGGGATTGAGGGAAGGAGGATTATTCTCCTTGCGTTGCTTTTTCTTCTTCTTCTTCTTCGGAGGAGGAATAGCTCAGCCTCTGCGTCGCTGGGTCGCGGAGGCCGAGGAGGCAGAGGTGGCGTCGTGCCCTGCTGCGGCGCCGGAGTGCCGCTGGAGCTCGGCCTCTGCGTCGCGCCCTGCGAGAAGCCGCCGAGGAGGAGGAACCGCGAGAGGGGAGAGTGGGTGGGTGGGAGGTGAACGGTTTTGGGGGGAAATTAAATTTAGGGTTTTTTTTGGGAGAAAAGAAAAGAGGGGAAGAAAAAATTTCAGGAATTTTTTTTTTAACATGTAGAGGAGGTTGTGCCAAACCGCCTTTAAGACGGCTCTATGGTAAAACATAGAGGCGGTTGCAACAACCGCCTCTACGCAACCGCTTCTACATGCGCTTTTTCCTATAGTGATAGCAAATATATTCCTACAAAATTCAACTTTTTATATTTATCCTTTCAAAAATCCAACCTTATTCATATATATACCTACCGTCTATCTCTGTTAGAAAAATTTAGTTAATCATAGATTAAATACTTAACCTTGGTTAAGAAAAAAAAAGTAAATTTATTTTTTTACCCTTTTTATATTATAACCATAGCTTTTATAAGGATATATTTATAAGGACAAAATAGACATTTTATCTATATTTTGTTAAAAAATAAACGGTAATAAATTAGAGGGATATATATGAATAACTTAGGATTTTTGAAGGAATACATATGAAAAGTTAAATTTTGTAGGAAATATTTGTTATTTGATATGTTTTCAGGAATCCGTATGCAATTAACCCTTTAATAAAAAGCAATATTGCTTATGTACTCCAAAGTAAAGTGGAATGTATATTTTACATCCTCTCTAGTCAAAAAAACATTAATTTTTTATTTGCCACATTAATTTTTTTTAACAAAAAATTATTTAAATTTTTGTAAATTCGAGGCGTAAATTTACACTAGTTTTAAAATATATACAAATAAATAAATAATGTAAAATATTATTAAAATATTACCAAACAATCCCTTATAAGTTATAATAAATTAAACAACAAAAATATTTGTTTACTGTGAAAATAATTTGTCCTCTTTTCTAAAAATGCAAATAAATTTGAATTGAATTTGAATTGGTGTAGCTTCATCCTAATTTGTCCCAAGTAGAACGCTAATATGATATATTAAAAATTCTTCAAAAATTTACTCTCATAAGTAAAAGACCTGTTTGACAATTATTGAAAAATAAAATAGAGTTTTATTTTACAACGTATTGGATATATTGAAAAATTTAATACTCTATAAAAATATTACTCGATTTTTAACTGTTTGGATTGTGAACTTTAAGAAAATATCATGTTTTAAATTTAAACTTTCAATACAAAAAGTTAAATTTAAAAATATAAATTTTTAATTTTTAATTTTAAAATTTTAAAATTAGGATTTAAATTTTAAATTTAAGATTTTTAAAATTGAATTTGAATTTTTAAATTTTAAAATTAAAATGTGAAATTTTAAATTTTAAATTTTAAATTTCAATTTTAAAATTTAAAAATTAAAATTTAAAATTTAAAAATTCAAATATAAAATTAAAATTTAAAATTTAAATATAAAATATAAAATATAAAATATAAAATTTTAAAATAAAAAATAAAAAATAAAAAATAAAATTTAAAATTTAAAATTTTATAATATTAATTTTAAGTTTTAAATATAAAATTTTATTATTTTAAAATAATGAATTTTAATTTTAAAATATTAAATTTTAATTTATTATTTAAAATTTTAAATTTTCAAAATTTAAAATTTAAATTTAGATTTTATTTTTAAATTTTTAATTTTTTTTAGTTTTAAATTTTAAATTTTAAATTTTAAATTTTTAAAATTTAAAATTCTAAAATTTAAATTTAAATTTAAATTTAAAATTTAAAATTTAAAATTTTTAAAAAGTTACGAAATGCGAAAAAGGGCTATGGAGAAGTCTTACGCGAAATAGGAAATTTTTTTTAGCCGGTTTAACCGTTTTTTTAAAAAAAAATAATTTAAAATATTAATTCTACATTATAATATTTTTAGTTATTCAAATTGACTAACTAATAAAAAAAAAAAATAATATTTTTTAAATTACAGAATAAAATAGTTTAAAATTTTGTTTGGAAAATTTCCTAAACAGGGTCTCAATCCCGACCGACTCGATAAGAAATAAAGCGGGTAAGCGTCCGTTTGCATTCCTACTCCGAAATCAGTGCTTTTCGCACATTTTAAATAGTGACTTTCCGTGGAGCGGCATATATTACCAAAAATAGAAAGGGGTATTTCGGTCTTTTCATTCAGCTTCGAGGGCGTTTTCCATTCGATACTAACGAGGCTCCCCAAACAGCACTGCTCTCTTATATAAGTACACCTAAAACACTCCTGCTTTCGCGTTCCTCGTGCTCTCCGCTTTTTCTCTCTCCTCCCTCTTCGATCTCTCCGTCCATGGCCTCCATCACCGGATCTGCGATCTCCTTCTCCGCCCCCGCATTGCGGCGGAGCCAGGTATCTTCTCGACCATCCTCTCCTCGATCTGATTCCTCGCTCTTGATTTGTTCCGCGTTCTAGGGTTTTGATTCGGTCTCTGGGCGACTTGTTGTTGGCTTGGTTTTAGATTTTGTGTTTATTTGGGGTTATTTGATGCTGTGGATGCTTGGAATGGTTTGGTGGTGCTCGAAAATGCTATTGTTTTGGTGATTTTAATGGGAAAGTTGATTTATTGGGTTTTTGGGTTTAGAAATATGTGAGGTTTAAGCTATGTCGTCGCGATCCCTTCGGAGAACCTTGTTGTTGGTCTGTTCGTCGTTCGAGGGCTTTGATTAGGTTTTTGAGCTGCTTGTTGGTGGAGAACGTCATCAATTTGATCCTGGTTTTGATTTCGTGCTCAAAAAGGGTTTTTTGATGCTGTGGATGCTGGGGATGGGTTGGCGGTGCTAAAAAATGCCGTCTTTTTTGGGGATTTTATTGGGAAAGGAGATTTGCTGGGTTTTTTTTGGTTTATAAAAGCGTATGAGGTTTAATCGTTCTTCATCTGTTCCTCTTTCTAGGGTTTTGATTAGGCTTTTGAGCTACTTGTTGGCGGATAACGGGATAATTTTGATCCTGTTTCTGATTTCGTGCTTATTTTGGCTTAGTTGATGCTGTAGATTCTTGGAATGGTTTGATGATAGTGCTAAAAAATGCCTTCTTTTTTGGGCATTTTATTGGGAAAGGTGATTTTGTGGGGTTTTTTGGTTTATGAGCGGACGAGGTTAAGCCGTATCATCCCGATCCCTTCGAAATCCCTCTCTGTTGATCTTTTCCCTATCCTAGGATTCTGATTAGGCTTTTCAGAAACTTGTGTGATGGAGTGTGTGACAATTTTAATCCCGTTTTTGATTTTGTTTAATCCCGTTTTTTGATCTGTGGATTATTGAAATGGTTTCACGGTGCTCTAAAAGGCCATCTTTTTGGGTTATTTTTAGGGGAATCTAATTTATGGACTTTTTTAGCGAATGAGTGTTCAAATATTGAGGTGTATTTGTTGTAAAATGAGTGGATTTTTCTCGATCTGCAGTTTCTTGGTTGTTCGATTATTATAAATGGAATGGTGACTGAGGTCATGTTTGATTTTTTTTCTTTATAGTGACCAAAAAGAATGAAACATATGTTATTGAGGTTTTTCTTTTCTAGATTAGAAAACTTATTTTGTCCTTGTAGCAATGGTGATTTTCTGCGTTCATTTGGTTTCAAACAAGGAATTAAGTATTCATCCGTGCCTTACGGTACGGAGCGATACGTATCGTGCCACCAATTAGGCGGCACGGTACAGAGGGGGTCTCTTTTGGCCCTCCTGTGCCGTGATACCCTCTGAGTATCGAACGAGACAGAGCGATACCCAGAGAGTATCACGGTATGTGGCACTGCGTGCCCACACAGGCACACAGTGCTTTTTTATTTTTTATTTTTCTTTATTTCGACCTTTTGTATTTTTTGGTTTCTTGTATAGACCTTTATCCCTCTCTCATTTAATTTTTTTTTTTTCACTTCTACATTTTTTAAAATTTTTTTCCTTTCAATCTCTTATTATTTTTTGATCACTTTGATTTTTTTTAAAAAGTAAAGAAATAGTAAAATCGAAGATCTATTTATTAGGTAAGTCAAAAAATTTACAACTTAATTTTTTTTTTCATACATTTAGAATATATTTAACTTATAAAGTATTTTTTATAAAGAAATATGAAATTATACAAATTTTTATTAACAATTTATAAAAATTTGAAAATATATCCACTTGATTTAATCATTATATGGTTCATTTTTTTTTTTTTGTACGGATTTAGTATTTTGTGTGAGATTTAAGATATTCTTAACTTTGAAAATTTTATTATTAGATTTAGAAATATAAGAATTCTAATAAAATTGAAAACTAAATAGAAGCAATTGATATTTAAATTTGCTTAATGTATATGCCATATAATTTAGTGTTTCATAAATAAATTGCACAAGTTTTCTTATTTAAATTTAAGAAAAATTAATTTTCTTCGATGAACTTGCAAATTTTTCATAAAATTTTTTAAAAAATTAATTTTCTTGAATTTATATTTTATAATTTTTAAAATTCTAAAAAATAAAAGATAAATAAAAAAAAAATTAAAAGTTAATCAATTTTTATTATTGCTTAATTTATTCATAGTATGGTTTATTATTAAATTTTTATGGACATAGTTTATAATTTTTTAAAAATTTTTAGGAAAAATAAATTTCTTTAGTTTGTCATAAATATTTTATAAAAATTTGAAAATGAAAAGAAACTATCAGTGCACTTGGGGTCTCATTCTAGTTTAGTCTAGTCATCATATGATCCTTCATCAAATCAATACGAATGGATCTTGCAAATTTTTATAAATTTTTTTTAAAAAAATAATTTTTTCTATGAGCTGTTGTTGTATTTAACTTCACCTATAAAGAAGACTACTACTATATTAAGCTACTAACTAGTAAGTTAGTAAGCTATTATTGACATTAGATCAAGACAAATCAATACATAGCTAAAATTTATAAATATTATACTAAAATTTTTAAAATAACATTCTAAAGCCTTATTGGAAAAAAAAAATTAAAATAATACTGTACCAAAGCGTGCGACTAGAACGTTGTGCGTGCCCATCGGCACGCAAGCGTGCCTGTGCCGTATCGTGCCAGGCAATGGCCGGCACACCCCCGTGCCACGACACTTTAATCCTTGATTTCAAAGTGTTTTGAGATGATACTCATTTATTGATTGATTTCAGATGCCAAAAATGTGTTTTCTATCAGCTAGATTTTGAGGGGTTTATTTTGATTGTATGTCAGTGGTTTTTCAAATCTGAAGGAACAATTTATTTCTTTCAAAAGCTGCTACCAGGATCTTGAAATATTTTATTATTTAGTCCAGCAAAATGCAGCTTTTCTTAGTTACTTATCCTCTTAACTATGATTACACTGCTTGCATGCTATAGGCTTGTATTTAGAGCTTCGTATGTGCGTGTGTTTTTTTTTTTATTGAGAACAAGATAGCATTCTGTCGCTTCATTCAAGGGGAGTGTGAACTTAGCTACAATCTGAGACAACTAGTGTCACGCCCCGGGAGTAGTTTTAAAGCAGAAAATGCCATAGATTTTGGAACTTTTTTTTTTTTTTTTATAAACCTCCTGCTCTAGCACGTGCACAGACCCGCCACGTATACAAATTTTCTCAGTATAAACGGACAGTCTTTCCTGTATATGTACGGCGTCGCAACCACAACTATACATCAACCATACATTTATCATACACTGAGTGCTAAGTTTAAAATAATCATTTATATGGGAAAAAACGCCCACCCAGCGTATCATAAGTTCGAAAGGATAAATCCGCAAGTTTTAAAGGCAATGCCTATACGACACTCAGTTTTCTAAAACCATTTTCGCAAATCTTTTTTATATTTAAAAACCCACGTCCACACGATGCATCCAGAAAGCTATACCGAAAACATAATCTCAAGATATATAACTAGCTAAGCAATAAAACCACAAGTCCGTCTCAACATCCACATCATCCACAATATCTAAAACCACATGCATGAAAACTAACCGACTGAAATAACCAAGTAATAAGGAAAGGAAGAGTATCACTAGTTTGAGAAAAGACTAACACTCCCTAGTCGCAACCTCACCTCTGTCCTGGACCCCACCCCCGACTGAATCTGTCACAAAGTGGGAGTCAGTGACATACACATGTAAGGATAAGAGCAACTATAGTAATAACTATAAAAGTGATGCTGTGCAATGATAGAACACCAAACCGTAAACCAGAGCATTCGAAACCCCATAATGCTACCACTCGTATCCCTCATGGAAAAAATAGAATATAGTCGCCATGTCGGTCCAAGGACCTCAGGCAATAAAACAGTCCCGCTCAGTAACCGGTGCAAAAAAACTCCCCATTGCAAAACCGCAGCACCGCAAATAACCGAAGGGGTCCCCTTACGCATGTAGTCGCGTATGGATCACGGGTCAAACAGACCACCTTTCCGGAAAAGTACACCGACACGGTAGCCAAACCGCTGGTGTGCGTGAAAGCGCCAAGAGCATGATGATCACAGAACATATACCAAAAAATCCTCTTGAGACAGTCAGTCGCTCAAGTGTAGCATATATATATATCAGATAGTAATGAAAATAGGGTTAGTCAATCAATCCTTGTCCTTTTTGGTGTAACATTCAGTCACCTTACCCATGACCATATCCGTATCCTACTATCACAGCAAACGCCATCAAGTTATAATAAAGAAGAAGGGAAGGGTTGAATAAAAGGCCATTCAACAACGTCCCCTTCTTCGAATCAGGGTACCCACCTCAAAGGAGACAAACAATCGCGCTCGCGACCCTCCCAAGCCTTTGAAACTTTATCCGGACCTAATAAATATTCAAATAAAACAAATCTATATTTTACCCCAACCGACAGATTTAGTGGTCCCGACCACTATGCCAAAAATTCCTTATGTTCCAAAATACCGAAACCGCCTCCGATGTCCGAATTGTCGCACCGATCGTTAAACTGATCAAAACTATGCCCCGAACAACTTTGCCGTTGTTCGGATCTGGACCGACAGTCTATAAGATCTCATACCGCGACAACCGAACGCCCGGAAGATAAAAACGCACTAAAAATACCCCTAGCATTAACCGATAGGAAAAATCGTGCAAAACACAAAATTACCGAAAATTAGAATTTTACAGGTGTACCGTAAGTAACAGACAAAGCCTCGGTGGTGAAGGAAAAGACCGGAGATCCAACTGTCGACGAGGCAACGGACGAAAAACCGGGCTCCTACCGTTGTCTTGACGAAGTCCGCGACGGAAAACGACCAAGCGGAGGATCACCTGACGGAAAAAACGAAACGAATTCCGTTAACCCAAAAATCAGCCTAAAGACCTTGTAGGCAGCGGCGGGCGGCGGCATCCTGCGTGGGCAACGCGCAGCGCATAAGCGGCACGGGTGCTGGCAGCGCGGGCCTGGCTGGGCCTCTCGCGCGGGCGGCCTGGTAGAGTAGCGCGCGCGGGCTTGGCTGGGCGGTGCGCTTGGGCGGCCTGGCAGAGCGGCGCACGAGCGCAAGCAACGCCGAGCGGCGGCCAAGCAGAGCGATGCACGGGCGCAAGCAGCGCCGAGCGGTGGCTGCTAGGGCATCTAGCGGCAGCGGCCTGGCAGGGCACGACCCTATGCGGCGTGCCCTAATAGCGCGCAGGCGGGGGCGCCTCTCAAGTGCACGGGACGCGCCTGGCATCGCGCGCGGCGGCGCCTGGCTAGGCAGCGAGCGGCGGTGGCGGCTAGGGCAACAGGCTGCGGCAACGGCTTGGCTAGGGCATCAAGCGACGGTCGAATCCTCCGTTAACGACCGTCAAGAACTCCGCCCAACGACTCCGCCAACCACCTCTCTGCTTCGACGGTAAACCCAACGAAACGAACAAAAACCGACGAACGAAAACCAAGGAACGAAACTAACCTGGCTCCGACGGGGAAGACGAAGTGACTCCGATCTCTGGCGGTGTTTCCGGATTCGATCTCCGGCGATGGCGACGTTTCCAATTTCGGTCTCTGGCACGCACAACGAGGAAGAAGAAGAAATCCAATCTTTAAAATCTTTTGGGGAATAAACGAAAATAAGGATTTTCTCTTTTATTTTTGTGTACGTATGAACATCCCAAAACTCGTGATATTTATAAGAGATTTTTACTAGTTTTTCTCGATAAGCGTGCCAAACTTTCGAAACGTCTCATAACCGCTAGTACGGATCCCGATGCACCAAAAACCTTAACGGGTATTAAAATCCCGAAACTTATCTTTTCAGACCCGCTAACAACAAAACATCAATCTGGGAGATCCGTAAGTCGGATTTTCAATCCGATCGCACTGCCGTTCTCCGTTCAACGAGCCCTACAACGTTACGACACCAACAACACAAAATTCCACACGAAACTAATGCCAAGAATTTACTTAAAAACTAACTTTATTCCAAAAACAAAAACTAAAAAGTCAGTGTTATTACAACTAGGCCTCGAAAAAAAAAGGAAAAGGAAACCACTAGGGTGAGCAAAAGGAAGACCAATCGTTCCTAAGGGAGCGTATCTCAGACAGTAAACAACTCAACTTAAGTTTCTTTAGATCAAAGATTCTTCTATTTCGTTCCAACCAAATGACCCACCAGACAGCGGCAATAGTCGCTAATTCTTTCACTCCTAGAGCTCCACCCTTGAGTCGACTTTCATCCTACAGACTAGTCGTGGTCGAGCAGTTAGAGAGGAACGATTTGTTCGGGAGTATGCCTTTCAGCAACTCCTTTGAATAATTACAGGTCATAAAAAGGTGATCCACCGTCTTGTTCCTTTCCGAGCAGAGTACGCACACCTCTCCTCTCCATCCCCGTTTGAGGAGATTATCAATTGTGAGCACCCTTTTTTTCAGAACAAGTCAGACAAAAATCTTAACTTTCAAGGGCGCCTTTATCTTCCAGAGTTGCGCAAATCGTGCCTCTGCTACTCCGTCTTGCAAAAACATAAAATGATTTAACGCTAAACCCTTCCGACTTATCCCACCTCCATTTGATCTCGTCCCTAGTATTTCCACACGGGGTCGTAGGGATCATCATCATTAGCTGCGGAATCAGTTCTCTCTTGGACAAGCTACTAGGAGCATAGCCCGCTAGTATCTTACTCCACTGCCATTCCCTAACTCTCCAACACTCCTTCACCCTGAAGTTTGTGTTTCGGACTTGCTCGTAAATTTGAGGGAACATGGTACGTAGAGGGGCATGGCCGACCCTGATATCGTTCCACCAATCGATTCGATGCCCATCCCCTAGTGAGTAGGTTACACCACATTTAAAAGAATCCCTAGTCGTTAGCACACTCCGCCGCCACTGTGAGATAGGTTTAAAGGACGCATCTTCTTTGAGTGGTTTTTTTCGGGAGTAGTATACTCCTTCGATCAGTGGGCCCCACAGGTTATTCCTTCCAGAGAGAAGTTTCCACCACCATTTAGCTAACAGGGCAACGTTCATATTTTCCAAATTTAAGACTCCCAAACCTCCATCCTTTCTGCTCCTGCATACGGTCTTCCATCACACTAAATTATGTCCCCCAAGAACAGTTGACCATTCTTTCTAGAAGAACGCCCTTCTTAAGGCTTCTATTCGTCGGATCACCTACTTTGGTGCTTTAAAGACTGAGAAGTAGTATATCGGAAGATTCGATAAACACCGAATTCACGAGGACTAACCTCCCTCCTTGTGACAGCAGCTTCGTCTGCCACCCTTCGATCCGTTTCTCTATCTTTTCGATAACCGGCCACCGGTCTTCCTTCCGCAAACATCCCTTTGTAAAGGGAAGTCCAAGGTATCTAGTCGGCAATGACCCCAGCTTACGGGACAAAATCGCCGCAAGTCTCTCTCCCCGAGATTCGTGTTTACCAAAATAATAGAGTTTAGTCTTGCTTCTGTTGATTTTCAATCCTGAAACCCACTCAAACAGATGCCACACAAACAAGAGATTACTAACCTGTCTTTCTTTTGCTTCACAAAAGAAAAACGTGTCGTCCGCGTACTGGATCAGAGAAACTTTAGCCTCTTCATTGGGTCCTACCCCAATTATTAGTCTATTCCGTACCGCTTCATTTAATAATCTCGCAAACCCTTCCGCCACCATTAGAAAAAGATAAGGGGATAGGGGGTCTCCCTGACGGAGTCCTCTTTTTATCTTAATCCACTTGGTTGGGACCCCATTGACCAATCATGCTTCTTTGGCATTAGATGTACATTGTTCAATCCAATCGCACCACTTCTGGTCTGCCCCGAGCCAAGTTAGCACCTTTTTGAGAAACTCCCAACTCACTCTATCATAGACCTTTTCGAAATCAGCTTTGATACCAACTCTTTCATTCCCGATGTTAGGGGTCCACTTTATGATCTCACTAGCAGTTGCAAATGGGTCAAGTATCGACCGACCTTTAAGGAATGCTGCCTGTGTTAGAGAGACCACATCATCCATTACACTTACTAATCTGTTGGCGAGCACTTTGGACATAATCTTTTGCACTCCGTTGATAAGGCTGATAGGTCTGAAGTCCTTAGCCGAGACTGCCCCCTCTTTCTTAGGGATGAGGCAAATATAGGCATAATCCATTGGTCCAGAATTAAGCTTCCCGTCAAAAAGATCCCGAAAGATGTTCATAAGGTCAAACTTAACGACCTCCCAAAATCTTTGGTAGAAGTGCAAATTAAATCCGTCTGGCCCTGGCGCCTTATCGCTACCTAACTGAAAGGTAGCTTTCCTAACCTCTTCCAAGGTGAAGGACGCAGTGAGATTAGCTGTGTTGGGTATGGATTTGCTGCTAAAGAGATAGCTCCAATCCCCGATCGTACGCGTAGCGATGGAGTTCGGGGCAAACACTTCTTTAAATTTGTTAAAAGAAATACTCTATTCTTCTTATCGAAATGAAATGAAATGAGTGTTTGCATTAGTCAATTGATATTCTAAAAGTGGAGAGTATAATGGTTTGATTAGTTTTATACTCTTTAAATGAGCCTGGAGTATCATTTTTGTCGTGAGATCCAGAGCTGATCAGTAATTAGTTTTTTTGAAATTCTTTTCTAGGTTTATGATAGCTATTAACAATATTGATTATGCAATTTTAATATGACATTTTTATCTTCCTTTAGCCCTGGTTAGTTCTCACACAAAGACTTTTTGTAGATCTGCAGTGTTTTTGTTTTCTCCAATTATTCTTGATATAATGATCTTGATCCACCATCACTAGTACTTTGTGGTAATTGGGGAACATGTTTTTTTTATTTTTGACTTGCTCTAACCTATTTTCCTTGTCGTTTGGAGATTATTGGTGTTTGAACCAATGATTAAGTGCCGTGGTATGGGGTTGTGCTGAAAACTTACCGGCATGGTGCGTGCCAGGCCGTGCCGATGAGTGCCGGTCACAAAAAATACATGTGTGCCGACAAATATTGGCATGAAATATTTATTTTCTGTAGCAATTTTTTTTTCTAATTGCTTATTAAGTATCTTTATAAAATATTTTAAATTTTATTGAGAAAATTACTTAGTAATTTAAAGAAAAGAGGGTTTTCAGTTATGCCATCTGCATGAGGGTTGTATCGTGCCGGCATTTTGTTGGCACGATACGGCGCTGTAGATATGGCCTGTACTGATGGGTACTTAAATTCTTGGTTTGAACCCATCACGAATATGTTAGTGTATGTAAAGTTTAGCTTTACTATAAGATTAACATTATTTGAGAAAGGAAACCAAAGTTCCTATACTTTATTTTCTGAAAAGTTTGCGAGTATTTTATGCCTTTCCTTTGTAGAAATGCTTTAGTAGTTTGCAATTACTTTATATTTTAACAAGTGAATGTAGAATATGATGCTGATCTTTGGATAACTAATGTAGTTCCTTGTTAGTTTAACTACCATCTTCGTTCTCTATTCCTCTTTTTTAATAATGATCTTGCTTGGTTTAGTCAAGTTTTAAAATTTGTTACAAATAACAAAAGACATTCCTTTTCCTTCATCTTTTCTCTTTTTGCAAATTTAGAGAAACATATAGATCATCATGCTTCGTCATCACTTGTTGTGATTTATAAACAAAAGTTTAGCACAAAGTGTGCCTTGCATGTTACTTTCATATTACGTATCTAATTTGAGCATTTTCCTGCTTAGAGTTCCTTGTGACAATGTTATACTTATACATAATATCTTGTGCAAACGATGTGGATTTGTGTATATCATCTTTCTTGCCATTTATTTGTTAATATGGGCTATATCTGAATTTATTTCAAGTTCTGCAATCTCGTCGAGTGATTATTTCAAGAATTCAGAGAGACCACACTGATAAAATGGTTTAAGTATGCTTTTTCCTCATGTTTACGTTAGATCAACCAGCCAGTCTTTACTTTCAGTCTTAGGTTTAGTATTGGTCATTCTTTGTATCCTTTCTCTATGCATATTTTATATCCCTCCACTTCTATGGAACTCCTAAGGCGTTATTAAAAGAATGAGTTTGTTTCTGTGCATTTATATCATGTTGGATCATGGATGAGATGTGGTATCGGCATTCTGAACTTGTGGTGTCTCTTATGATGAAATGCCTACCTTTTGGGTTTAAGAAAAATTTTGTTATCTTGAAGAAAGCCCCACTGTTTGGTATTATTGCTGTCGATAATTAGTTATTTTTTCACTTGATTTTGGTTGAGAAGATTTAGCTTATATGTTGTATATTATGACTTATCTGTTCTCTGTTATTTTCTTCCTTTCCACCTCTGTTAAATATATCAGTGAAATGTCTTCTCAATAATCATCTCAACAATACCTTTTTTATGGGTTGTGTGCAGGCAGTTAACAAGCTATCAAGTCTGAATTCGGTCTCTTTCTTTGGTGCAGGGAAGAGTTTTCCATCCATCCGTTCGGCTCCGTCACAGCTTCGGATTTCTTGTGCTGTATGTTTCAATAACCTGTATCTTGTGTTCCTTTCACTAGTTGTGCTTGTCTTAGTAAACACTTCTCGAGCTCATTTTGCGGCTTTGTTACCATCAATGAAGTGGATTGGAGTCTTTTTTGAGTTGTATAAACAGCTCACCATGATTGAAACTCCCTTATTTCGGATTATGAACAACCGCATATTAGTGGGCCAACACGAGTAGACATTACGCGAATAACAATAAATGCGTAGAGATGCTTTTTGTATGATGGTAACAACTTTCGGGCCTGTTCTGATGCATGACCAACTTGTTCAACATACACTGTTTTGTTTACTTGAGAAAAATGTGGTAATCCGTTGATAGGGTGTGTGAAGAGTCATGCTACAACTCCATTCATACAGCCTCTGAAGTATATTTTTCTTTAATATGGTAAATCACCTCGTAGACAGAATGCACTATCTTAAAATCACCTTGTAGGTGTTTATTGGGCAATTTTGTCCCTTTTTTTGGGCTTCGTAGAAATAGAAAATGGCCATGGGCCATTTCTAATGTGCCTGGCCTACTTTGTTGCTATCCATTATTTCTTTGAGTCTTTTGAGTGCCAGTCGTGATCTTAGTATTTTATACTATTCACGTTCATTAGCCTGCACTAAAGCACTCCAAGGACCAGCAATAAGAGGCAAGCATTGAAGTTGCTACAAACACATAATGACCACTAAATATAATGTAGCTATATGATTCTGGCCTACTATCTGAGCGTTCTGTTTTCTTAGTTGTCAGAACTAGCTGCTTCAACAATTTTGCTAATTCACAGATGATTGAGCTCATCTATTTGTCTCCCCTGTAAAAAAGAAAATGGTTCACAGTTAAGTGCCTTCTTGGTTTCTTGATAAAGTTGCATGCTAGTTGGACAGTGAGTGAGTCGTGGAACTTGAATCACAGAATCACAGTTGCATTTGACTAACCCTACTAATTTCTTGGTTAATGCATGTCAAAGTGAACGCTAGAATACTCTTGCCCCACATTTCTTTAAGCTAGCTATATGTGCATTTTTAAGTAGCAAGACCGACAATATAGTGCACCGGTTTCAACAATGAGCATATTCATATTCTAGTTTCATTCAACAAAACAGGTTCTGAAACAAGGATTGAAAAATCTATTACATTGTAGCAATATACAAAAGATGTTGTTCTGTCTTATCTGTTATCAGGCCGACATATGGTTTCATGGTTTAATCTGTTGATTTGAATGAAACTGATGGTAGTCTCATACTTAAATATACTCTTCCTGTAGTTCTCGGTGTGGCTTGTGTATGATTTGAGTCATCCTTTTCATTCCAAATGTGCTGTGTGGTGATCTAATAGTGACAAGTGTATGTATCTCCTCCCTTTTATAGGCCAAAAAGGAGACGGTGGACAAGGTGTGTGAAATAGTGAAGAAGCAGTTAGCACTACCTGACGAGACTGCCGTAACTGGCGAATCAAAGTTTTCTGAACTTGGGGCTGATTCACTGGATACGGTAACTTTTCGAAGCATTTTTTTTATTATTTTTTTCACGGCAGATTCATTGAATCTCTGTAAGCTGCAAGACGATGCAAACTTGGAAAGAGTTTCAATTCAAGCAAATGGTTTTAAGCTCGAAATGTTTGGAAACACGGAGAATTCACTCTTCATTTAGGAGCATCTTTATAGTATGGGTGAAATTGATTAGTCAGTTAGGCATGGGTTTTGCATTATTTGGTTAAAACAACAATAGACGACCGAACTCTTGAGGCATTTCAAACAAGTTGGTTCCATTGATGCGCAACAACTTGTTCCCCTTTTTGGTTTTTGCTTTGGTTCTGTGAATCAAAGCTCCATAAATCTAAGAAAACAAATTACTATATGTATTTCATGTGTTAGTAATGCTCCATTTTGGTCGTTTGTCTTAACATCATCCTTCTAACAAGGCTTTCTGAGACGTCCTTCCGAGACGTCTGTGCTACTTTTCATTTACCGCAGTCGTACTGATGCTTCATATATCACATTTGTAGGTTGAGATTGTGATGGGTCTAGAGGAGGCATTCGAGATCAGCGTGGACGAAGGGAGCGCCCAGGAGATCGCAACAGTGCAGGATGCAGCCGATCTCATTGAGGATCTCATCGAGGCAAAGGCGTAGGTGAAGAGACAACAACAATGCTCCGGAAAAACCAAAAGGCTTGTCTTTCAATCATCTTTATGTTTCACAATCTGGGAGTTTTTTTGATGTTAAATGTTGAGACGTCTGGTTAATTATTACCCGATTTCACATCCCTTATTTTGAGTAGTTTTTATTCGATTTGAAATAATTATCGAAGATTCTTCTATAATTTGTTAGAATATCAAAGACATTATTCGGTGATGTTTTTTAGTATTGTCAAATTTGATTTGTTTGGTGTGTGAGATGTTTTGTTGTGCTAAAACTTTGGTTATTGTGACAAGGTTTTATTTTACTGGGCTTTGCTTAAAGGCCAATCTGGTACATCAATTATTTAGAGGAAAAAATTATTTCACTAGTGAAAAGTCAAAACATAGGCTTTAAAATCGTCGTCATCTTTTATTTATGGGTTAATTGCATTTAGGTTCTTGAAAATATATCGAATAGTAAATATATTTTTATAAAATTTAATTTTTTATATTTAAGTTTTTTAAAATCTAACGGTATTTATATATATATCTCTACTGTTTAGAAAAATTTAGTTAATTATAGGTTAAATGTTTAACCTTAGTTAGATAAAAAAAGTAAATTTATTTTTTTTTTATCATTTTTATATTATAATTATGGTTTTTAAAGGGATATATTTATAAGGGCAAAATAAGTATTTCATCTATATTATGTTAAAATATAAGTGATAATAAATCAGAGGAATATTTATGAATAATTTGAATTTTTTAAAAAATAAATATGAAAAGTTAAATTTTGTAGGGATATATTTGTTATTCGATATGTTTTCAGATATTAGTATGCAATTAATTTTTTATTTATTTATTTTTTAAAATATTAATTTTATATAATTTGACGTGCTGGGAGAAAATTATTTATATTTTTGTTGTTATAATTGGTTGGCTGATAATGCTTTTAGCTAATAGATGATAATTTGTTAAAAAAAAATTGAAAGCAAAAGAGTTGTTATAAAATTATTATTTTTTGTTGTCTTGTATAGATCTTGTCTTGGATGAAGGATAGCAAGTCACTGTTAACTCTTTTTTTTTTCTTTTTTTTTTTTTTGGAATGAAAAATTTTATTTAAAAAATAAAAAACAAACTGGATGCCAAATGTGGCATGAGGCCTGAATCTGCTGTTGTGTGGTTCAGTTCGCATTTTCATTTCTTGATCTTGTAATCGTTAGGCCCCGTTTGTTTTGGAGCTAGATCAAGGAATAAGAGGGATATCTTTCTTATTCTATCAAACGCATCTGGAATCAATTGGTATAGCTTATTACTGTTCTCACTCTTTTCAATCACTTTTTTATTTTTTTTTTAAATATCCACTCAGGTCTACCGAGACACTCTTTTTTATTTCATTATTACATAATAAAGTTAAGGGAAAAAAAGTAATTTATCCCAATTAATATTTTTTATTCATCTTATTCCTTATTATCATACCAAATACAAAATTTCTTATTCCTGAAACCATCCCAAATATTTTTTTACACTAGTTCTGTATTTTATACTTATCCCTGGATTAGCTAGTTCTGTCTTAACCCGTTACCAAACGGGCCCAGAGATTTATTTTGCTATAAGTTTTTTTTTTTTTTTTTTTTTTTTTTTTTTTTTTTTTTTTTCTTTTTTTTTTACATGTATATTATTGTAAGAAACCATTTGCATTAGAAACTCGGTAAGAATGGTATTAAATTATTATGATTTATAAAGTATGGACTATGGAGTAGTCTAGCACATTTTTTATAAATTATTATTGGTAGAATATAAAATTTAATGAGTCTATAATTTATATAAAATATATGAAAAATATCATATATTTTATAAATAAATTGCATGTAGGTAAACTATAGTACTAGCCTATATAGATTAACTAGTGAAGGCCCGCGCTGCGCCGCGGGTATAATTTTTTCAATAAATATTATTTTTTATTTTATTTTTTTCGTTAACTATTACGTAACCTACAAAATAACCTTGCAGTCCATCAACATAGGTATAGAACAAAAGTCAGGTAAACACAAAGGAATATAAGTAAACTAAGCAGAAATAACCTTGCAGTAATCAAGCAATTCCAGTTTTAATATCCCGCACAATAATCTACTAACAAACTCAGCCAACTTCAACCAGTGCCAACTTCACATATTGTCAAAAGGGAACGCAATAGTTTACCGAGTTCATCCAGAGTTAACAGGCAGGGGAAATAATAAATGTTTACGAAACTCAAAAGATACAGGAAAAATAATAAATGTTTACCAAACTCAATAGATACACTCCTTCGTAAAGAAACCTAGCAGCAGAGTATTTATGTTGCATCATTGTCCAGTACCAAAACATCAAATAACATAGATACATAAACAACATTGAGAATGGACACATTTCATGAGAGGAACGCATCTTGCAGAGAAGAGAAGAACAGGAAAAAACTTACAAATTGACAATAGAATCCATTTTGCATTTGGGGAACCACAACAACATTTATAAATGATTAGCAAAGTGCGGTAACATTCACGAACTTACAAACTTACAAAAGGAAATAAACTTACAAATTACCCTAAATGGAGGTTGGCAATATATTTTAGGATTAAATAAAATTTTTTAGGATTAAATGTAGGTTGGGTAACTTATTTCTTTTGTATTTGCCAACCAGGAACAGTTCAGTAGAATCAGAATCAATAGTAGCCAGGAGAGGAAGCAGCATCCGTAGTTGGAAGCACCAGTAGTTGCAGCAGCTGGTTTTTGATCAATTCTTCAACTTTATCATCATCTTTTCTTTGTTCTCCTCGCCCTTGTATTCTGTTACCAGCAGCAGGTAGAGAAGCACCCCGTATAGTAAGTTAGAAATAATTTCAGTGATTTCATCTAAAGTAATTTTGTAAATATAAGGATCATATTTCAATATATTTGGAGATAACAGTTCTTTCTTCAGGAAGTGATGCACTCAAAAGAATATGAAGTTTAGCATGTTATTAAAAATTGTTTAGTTTGTTGTTTAGTAGGTGATGCACAAAGAGGACCAGTTCTGTTTTTTTGTTTCGGGGTACTTGTTGAAGTAGTCTACTTTATATGTAATAGAACATCAAGAAAGTTTTATTACCATATACTAAAGGGAACCATGAAAAAAATTTAATTGAGCAGAATAAAATTTTACCTCTAACAACTTGGCAACTATTCAATTTTCCCACATAAATTAGGATCCAAGGCTGCAATTGCAATTTCACAAATAAAAGTTGATTTTAAAGAAGTTTAAATTTTCATTCTTCTGGTAGTTTTAAATTGATTTCAGTCATTTGATCTAAAGTAATTCTGCAAATATGATAAAAATGCAAATATAAGGATTAAACTTCAACATATTTGGAGATAACAGTTTCTTGTTTAGGCAATGTTGTGTAATAGTTTTGTTGGTTTTGGGCTAAAGTTTTGAAAATTACGGAACAGTTATAGCACATTACAGTTAGATAATCAAATGAGCAGCAGAATAAAATTTTACCTCTAACAACTTGGTAACTATTCAATTTTTTCACATAAATTACTTTTCTTACCTCTATTACTTCTTCCCAATTCCTTCCTGCAACATAAACATCGGAGACCAATGAGTACACCCCTAGATCAGCAGGATTCAGGTTTAGAACTTTTTCTGCTATATATTGTCCAAGCTCCAATGTTTTATGATTGAGACACCCAGAAAGAAGAGCGACCTACACTGCAATCCCTGGCTCAATCACCATTGATTTGATTAGCTCGTGAGAGCTAGCAATCATAGTGTTCCAGGAGATCAACTCTCTTGAACTAATCCGATCAAAAAGGGCACGGGCACTTATTAAGGAACCACATTTTGAATACATGTCAATAACTGCAGGACCCGACATCCTTTCAAATTCAAGACTTCGTTGGATGAAACAATGGATCGACTTACCCAATTTCAAAAATCCAATTTGAGCACAAGCTAGAATGGCACTCACAAGTGCAACCAAATCAGGCTCCAGTCCACAATCCTGCATCACCAGTACCTCTTGAATAATCAAACTTATACTAACTTGTGCACAGTCAACCAAGGCTATGTTCCACAGTAAAGGCACGCATCAACACCGAGGAAGAAAAAGCTTCCGAGAACTGAAAGAGGAATAAAGGATCAGAAATAAAGTCACAGAGAAGTAAAAAACAACTTATAAATACAACATTAACCACGAAATTCTTTTAAGTATGATAACAACAAAATAGACACTTACAATCAGCACCAATACCTCTTGAATAATCATACTTATACAAATAATAGGCTCAGTTCTTGCTCTCTTATAATTTGGTTTAAATTTATAGTTATCGGCGCAATACTCAAACTACTCCAATCAGTGCAAACAGGTAATGCAATAGTCAAGCAAATCCAACCAATGGCAACAGGCTGCGACGATCGGTATAAAACCAGTCAGCCACCATGCCTCAGAAGGTTAGGAGTAAATGATTACTTACCAACAGTTCCAGCTTGCACCGACAAAAATAAATCTGTCCATTTTTAGAGCAAGATCATCACAGAGGGGAAACAAAGAAGGAAAAAAGAGAGGAATACATATTAAGTAAAAGAACAGAAAGTGAAAAAAATCCCCAATTTGAAATAAAATCAACAGATTTATTGAGGGAAGGAAAAAATTGGATCGAAAACCGGAATGCAAAATCCATCATGAAAACAGCCTACAACTATGAATGCTCTTTAAAGGCTGCGACGATTATCAGTAAGATAATCAACCGGCCATGCCTTTAAATGAATCCCTCATTTCTTTGGACTGCAGATGGATGGTAAGTGCCTCAATACAAATAGTGATCTATATTGGATCCCTCATTTACTTTTGCATTATTAAATGATTGGTGTTTACACCAAAGAACGCATCTAGCGACGCTTCGGGGAGCTGCGAGTGGCCACATTGCATGGAAGCACACCGATCCTACCATGAAGGGAGGGGAAACCCACCGGCAAGTAACCCTAGAAGGCACGCGAAAGGCAATGCCGCACCAACAACTCAGTCAGGAAATAGCGGAGATAGCGACAGCGCCATGCCGGGCAGTTCTGGAAAACACGGAGGTAATGGCGGGCAACCATAGCGAAGCATAGACACAGATGGAAGAGGTCAGCAGTTACAAACGAAGTAGGAATACAAAGAGTTAAACGACATCAGTTAAAAGATGGAAACCTATCATTAAAAGAAAAAATTGAACAAAATTAGCTTTGTCAAAAGCATAACAAAGAGCAGAATATTGATTTCACATATATATATATATATATATATATATATATATATATATATATATATATATATATATATATATATATATATATATATATATATATATATATATATATATATATATATATACATATATATATATGGACAAAGACATATAACATATTCTTTGAGCTAAATTTGGTTAAAAAATGGAAACTGGTCAATAAAACACTAAAATTTGAACAAAAACAGCTTTTGTCCATAGCCCAACAAAGAATAGAATATTGACTTCAAATATATATATGTGGAAAAAAGACAGTTCAAGCTCATAGTAGAAAGAACAAAATTAATAAAAGATGAGAAGTTATCGTCTAAAAAGCTAAAATGACAGAATGATGACGGAAAAAGTACCTTCTTTGTTGATTTTGAGCTAAACCACTGAACTGTTGAAGGTATTTGGGGCTGAGAACTACCTGCACCAATAGAAAATTACTAATAGATAGAAATATTCAACAAACTGTGTATTCTACCACAACATGTTCCTTACCATCAAGATCAGGATCAGTTTTCTTTGGTGAGGGCTTAGATTTTTTGGAAAGTAAATTATTCACAAGTTAGAGACTCACCATACAGACTCTGAACAATACCATCTTACACGAAATGGAGAATGGTATCATAGACTCACTGCTAGTAGAACATCTAATCCTTCCATTATGGGTGGAGTCAATTTACTCAAATCTGCCGAAATAGTGAAAAAGAATGTAAATCTCAAGTTGAGGAAGTTAGCTGCTCTGTTATAATGAAGCTTAAGCAGTTCATAGACACACACAATTGAAACTAATGCAATTGAATCGTTGTTCTTAATTTTTGTTACTCTAGTAATCACGTGTGCACTCATGAATAGGCACTCCCCCATTTTAAAGAGTAGAAAATAGTATAGAAAGCAGCGTGCACATTGATTGAGAAAATAACCACAATACAGACAATAAAGCTAAAAGAATGGGTCCTATTTCTTAAACCAAATAAGTATCCTATATTCCTGCACATTCTATATCATCAAGCTAAAATGGACTTCAAAATATGAAGGAATAAATGTACAAACACCCCCTAAACTTTATTAAGTAGTTTAATAAGCCATTCTCCTCAAGCAAAGTTACTAATTAAATAGCCATCCCCTGTGACGCCCCCAATAGTTCCACATCGGATGTGGATGGATTTGTGATTGGGTTTATATGAGACTTGGACACTAGTAATAATAACTGGGCTTAAGCATTTTGGGCTGTGGTTTGGGCCCAACGAGTTATTATTGCTAGTGGGCCGGGTCGTTATATTTGGTATCAGAGCCAATAACCAGCCGGAAGTGTGTGATGAGTCTCGGCTGAGCCTGGGTCTAGATGACAGGGCTAGCGAGACGAGTCTCACATCGCCTGGTGATCTTGGGCTTGTGTGTGTGTGTTTGGGCTGACGAGGACGTCAGGCCTAAACGGGGGGAGCCTGTGACGCCCCCAATAGTCCCACATCGGATGTGGATGGATTTGTGATTGGGTTTATATGAGACTTGGACACTAGTAATAATAACTGGGCTTAAGCATTTTGGGCTGTGGTTTGGGCCCAACGAGTTATTGTTGCTAGTGGGCCGGGTCGTTACATCCCCGACAACTGTCTGCTGTGTAATAAGCTTTAAAACACACCAAAGCATGTCTTGTCCATTCTAATACTCAAAAAGCAGCAACATAAATCAAAGATGGAATCACCCTATTCTCCTTTTATTATCCTGGTTTTTTTGAAAGATTAATATAATATTTCGAATCTACTCCCTTTGGAGTTTGTCTTTACATCCATGTCCTATTTAGGTTCAACTTTTACTTAATTAGAGACATACATAAATTGAAGGTAAATACCTTTGACATTTGTTACAATTTAAGAAACCCAACATGATTATCTCTCGAATTTTATAAGCCTATTTTTTCTAACCTGCTCCTTTTGGAGTTTGTCTTTACATCCATGTCCTACTTAGGTTCAACTTTTGCTTGATTGGAGTTTTGCAAGTTGTCCTCTCATTATCTTGCTTTTTTTGAAAGATTAATATAATATTTCAAATCTACTCCCTTTGGAGTTTGTCTTTACATCCATGTCCTATTTAGGTTCAACTTTTACTTAATTAGAGTTTTGCAAGTTCTCCTTTCATTAACTTGGTTTTTTGAAAGATTAATATAATATTCCGTGCTTATTAATATATATGCCCCCCTCAAAGCAAATATTTGTAATTAACTTCATGTTAATTTCAAGCTACAACTTAGGAAACTCAAGATAACAACCTTTGGAGTTTGCCACAACTTAGAAAATTTAACCGAAGAACCTCGAGAAACCAACTCAATCAAAGTCATATATTTAAAAGTTGGCATGTAGAGAAGTATAGGAATTATCAATTCTGATGAAAATATTTGGAAATTCAACTCAAACAAAGTCATACATTTGAAAATCGATGAACACGGTAAGAACGACACAAACAACAATATTCAAAAACCCAACCGAAAATCTGTTTTTTTGCCAAATAAATATTAGGAAAGGTTGAAATATCATTTCAATCGTTAGGCTCAGATAATCTCGAGACTCAATCCAAAGAAAGTAGATAATAAAAGACACAATTTATTTCGCGAATCATCACTGTACAAACAACAATTGGTTGCCAAAGGGTGCTAGCAAATAATTGGTTCTTTATGTCGTCACAATTGAAGACCACGAGAAGAATTGCTCAAATTTTAACGATAACACAACGGAGGATTTTAGCTTGAAGCCACACGGAAGTAACAACATGCCCACCAAACAATGTAGTTTAAAGCAGAGACATTTATATATTTTCTCCAATCATCAACTGAACACCCAAGGCCATCCAAAATTGATGTTCTTTTGTATGTATCATCATAGCCCAAAACAAAAAAAAAATAAACACAACAAAGTTTAAAGTAGAGGTATTTATATATTTTCTCCAATTATTAAGGGAACACCCAACGCCATCCAAAATTGATGTTCTTTTGTATGTATCATCATAGTCCAAAAACAAAAAGGGAAAAAAAAAGGAACACACAAAACAAATGTGTAAATTAATTAGAAAAAAAGCGTGAATTAAGTAAACAAAATATGTAAATTGATTAGAGAGAAAACATGAATATTCAAGAAGAACAGTTAAGGGTAAATGCCACATTTCCGAAATCCGTTAACACTAAACTGGAAGAAGAATATGAAATACAAAAAGATGGCAGCTTATAACAAAAGAGAAGTCCAACAGTCATAAAGAAAACAAAAGTCCAACACTAACTTACTATATATAGCATATAACAGAACAAAAACCAAATAAGCCCATTTCTAATTTTTCATGATGCTAATTAAATAAATGCCAACATGTGAAGCTATATGATATTCACCATAAGTAGGTGTTCTAAGCAGGATTAAATCATTATTAGTATCAAAAAGTTGATGGCATTTCATACATGGGTGCTGAAATGATAAGGAGTTCGGGCCTAACCTTAATCCAAGAATGCACAAAGAACCACAGTCCACAAATGAGAATATATAGCAAAATTCTTCTCCAAGAAGTGCCCATTTCAAATCCAAGAACTGCAAACTTTGAAAGAGAGCTGTATTGTAATTGGAGGGTTAGCAAAAGTCATATTCAAATTGATCACTTTCAAATCATAAAGTTACTGCAGTCCACAACAGTCTTTGAATTAACAAAAGAATCTTTTCACTCGTTTAAAAACAATAAATTCTTTACATGGAAAAGCACTCATTATTATAAGTGTTACAGAAAAGAGTAAATCCAAGAGTAGGTAGGTAGTCCAAGAAAAGGATTAGTAAACTGGCTTCGATTAGTTTTATATACAAATAGGAAATGAAGTTTAAAACTTCTAATTTATAAGTTTCATGTAAAGGTAAACAATAGCCTATTATGAAAGATGATAAATTGTTATTGGCAATTCTATGTAGCCAAAGTGACCTAAATTATGGAAGAGAAAAAATATATGGTATGCCAAACTATCTCATATATAATTGAATGCACAACCCAAGCAAGGAAATAAGCATGTTAGACATAGGAGGTTCAATTAATATCCGAACCCAAGCAAGTTAGATTTCTCATTGTTTTTCGTATATACATTTCCTTTCTTCATTCTGAGGCACTTCAAACAAACCAAGCTGAAGATTTGTTTACGCTCGTTTACATGAGACGGATGATAAATTGGTATTGGCAATTCTACGCAGTCAAAGTGACCTAAATTATGGAAGGAAAAAAATATATGTTATGCCAAACTACTGGAAAATCTTTTACTATTGCTAGCACCACAAATTACACAAGAAGAAGCGGTTAGTATATGTGAACCTTCACATTTCCCATGTTCTGCTGTTCCACAAGATTCACACTTTCGAGACTCCAAAGGTAATCCAAGAAAAGGATTAGTAAACTGGCTTCGATTAGTTTTATATACAAATAGGAAATGAAGTTTAAAACTTCTAATTTATAAGTTTCATGTAAAGGCAAACAATAGCCTATTATGAAAGATGATAAATTGGTATTGGCAATTCTATGTAGCCAAAGTGACCTAAATTATGGAGGAGAAAAAATATATGTTATGCCAAACTATCTCATATATAATTGAATGCACAACCCAAGCAAGGAAATAAGCATGTTAGACATAGGAGGTTCAATTAATATCCGAACCCAAGCAAGTTAGATTTCTCATTGTTTTTCGTATACCTTTTCTTTCTTCATTCTGAGGCACTTCAAACAAACCAAGCTGAAGATTTGTTTACGCTCATTTACATGAGACGGATGATAAATTGGTATTGGCAATTCTACGTAGTCAAAGTGACCTAAATTATGGGAGGAAAAAAATATATGTTATGCCAAACTACTGGAAAATCTCTTACTATTGCTAGCACCACAAATTACACAAGAAGAAGCGGTTAGTATATGTGAACCTTCACATTTCCCATGTTCTGCTGTTCCACAAGATTCGCATTTTTCAGACTCCAAAGGTAATCCAAGAAAAGGATTAGTAAACTGGCTTCGATTAGTTTTATATACAAATAGGAAATGAAGTTTAAAACTTCTAATTTGTAAGTTTCATGTAAAGGCAAACAATAGCCTATTATGAAAGATGATAAATTGTTATTGGCAATTCTATGTAGCCAAAGTGACCTAAATTATGGAAGAGAAAAAATATATGTTATGCCAAACTACTAAAAAATCTCTTACTATTGTTAACACCACAAATTACACAGGAAGAAGCGGTTAGTATATGCGAACCTTCACATTTCTCATGTTTTGGTGTTCCACAAGATTCGCATTTTCTACACTCAGATAATAATATAAGAACTAATAGAAATATGGTTACACCAGATGATATACTTTATGAATATAATAACATAATTGTTTGCTATATATATATACATATATTTTTATTCATGGACATATAATAATTAGTAGAAGAGAATATATATTTATTAATACAATATATATATATATATATATATATATATATATATATATATATATATATATATATATATATATATATATATATATATATAATATAAGGAGTCTGCTTAGTTATTAATAGAGAGAAGAGAAATTATATATAGCTTCTTATTTCTTGGCTCCATTAGGTTCATCGGCATCTTTAGAACTGCATATATAATAATTAAATATTAGTAGCTTTATACACAAATAAGGGGTATGTAAATTGGACAAAATTATAATATGGAATATTACTTAAAGCGGCGCTTTGTTCGAGAAACTTGACGCGTTTTCCCGGATAATTGTGTCAAACTGTGGCAAAATAATTAGGTAATAAATATAACTTGCCGTAAATAATTTATACCTGAAATATAACAGGTGAATTTTCACAAAAATATATTACCCAGAAGAATTTCGTATGATTGGAGATGGTTCTTGAAATACCTCAGAATGTTCTTGTTTTTCATTGGAAGTTGAGCAAGATTGATCTTCACATTTTAGCAATAAAGTGTTATCAGCTCTGATTTTCTTACTCCTCTCTTTATTTAATGTGAAAATCTTCAAAACTTTAAAGGTTGCAGCGCTTGTTGTAAATTTTGATGCGTCCACTGTTACTTGGAAAATATGTACTTGGTTGACGATTGCTTTTATTATAGGAGGAAGAGTGAAGTTATCTGAGTTAGATGCAGTTGCTAGATTTTGTGCTGGGATGCGGAGCATTTCCTGAGCTAATCTCCCGAATATTGTAAAATTAGCTGTGGCAGTTTCATCGCTGACAATGATGTTTAATTTATACCTATTTTCAAATACATGTAGTAAAATATTATTACATTGTAAATCATTCATTATTAAACTGGTAACTTGAAATATTGCAAGAACGTAAAATGAATCGAAGGTTTTACCATGGAAGTGGTGGTTGATCGTTATCACCACAACGCGAGCACAGAAACGTATCATCATATATTTTAACAGCAGCTTTGCAATAGTGACATGCTTTATACCACCAGCCATATGATGTGTCGATATCGATAATTTTGCACTCACAGGTAAACTTCGTATTCTAAAAATAGAAGGAATAAATTAGATATTTCAAATATTGTTAATTCAACATAATTATATAAGAGAAATGTATTGTTATAAAAATGTTACTTCAGTATTAGAAAGGGTAGCATTCAGTAATTCCTCAATTGTCCTCCTATTTAAATTCATTTCTTCTGCAGGTGGTATAGGATTCTCCTCCTCACATCCAATTCGGCGAATTGAGTGACTTGTTGGCTCTAAGCTATGAGCAATAATGTGCACATCAAATGGTAATAATCAATAAAAAGGAAGTCATATGTAGAACTAAATTAAGAAGAATGTAGGATTAGTAATCAAACCTATTAAGGAATTCAGGTACTTCTGGAATTTGTAAATTGAAGTATATTTTTGATGCTGAACATGTTGATAAGTATAGCTTTTCTGTATTGAAATTGTAGAGAATGTTATACAATTATTGGAATTCAACATGTGGTATATCGAAGGAAGAAGAAATTGGTATTATGTTTAGAGTACCAACCTCTAAATGTTCGAACTGTCATACCAGCCAGAATTATTACAATTGGTTTATTAGGCTCTTTCGTAAGAAAGTGCGTTTCATCGAAGGAAACGGCGAACTTATCCCATAAAGCAACGGACAAAGTATTTTTACTGTAAAAGAACAAATTTCATTTCGTATAGATTTGAAATAAAATTTAATCAATATATTTTGATTATTATTTAAAAATAGAAATTGTTTACTCAGAATCTTCAATTTCTAAATTCCTCATTGGAGTTAAAGTTTCTCCAATGTATTTATGTGTAACATCGTGAACGGTTGCAATTTTCCCGAAAATATCTACAAAATATTGAGCAAACAGAAGTTAGGATACCATAAGTAATTCGGGAGAATCAAATTTTATTTAGGAAGAGTGTTACCCGTTAGGACGGCATCATTGTATCGTTTGTGTACAACTTCGTAGAAAGTTGAAAAATTGAAACTGTATAGTGGTATTTCACACGAATGTTCTTCCATTTGACTTATTTGTGTTCGCTTCGTTATTTGAATCATGTAATCACGATTTATGGCAGTAAATCGTTTCTTACTTGGTATAACAGCGAATTTTTCTATTAAATACAGATTGCCTTCAGTTATCATAGATTTAAATGCCGCTGCATCCTGTTTGTGTACTGTTGCTTGCATAGAAAAAGCCTAAGTTATACCATGGTAGATAAAGAGATCATGTTAACCAGATGTTAAAAAAATATAAAGGAAAACGACTTTCAAAATCAAAGGAATATACTGACCTCTTCGTCTACTAATAAGCAATCCAAGCTAAATATATCTCCTTTTAAAAAAGGAGCTGTTGATTCCCATATTCGGCAAATGCGGACTTTAATTCCGCAATCTTGTGATTGTAGCGAGAGTTGTGATAAAAGTAAAGTCTTCATTGTATCGATAGGCTTCTATTTGAGAGAATAATAAATATAATATTAGTTAGTATCATTAAGAAGGTAAATATTTTTTCCCCTTTTTTACAAAATTGAAATATTGAGGGAAAAGTATAAATTTAAATGTTAAAAGAAGATTAGAAAATATATTGCAGACCTGAGAATATTATTTGACATCATCAAGTATTTCTTTATAAACAATATTCCTTGTATATCCTCGCGGTTGACCATCTTTATTTTCTATAAGGATCCGTAAGCCTATTTTTGATGTGACTCGTGAAATAGCAACGTAAAGTTGGCCATGGGAAAACACAGGTTGTGATAAATAAAGGCCAACTTTTTCTAGTGTTTGTCCCTGACTTTTGTTAATTGTCATTGCGTAACACAATCGCAGCGGGAATTGTCTCCTTTTTAATACGAATGGCCATTTTGATTCGGTAACATTCATAACAATGCGAGGAATATTGTGACGCCCCCAATAGTCCCACATCGGATGTGGATGGATTTGTGATTGGGTTTATATGTGACTTGGACACTAGTAATAATAACTGGGCTTAAGCATTTTGGGCTGTAGTTTGGCTCAACGAGTTATTATTGCTAGTGGGCCGGGTCGTTACATTTGGTATCAGAGCCAATAACCAGCCGGAAGTGTGCGGCGAGTCTCGGCTGAGTCTGGGTCTAGATGACAGGACTAGCGAGACGAGTCTCACATCGCCTGGTGATCTTGGGCTTGTGTGTGTGTTTGGGCTGACGAGGACGTCAGGCCTAAACGGGGGGAGTCTGTGACGCCCCCAATAGTCCCACATCGGATGTGGATGGATTTGTGATTGGGTTTATATGTGACTTGGACACTAGTAATAATAACTGGGCTTAAGCATTTTGGGCTGTGGTTTGGGCCCAACGAGTTATTATTGCTAGTGGGCCGGGTCGTTACATTGGCCCAACGAGTTATTATTGCTAGTGGGCCGGGTCTTTACAAATATAAACCTTTTCGCCAACATGGATACCAGTAAAAATTTGTGCTTCAATAATTCTAGGACCTAGTTGAGTTATAAGCAACCGAGTGCCATTACAAAGTCCAGAACTTTGATTGATATTGCGAAGTAACATCACAGGACTTCCTACTTTTAACTTCAATTCGTGATTTGGTACTCCATTAAATTTTAAGCTATTCAAGAAATCCACTGGATAAAGTATGTTGCTTTCTTCAGAATTTTTAGATGAACTGCATATTGAATCTGAACTTAAATATATTCGTTCTTCTGTTGGCAGTAAAGAAAGCACATAGGTATTAATCTGATCAACACTTTCATTCATAGGGGTAACAATAGCTCTGTTTCGTAGGTATGTAGAATCATTGTAGCTGTACTCGATATTACCGTATATTTCAGAAACAATTGCTTGTATTCCATTATCATCAAATTTTATGAGCATATCATCAGGAATTTTGATCCAAGTTGGTTCATCCTCATTTTCTAACTGTATACCTTCTATTTTGCCATCACCAATATCAAGTACCCATTGGCTAAATTCTTCCAGAGCTCTATTTGATACACAATCCGTCGAACCTTGTAGTAATCTCATGTTTATAGTAAGGCGAAAAACTTTACACTTACTCCATATATAAGATCTAGTTAATGATGCATTTAAAATATCTTGTTTAGTGCCGCCAACAATAACTGGAAGTATTTGTCTGAAATCTCCTCCTAAAAGAATAGTTTTCCCTCCAAAATGTTCCTCAGTAGTTCCTGAAACATCAATTCCCATAATATCATTTAATGATTTATCTAAAGCCTCGAAACAATGTCGATGATTCATAGGTGCTTCATCCCAAATAATTAGGCTGGCATGGGAAATTAGAGTAGCAAGTTGTGTACCTTTCTTAATTTCACAAACAGAACAATCATTAATTTGAATAGGTATTTTAAATCTAGAATGAGCTGTTCGGCCTCCAGGCAATAAAAGAGATGCTATACCTGAGGAAGCAACAGCTAGAACTATTTTTCCTTCTGACCGTAATTTTGAAATAATGGCCTTCCAAAGATATGTTTTCCCTGTTCCACCATGTCCATAAACAAATATAATATCTCCAATATTTTGATATACAGAAGTCAAGACAACATTATATATTATTCGCTGTTCATCATTTAATCCATCAAATAAATCAATATGATCCTGGACCAATTCAGTCGTGTTGTAATCTAACTCTTCTCTTATTAATCTGTTATCAAAATCATCAAACATTACTCTGCCGGGATTTGGAAGGTTGTAATCAGAAAGTGAAGAAGAATTTTTGTTGAAAAGAACCTCGAGTTCAAGTAATACATGATTTTGAAGTTCAATTTCAGGTATTTGGAGATTACGAATTCCAAGAATATGCTTCAATTTATATGAAATATCATCTGACATTATTTGCCAATATTCATTCCATAATTTGAGAGGATCTGTTAATTCACAGAATATTACTATGGTTGTAAATAATTGCCGAAGTCCAACTGAAGAGGACCAATGTGATGCTTCTTCTAATGCATCTCTCCATTCTTTATCATCACCAAGTAAACCAAGAGCATTACACGCAGAACGAAATGTATCGTATACAACACCATTAACAGTTCTAATTTCTACGTAATTTCTTGGACCTCTTACTATGTTTAAAAGAATTCTTAAGAAATATAATTCCCCTGCATTTGGATGTATATAAACTATTCTACCAATACGATATCCTTGCTTTCGTCTAGACCAAAATTTATCTTTTTTATGCCATACCCATTGCGTAGGGAATTCGGTGTACGTAAGCTGCTGAGCATCATTACATATAGCATTAGTATGCATCCATTCAGTCAACATTGTCTTGTCAATATTAGGACGATTCAAAACATCAACTAAATTTTGCGAACCATGATATGTCACATTGTTCATCATGGGAAGGTGAATAGACAAACGCTCAATGGATGGTTGCCTAAAATGGATATCAAACTCAAATAATCGCCAAATAGCTTCGTATGCTGATAAATATCGGCAATCCAAATATTGTTTAACTTCATCAACATATGTAGACTGGTGTGTAGAAGTTGTTTTGTTATAACGCACATTATTTTCTATAACAACAGCAGCTCTATCTGGCCCTTTATTGACATACTTGAATAAATATTTGATGAGTCTTGATTTATTACACCATTCAACATTAATATGAGCCTGGTATTTGACGATTAATCGTAGATTATGAGGGACAACAAATCTATTATCAAGTTGAATACCAGCCTTCAAAACATATTTACCATTATCTCTTCTCCTGTAAATAGGAAAACCATCTGGAGTTATGACAGTTTCATTCTTATATTCTTTTGGAAAGTGTTTTGAACATCGACCTTTGATCATACACGGTGCTCCTGGTTTACTTGTTCCACATGGACCGTGCATCATAAATTTTTCAACAGTTGCATACCCGATTGGATCACAAATTTTATCAGGTATTTCTGCGAAGATAATCGAATTTATTTCCGAAGTCGTTAAATATTTATGCTTTGTATGTAACCATATTAAAATGTGCACATGAGGAAGGCCTCTTTTTTGGAATTCCACTGTATATAATTCTGGAGATAGATCGCGGAACAGGCGGTGAAGAATAAAGAGGGAAGAAAATAAAATAATGGAAATAAGTATTTGGTAAATGTGTTACATTTTAGGACAAAGTACTAATTGTTAAGTATAAGTTATATTTAACAATGACATACCTGCCACTGATTGTCCGAAGAAAATACCTTTCTTGATATCTTTCATTAAAGCCTCTAATTTTATCTTAAATACTCTGCTAACAATATCGGGCCTATCCTCCGCTTTTTGGCCAGGAATAAATTGCAGAGCATCTCGAATTTCAGGCCACTGTGCGTTGCAGGTAAATGTAACAAATAAATCAGGAGGTCCACAATGCCTGCATATAGCAATAGCATCTTGATAATTTTGAATCATGTAGCGAGGTCCAGCTGTGAAACTTGACGGTAATATAATTCTTTTACCAATGGCATCTCCATTTACATCTCCTTCAACAACAGCATCTTTAATACCTTTATATATTTCAGATCTTAAATTAGGTTGGTTTTTCCTAATATATTGAAGTCTTTCTTCTTCAACACACGAAAACGCGTCAACAATATATTGCTGAAAAAGTTTACCTCCTCGTATTAATGTGCTTCCTTCACCTATTCTGTTTTGAATTCTGTAGGCATAAAATTCGCGCATTGTAATATATTGCCTGAAATTCGTTTTTTTCCGCAATGTGTCTCTACACGGTATGTGAAGTCTAAAGCCGTCCTCACCGTACGGAAATAAAATAGGGTATTGCATTGCCATGAAAGAGGGATGTAAATCACTAATGCGTTTTAATCCATCAACTTTATGTTCAACAATAATATCACGTTGTCGATCTGAATTACCTAAATCACCTACTATCAAACCAGCAATCTCAGAACTTGTAGGAGGATTATACTGTTCTGGATTTTCTCTACGTGTACCAATTAAGCGCAATTTCATAGGTAGAAAATCATTTTGGATAAAACGATCTCTTGCCATTCTAAATGCTTTAACCACTTCATTTTCCATATCAAACATATGTAACAATTCTAGCACAACATTCCTACTAATACTTTCATCGCCATCATTTACTCCAAGTGCCTTTAATCTATTATCCACTTCATTTTCTGTATTATAAATATAAAGCTGAGCAAATTTAGGATGTTGGTCGTCTACCGGAAGAAGAGAGCCCATTATATGATAATTTTGACCATTAATTCTAAAAATGTATGGTCCAGCTCTCTTATTAATATCTGTATCTATTTTTTACACCCAGTGATGTAAATGCAAACATAGAGTTGTATACTCTAATACTATGACGGAATTTCTTAGCCTCTTTCCCACCTTGGTAATCCAACAAAGTAGCTAGAGTAGTTGGGGACTCACGGAGTAACGGCAAGTAAATTCGACCTTCTTGACAACACAAAGAGAATTTCGGTGTAGATTCAGTTCGAGATTTGTAAATTCTTTCATTGTACCACAGTAAAGCTCCACATGATTGACACTTGTAATGTGGCAATCCAAAATATGATTGGTCGGGAGTATGTGACGAAACTCCAGAAGAAATTGGTAATATTTCATCATTTCTTCTATTTGTGTTTTCAATTGGATCATTTATATATTCCAAGGAAGAAATCGTGTACTTATTCCTGCGCTGATTAAGAATAATCTTACGCCGTTTTCTATTTTCTCGACAAATTGTTGAGAAATCTTTTGGTATTCTAGGATTGTCTGATGCTTTGTTTTTATCCCTTTGCTGATTAAGAATAATCCGGCGTCGTTTTCTATTTTCGCGATAAATTGATGGAAGATCTCTTGGCATTCCAAGATTATCTGCTACTTTATTTTTATCCAGTTGATAAATATATCGTGAAGAATGAGACGTTCCTTTTTTTCGGCACTTACTAAGGATGTCTTCGCGTTGTTTTCCATGCTCTCGACTATATGTTGGAATATCCATTTCATTATATGTCAAATATACGGCAGTAAAAATAGAATATCAATCATGAACCTGTAAAATCATGCATAAATTTATGGAGGGAAATAGATTTTAACAGTATGTACTACACAATAATAGTAAATAAGCAAAAAGGGGAGTTATAAAAGGTATCAGTAAATGATGGCAATATTTAGTGATATTAAATGCCATGAATTTATAAATAATATGGAGGAATAAAAGAAGATTGTGTAAAAAGGAAAACAAAATAGAATAATTAAGGAATATAATAAAGGAAGAATGAATATAAGAGAAGCAGCTAAGGGTAGAACAAACCTTTTTAATACATGAGAGCTCCATGACCTAAAATTTAATAAAAACGAAAATATATTATGATAAATAGTAAAAAGAAGGACTAAAATAATATGTCAATGTATTGCCAATAGGTTATATGATTTTATTTTGTTTGAAAACATAGAAAGTAAAGAATACACGGAATTAAATTTACCTTAGTAAAACAATTATTACAATACCATAATTCAACGGGAAAATATTATTTTCTATTCAGGATTATTATTATTTAGTTTGAATGATGAAATTTTAATAATTATATGTATAAATATATATAATAGAGAATAATCCATCTGTTTTTTTTTTTTTTTGGATTTTCCTAGTAGTTCACAATTTCTTGCGTATATTGTGGAACAAATGTCTTAATATTTTCTTTTTTTTTTTTACTAACAGGAAATCATATGTATTTTTATAAATC